>CM035593.1:13675909-13754126 GCA_020423425.1 Chrysopa pallens | reverse complement strand
AAAACGATCATACGAGCATAATTCCGCAAATCGATTTAAAAATAATCGTTCTGTAGCATCTTTGCCTAATAATGGTGCCAATTTTGACATAAACTAAAAAAAAAAAAAAAACAAATACAAAATTTTTGAAAAGTCGAATTTTTTAAATTAAATTTTAATTAACTTAATTTTATTTTAATTAATTTAATTTTAAATTAAAATTTAATAATATTTATAAAAATAAAAAAATTTATTAGAAGATTTGTGGATCTTTACGCTCATCAAAGCTGGCTGTGATATGATTAGTAAAAAAACATTTCACATCCAGTTGATGACCATAACTAACCAGATTAAAGTTTCACAAGTTGATTTCTTAAATTGATGTGATCACATGATTTATCGCTCATCAAAGCTGGCTGTGATATGACTTAAAAAACATGTCACAACCAGTTGATGAGAGACATAAAATGTAGTTTTCTTCAAAAATGTCAGTCAATTGGACGTCGCCCGCCCATAACTTATCACTAAAACACATCACTTAACTCGTCAAAATGGCTGTGATATGAGTTTTAAAATCAACATTTCACAACCATCTTGGCGATTAAGGAATGCATAACAATGGTAGAAAATCTGAAATAAAAAATGATGCTAGAAAAACACGTCAAGCTCATCAAAGTGGCTGTGATATGAATATCATAAAAACATTTCACAACCAAATTGATGAATTGAAATGATTTTATTTTAGAAATCGAGTCTTTTAGAAATAGTTATTTTTTTGAAATGTAGATTATTTTCATAATTGTGCTCATCAAAGCTGGCTGTGATAGATTTGTTAAAATATATCTACAACAACCAGGTTAGATGCCACAATCATGAAACACGAGTTGAAATTCAAATTTCTTTTGAAACTGGCATAGATTCCTCTTCCCGGTTTATGTTGGCAACTAGATTTCCCTTTTTATGCTTTCCGATCCATTAATAATCTCAAATTTTAAATAGTTTTTATCCCATTGTTCAGTCTAAAAATATTTTCTCTTAAGGTTTCCACCTTAAGTGAAGGTGGTCTCACGATTGAAAATTTCGAAATAAGTAAGAATTAAATGACGGAAGAATATCATTCATTAATACAATTTGCTCTCTTGTTGCTCTATCAAAGTATTTTGCAGGATTATATTGAGGAAAAAGGCGTAGTGAGTTTACGTCGAAAGATGAAATGCCACTTTAATCCTAATTTTCTGAATTTTCAATGCCACTTTAATCCTAATTTTCTGAATTTTCAATGCCACTTTAATCCTAATTTTTTAATCATTTAACTCCTAACTTCTTGAATTTTCTTTCGGAGACGCATAATAGCCCAGTAACTAATAATAACATAATAATCTAAGTTCGATGATGGCAGAAAAGCTCACATTAATCTTTGTTGAATGAAAAAAGCTCAGCTGGAAACTTTGACGCCATATTTGATTAAAAGCTATCATGCAAACTTTTAGCTTATTATGACAAAAAAAAAATATGATAGTTAATTCTACAAAAAAAATAAAAAACACAAAAATTTTTCTTAAAAATAAAATTAAAATTAATACGTTGATGCTGTGGTTTTGTCTAAATTGCTCCATGAAAGACAAGGTAGTGAGACGGAATCATAAAAATGGAACATCTCACTACCCATGTCTTTCATAAAGAAACCAGATTTTTTCCCCCTAAGTGAAAACTTATAAAATATTTTAAAAATATTATAGCATTTTTATTTATCAGATCTACTTACACCTATAGCACCAGCAACATAATCCTCAGCATTCGTTAGTTCTTCCGAAGAGTTAACATAATCTCGGGATATTTCCAAAACAGTTGGGCATACTTTTAACTCCACCGTATGTTTTGATACAAGATTATGTTCCATTAATACTAATACTGTGGCTTGTGATGTTTTTCGAACCTGTAAGTGAAATAGAAAAATATTTCTTTTTAATTAAGGAAAAAAATTCTGAATTAAGGATTTTTTTTTGGGTGTTATCATAGTCTGCCTTATACAAAAATGTCTTCATATTGAATTCGTATTGTATATGATATAATCATTTGGTTTTTTTATATTCCTGTTCATTTATATGCTAACAACATTACACAACATAATTCACACGTTGAATTTTTTTTTTTATATCATAGAAATTACGAAATTTGAATTCAAATAAAATTCAACTATAAAAAACACTTTCGTCTCCTCTTGAAAATAATAATGTAGAGCTCTAGCGAAGCCTGTACATTCACGTTTTAAGTTCACATAGCGTTTTCCTATAATGAAATAGAGCGTTATACAAAATACTCCGCCTTCAAAAAATTTGGTTATGTATTGACAAATAGTTTTGGATTCAAATCTGGATTTTTATTAAATTTATTTTTTTTTTAATGTTGAAAGTTATATCGTTTACTAGTTTTTTACTTTTATTTAAGGTAGAGTATAAAAGTGTTAATTTAATTACTTCAAAATCTGATAAAAACAATAATTAACGTGAAAATAATTTTAAAAATTATGTAGACGTTAACTTGTAAAATAGTACAGCGAATTGTTAAAAAAAATAAAAGAGAAATATATTTTTTAACGGTATAAAATAACTTAACTACTGACCTGAGTATCGGTATCTTTAAAACAATTGACTACTAATGGCAGTAAATACTTTTCAACTGCTTCAGTCATTTCAGGAATGTTTGATTCCATACATACTACAGCCAGTTGTGGTATTTGTTCGATTAAATCTGTTTTCACTAATGTTGCTGAAAGAAAAAGAAAATTTATAAATTAATTTTAAATGATAACGTTTTATTTATTAATTTAAATTATTTGTTAACGATTTTGTTTAGGACAATAGCATATACAAAAGAACTTTAAGCTATCGCTAGGATATACATTTTTATAAATCAATGTTTTTGATTTTTCCAAAACTAAATCGAAAAATATCAAATCTGTTTTTCAAGAGTGATTTACTATTTCTATTCGTCATTTTTACGTTCTTAAGCTAAAACTACATGTAGAGTCCGATCAGTTATGTACGTTAAATTACGGTAGTTGAAAATACTCAAGTCACTGTGTATATATACACCTTTTTTATGTATAAAATTGGCATTAAAAAAATGGCCGTATTTCCAAAAATTTCAACTTTTTAAAAGTGATATTAAATTTAAAAAAAAAAAAAAACTTTTTAATTTGTTAATTGTGTACAAGATGTTTTTACGATAAAAGATAGACTGTAATTTAATTAATTTTTTCATCCTAAGAAATTATTTAATTAATAAATAAATCATTCAATTTATTTGTTTGATTTTCGATGTTATAAAAGTTTTATTTTTATAAATTTTATACAAACAAATGCATAAATCATTAGTTTGAAAGGCGTTGGTTGCCTGTGACCTAATTTATAAGATGCTTTTGAGAAAATAAGTGAATATTTAAAATAAGGGTATATAGTTTAGTTTCTTGTTTTAGACGGATATGATATTCTTTAGCTGCTAGCAAATGACTTTTGATAAATTTTATCTTCTGTTTTAATTCCAATTATATTAAGGCTGTTTCCATTTTGATTAGGAAATTTATATTGCAGGTTACATTTCAAAATGAATTTTATTTATAATATTAATAAATACTACTTATATTGAATACTAACGAATATTTTATTTGCTATTGACTTTCCTTTTAAATTACCACAACTACTCGTCCCTATTTATAAAAAAAATTCGCAGAAAATTTCTCTGGAAAAAATTGTTCTGTCATGGAACCATTAGAATCAATGAACTTTTCATCAAACACAGAATACGATACCTTAATTTTCAGCTTGTTGTGTCTACGTTTTTGAATTATCTTGTAGGTGGGCAGACAAACGGTAATGAACTAATTAGATAATTTTATGAACACCTGCAAGATAATTCAAAAATGAATCGATAGCAAGCTGATATTTTGGTGGCGTATTCTGTGATTGAACAAATAATAGCGAATATTTACATCACTACTACAAAGAGTTTTTTCCATAAAGTATAAAGTACTTTCAAACATGCCAAAAAATTTTATGGTAACGTCTTTAATATTCTAGTAGATTTGGTATTTAGCATTTTTAGAAATTAAAAATGGTATCATATGAAAATTTTATTTTAGTAGATCGCGAATAAAATCTAGTTTTATTTTATAAGAAATAAGTATAAAATAAAAAATTGTAATAAGTACAAGTTTTTTATACTTATAATCATTACATGTATTCAACAATACTCGAGTTAAATTCATAGCCTAACTAAAATAAATACATTTAATTTGTAGTAAAAAAAATACTACACAAGCGTAAAATTATCGCGTACACAAGCCTAACGCTTAACCTAGTATCGTACTATTTTTACTATTTACTATAATACTGAAGAGTTAGTTGTATAAAAAAATTATATAATACTTGTTATGTAATAAAAAAAAGTCATTAATGAGTAAAAACATTCGTCATCTAATGATTGTGTTTAGGTGTGGCGTCGTGTCGCTCCACTCGCCTCTCTTGCTCTCGTCATCGTGATACAAGAAATATGTATGGTATTTTCAGCACTAGAGGTTCTCCTAACATAGCGTCGAAGTCGACAAGAAATTATTACTTCAACGTACACCCATCATACAGCATCATCTAACATAAGCATCCCTCATTGTTAGTTTTACTATTTCATCCATGTTTTTACCTTCTAGTTTCGTATTCGATGTCTTTCATAATGATAACGAAATTAATATTTGATATTTTTAGGATGATCGTTATAAACCTTTCGATGCGATTTTTTTGAAAATTAAATTTTTTCTTTATAATTAAAAGCATTACCCCGAACAATTTTTAGCCACACATACTTTGAAGGCGATATTTAAAAAATAAACCTAAATTTCGGAGAAAATTCTAAAGCAAACAAAAATTTACCAATAGCAATGAATAATCTCCAGTGGATCATCATACACCAAATATGAAAAGTAATTTATATTTTTGACACAATAACGCTGAAATCGTAACATTAAAGGCCCAGCCTTTACTTGTTCCATAAATTTATATCGGTAGGTACTAATTGTGACTCAAGTTCGTTAAAATTTGTCGCTATATATGCATAATCAAAAATTTAACTCTTTGCCAAAATATGAAGTAAGACCTATTCAATTTCCTTTAATTTTTTGGGCGGCTTACACAATTTACAAAATCGAATAGTATAGTATACAATTAATCGGTGCGAATGTTCTGACAAGCCTTTTGTTTTTAAATTTCGAAAAAAAAAAGAAAAAAGTTTTCAGTCTGAATCATGATAGTAGGCAGACCTCGATTCATATGCATTAAAGCAAAGAGACTGTCGTCAACTGTTTAAGTATCTAATAATGATTAAAGTGTCGAAGCACTGAAAAGAGAAATTTACAAAAATATATTATTTTAATAATAATATATTTTTTATAACGAATTCAGAAGGTAGAGATTCTTAAAACTTACCAAATTAAAATTATTTTGACAATTTTTTGCAAAGCATTTAAAATAATAATACATCTTTTATCTAACAATAAGAAATAAATAATATATAAAAGATGAATGAACAAAATCAAAACTGAATATATATAAAGAATTTCTTAATATAATTATTGAATTGAATATTGCTACGAAAATATAAAAAATCATGAACAATTAAAATGGCGTAAACGATAATAGCAATTAACAAGCATAGCTAGATAATTATTGTCAAATAAAGGGTAAATAAAATTGACATAAGTTGATTAGAAGAGCATTAGATGTGATAGATAAAGTACCTTCCACCCATCCATTTGATGATGGAAAACTTGGATAGATAGATGATAAGAGTACAAACAGGCAGACAGACAGACAGACGGAAGTGGCGACTATATTTTACAAACTGTTGTACATGTGGCTTTTAGCTGGTAAAATCTACAACTTTCTGATTAGTTCAAGTATTCATTTACTGATAAATTTTATGTTTTTATCAACATATTCCAACAAACATTATGTTTTAAAATATTTATTATCGAAAAAAATTTCAGATTAGAGCGATGGATTTAGATTTAAGTAATTTAACCCAGATATTTGATCTAACTCTTTCATTACTCAATGTTATAATGTTCTTGTAATTCTTGAGAGATCGAGAGAAAAATCTAGAGTCTAGTAAAAAATCTTAGTGGTGCGGTGTAAGTAGATGCTACCAAGCGTAGAGACAGTTGTTGTTTTGCAGCTTAATAGAGAATAGCGGTCGATTGTCTTATCAACTGTAAAAATTTTAATGATGCACTATACGTTTTTCGCATCAGAAATTGTAATTTAGAGTTCATTGGATAAGCAGCAAATATTGTTGTATTGTTACGTTAGCTATAATACAAATTTATGAAAAATTCATGATTATTGTTTACAAATTTTTAATGCGCACCTTTATATTCATCATTACTGCTAGAACAAGAAGATCTACTTACAATCTTCACGACTAGACCTTGTTGATATAAAATCTGAAATCTGAAGTATTTACAGCGAAGAAATAATCCCTTTAAAAAAAACCTTTCTTTTCTATTACAGAATATGGCAGGGAAACGGCTTGAAATATCTAAAGCTCAAAGTTGATCATTTTAGATCTCGATATTTTAAATTTTTCTATTTTGATTTGAAATTCAGGCTTTTGAAATTATACTTCTTTTTATTGTAATATTGCACATACTTCAAAATGAGACAGAAATTTTCGATTATCGAGATAAAAACAATAGATATCTATCAGAATGTAAATGTACCACTATCAAGTTCACAACGATACGAGTACGACACAGGCAGATGACAGCTCTAAAAAGGACGCGGCGCGGCGCGGCACGGCACTGCTACATCATCATGGAATGATAGTATATCTATATAGTACCCAGTATAGTCGACCTGATCGATGACTATATGTTTTATGTACAATATAAAATGTGTATACACGAGAATGAGATAAAACATATGTGTGCTTTGTTTAATAACAGGCGACATCTGATAGAGTACCGTACGTACAACAACGATGAAAACTGACGAGTAGAGTAGCTCTCGTTTATATTTTGTATATGTGTGTTATGTGCTCTGCTCTCATAATAGTAAGGTTTGTATGTATAGTAATACGAGACCCATTGAGTAGAGTCCGTAATCGTCATATAGTATTTTATTATTGTATGTACGAACGACTGACTGTAGTATTCGTATAGTTTTGAGACATGTACTACCCTACTACTACCATTACTATCTGTGTATGAATGTGTAAGAAACTATGACTATGCTACGCTTACAATTGCTGTCATATAATTAACGCGTTTGAACTATTTTTCAAGATTCATTTATGTGATAAGCATTTATGTTACACTTCAAGTTTTGTTTACTAAAAACTGCGCCAGGTGGCCGATAAGGCGGATCAAATCCTTCAATAATTTCATGAATATGTACTTAGTATTATTATATGCTTATATAGAATTTGTAGAAAAATATTTTCACTTTACTTAAACTAATAGAGGAAAATCTAAAAAAAATAAATTTGAACTAATAAAGCATATTTTTCAGTTAGAAGAATACTTTGTATCTTTCGAAATACAATTTAAGATTGTTCAAATATATTTAACAAGAAATAGGAAGGATCCATACAAAATAAGGTACCGATTTTATCAAACTAAAAATACTTTGTTTTAACAAATCTATATATATAGCCATAAGAAAAGGTAGAATTAACTTTTCAGTTAAAAAAAAAAAAAAGTAATTAAAGCGCCATTCTGAGATCTTTTAAAAATTTGAGTATAGTTTCATAGACCATGGTAGATATTAAACTTCAATCAAATCTCAATTTTAAGAAACATGGTTTAGTATTTTTTTTGATACGATATAAGAAGGAGTATAAAGATTTCATTAATTTTATGATTTCTTTAAAAAAAAAAAAAAATAATAATTTATTTTCGAAGACATTAATATTGAGAAAATGATCTTATAAAATCAGTTCATATGAATTCTCAGGAATTTTGTATGAAAATTATTATAAAAATTAAAATAATACAATTTTATGAATAACACTTTGTTATAATAAACAAAGCATTCTAAATAATTCATATTGACATATTTTCGATATGTGTCTATTGCATAAAATTCAATAATAATTGCATTACACTTTTCAAATATAAAAATTACATTTGTGTGTTAAAACCAAATTTAGTTAGTGTATTTTAATTACTAATAAAAAATTTCGATGTCATAGAACTCATGACATAATTTTCTAAAGTAGACAGGAAAAACATATGATTATAGACAGGAATATATTTTAATTATTATAAATAAATTGATTGAAAACTATCCAAAAAGTTCATTTACACCCAATATATTCATTCAAATATTTTGTTTGGCAAGAGGGTCACGCCAAAATGTTTTATATCATAATTTGTCATGCCAAAATATTCATCACATAAACTTTTGCACTTTGACCTTAAACAATGTACACATCATAAAAAGCTTTTGCCAAAAATTTCGTTTTTCGTAGCTTTTGTGGAAGTTCAATCTATCGTTAATAATATCCAAGGCTGAGATTAAGCAAATATTAAAATTAATTGATGTCGATTCTAATCGCTTTGTATAATTTATCAACTTTATTATTTTTTCAGTCAACTTAAAATTTTAAATATTCATTTCTTGCAATTTCCGACCCGAGAGATAAATAAATAAAGAGAGTTTTACCACCTTCCTTTAAATCTATATTAACTTCAACAATGGATTGGTTATCCTTTAAATAAAAATCGTCACTACTGTTCGTCCATTATGACCCGGAAGGCGCAGACGTACCAATATTCAGAATTCGCAAACAGTGCAACCACCATGTGCTAAAGAACAGTTCTGACGTATTCCGGCTATTACGACTTCGGCAGAATTCGCAGCTAGTGTAATCACCATGTTCTGAAGAATTCGCACCCAGTGTAACCGAAGCCTTAAAAATTCTAAACAACACGTCTCTCTATGAAACATTCTTATATATATTAAACAACTCTCATTCTTCAGTGTAAACTTAACGTCGTATCTCCTGTTATTTACGATAAAAAATCAACGATGAATTTAACTAAAATCTTACAAAAATACTATCGTTAAAAAAAAAAAGATTGAAAGAAACGACAGAAAATCTTAAAAAAAAAAAGCACTACATAGTATTCAAAATAAAAATAGTAAAATAGTACTCTACATCATAATATTATACTGAAAATAATCGGGTAAAGAAGAGAAAACATCATCACCAAGAACACCAAGTGCTTTTTGCTTATGGGTACTATGAGTTTAGGTGAGCGAGCTAGCGAGTGAGTGAGTGAATAAGGTGATGGCAGATTTTGTCCCGTACCTATACACATGTACGCGTTTCTCGTTGTGAGTGGGAATGGTGGATCAATACCCTGCCTGTGAGGCACCGCCATTCTGAGCGCATCAACCCCATATATATATATATATATATATATAATATATATATATATATATACTACATTCACATACATAACAAATATATTATATATTCTATGTATGAGTTGCTCTGGTGTTCGTATAATATCGGTGTATCGTGGATGTGTGTATGTATATTCGTTTACTAAGTGTGATCAGATCACTTTCACAAAAAAAGAAAACCAAGAATAAAAATCCTTTTTTATTAACAAATTATAATCAACCGAGTTCGATTCAATCTTTTAAATTTATCGCTTTCAATTTACAGAAAAATTAAAAAAAAAAAAAAGTGAACACTTCAGAATACGGATATTAAGATTAGAGTAGACGTTATCTAAGAAGTACTTTTTGCGAAAATTATTTAGAATTCCAGATTTCTTGAGAAAAGTGGTTTATATATCATAAAAGATTGATAATTTTGTTGTAGTAAAATTGAAAACCTAATATTACAAAATCTATTTTAATTTTCATGAAATTCTAGGTGAAAACTACGAGAAAATTGTCACCTTTATAAAATCCGTTAATTTTAAGTTTTTCCGGGTGACAAAGAAAATATTTCAATACCTGCAAAATGGGACGCTCAATAATAAGACTTTACTAAGACGTCAAAATCTACAATGACAAAATATATTACTTAATTACAATTTGGCAAAGGAAAATTTATACAAGCCCTTTAACAAAGTCATAATATAGCAACATTTAAAAACAATTTCATCGTAAGCGAATTCAACAATAAATTATGATTAGTGTTAAGGGGTACCCTCATAAGGATATTTACAAATTCTTTAAAATGTCACATTTCCTGGACTTGTATATGTATGTATGTAATTGTTTATATATATATTTGTGACTAATCAAATATATATTTATAAATAAATAATATCATTTCCTGTTTCAAGTTCACATTATTCAGTTTCTTTCCTTTTATTTTTGTCAATTATATTTTTACGTTTTATGAATGGAATTAATAGAATGAGAAGTAATGAATCATTTTTTATTTATTATTAAATATATGTTCATTGATTTTAGTTTATTTAAATACTAATAGTCTATAAGCTGATAAAGAGTTTTGTTTTAGCAACGAGCTAACACAAACTCGAATACCAGACTGAAGGATGATGAAAATTATTCTTGAACATTCATGACAAAGCTTTTCCGAACATCGGACAGGGGAATGTCACAAAATAACTTGTCCTATTAAAATTATATTCTTATGACTTCTGAAAAATGGCAATAAAAATACTAAAAATCATTTTATCCGCAACGTAATGAAACTAGATGACCGTTGCCATCACCAATAAAGGAAAGACGCACCGATTTGAATTTTCTATTTAAAATTAAAAAAATACAAGATTTTTATAGTTTATTTTATATTATAAAAAGTAAAAACTGGACAAAACCTTACTAAACTAATAAAAATTAGAAGACGGGTCATATTTAGAGTTACTTTTTAATTGCGGATGATCGATAAAATTTTGGGATGAGAGATACGATAATTTACACACATTTTCATGCCATTTCAAGTAGTCAAAATTGTATACCAACTATCCAACTATAAGAAGTCTATTTTAAGTTTACTACGAATTTCATTTACTTGTGTAATCAATTTAAAAGCTGGCTATACCGGTTTGGTATCCTTTGACGTATTTATCTGTAGGTGTTTCTCAGAATAAAATACGCTCTATTTTATTTCTATTTCTAATTTCAATACTGTTTGCTTTCTATGCATATTAAATTACTCATTTTAATTTTTTAATACATTTTCTCGAAAAAAGCTCAGAAGGAAAATGACGCGATTATTTTTTCTATGAATTTTATGTGCTATTAAAATTAAAGCTTGTTATGTCAAGAATTAAAAAAAAAAAAAAAAGAAATTAGTTGAGTCATAATATTAAATCATTAATAATCAACAAAGTTAATTCTTTAATAATCCTAGATATGCTTGAGTATAAATGTCTGGACTAATTGTGCATCATTAATATACATTTTTAACAAGCAAATTATATAAACAATTAATATATCAGTTGGAGTGGCGAAATTTGAATGGCAGTCATATATTTGAAACAGCTAGATCGATTATAAAGATCACCAATTCACAGACTTGAAGGGAAGTTTGTCAACAGTGACTTGTACTTCTTACTCCTTTTCACTCTAATCAAATGAAGCAAGTACGAAGAAGCTTTCACAAGAAACTTTACAAGCATGAAAAAAGTTGTCATTAATAGGTTCTAGGATATTTTTCCACTAAACCTACCTCTCTCTCTCATGAAAAATTTTTATCGACAATCTCAAAAATGACGACTAATTTAAGCGAAACTTCGGGGGCATGTCGAGTATATATCACGCCATCCAATCACAACAATGGAAAACAATGGCGGAGAGCGAAACTTTGTGTGAAATTAACGAATATTTTCAGTTTAATTAAAATTTTATATGGATGTAGTCTCAAAAAATACTACTAACTAAAAATATCGGCGCCTACTGATTATTTGTTGAAGCAATTTGTGATATAAGATCTAAATCTGGACATTCGTAACAAAATTGGTGAATATAAGCTGTATTTTATCATTTTAGACACTGGCGTGTTTAATTAGTAGTTTATCTATAAATTATATTGGATTTTTATTAGATCACTTTTCCATCGATTTCGCTGGATAATTTTAACTTTATAAGTGTATTATTGTATATTTATGGATCAGTGAAAAAAGAGATATTAATAGTAATTTATTTTAAGTGCAAATAAAAATCTTCTCGATTTACTTTAAAATTTTCATTAATGTGTTGTACTGTGATATACAACAAATATATTAATTACTCAATCGAAGGTCTCTCAAATGTTTTGTCTGTCCATTTTTTAATTGTCTTTCATAATATTTTAATTAGACAATTTATCATATGAATCACGTCAAACAGGTAGGTATTATAACAAATACAAACATCTCATTTATATTTTTCAAATTTAGTCAAGAATTTTGTTTTGATAATTACATAAATAATTATTTGTCAATGTTTTATTGTCCACTTCCGTGACAATCAGTTACGAATTTAGATACACAAATCCGTATACAAATTTAATTGTACATGTTTTTTAAAAGCAAACTGTTTATTTTTCAAAATTGTATAGTAGAATAATCTTGATATGATTAATTTCAAAGGGCCCGTTAAAAAATTTTTAATGGAGTTTTTGTTTGTAAAGAGATTTGTATTAAACAGTTGTTTAAAAGTTACATATTTGGAATTCAATGCCCAAATTATTCTCATTTAATCTAAGAACTTTACATTTTTTAAGTAACATAGATTTGAACTCTGAGAAGAGATATAAAATTTTATTATAACGTTATCGTTGTACTAACAAAGATTTACTTTTTATTAAAATTTTAGGGACTTAGCAGCATTGAAATGGATTGAAAGTTAAATTAAATTTTTCTCGGTTTAAGAATATTTTTCCTACAAAAAAAATTTCAATAGTTTTATTGTGTTCATAATCACCAAGTTTTTCTCCAATAAACCTATTAAAAATTAAAACCAGAAAAAAAAATACAGCTTTTAAATCCTTTCCAGAGCTGATGAAAAATATCAAATAAATCTCAATCAGGGTTACTTTAGTAAATTGATCACTTCACGTCAGTGTACCTTTTTTAATATTGGTGTTCTATTGAAATATGCTTGCAAATTTTAAAATAAAAAAACATCAAAGCAAAATATCATACAAAGAAATCGAGTGTTCTTTGTTATTAAGGGAATTAAAACGTATTACATAAATTATTGAATTTCATAAATATATTTAGAAGAAAAGCATATCGTTTTCAGTGAACAGACAATTCACTTCTAAGAATTAACTGACATAATTCGAAAATAGCCTATATTTTTTAATGAATCAATATTTTCAGTGTAACTACATTAACTAAAACCATAAAATTTGTTTTAGCTCGTGTCTGTGTAAACAGACGGAATTCTCTGCATTTACTGGGGAAAATCAATGTTCTATTCTGACAAGACACCTTTTTGGAAATATTAATTTTGGGATTCGAATTAATTAAATACAAAATCCCTTTAATATTAAGATATATTAAAATAGTCCCGTTACCTAAAAGCATATTTTATCTATTAGTTTTCTTTTTCGAAGCTCGTAAAATTTTCAATCAATCCACAAGCTTGAAATTGACGCCTTTTTTTGTATTGTTATAAGAAAATCATTATAAAAAAAAAATGCAAAAAATGGTTTTAATATTTTTTTATTGAATTACTTTTAGTCACAAAAAAACGGATGTCTGTCAATATGAAGTTGGTGGGGACAATCGAGAATTTAACGGGCTACAAAAAATAAAAACGGTACACTTTTTAGAATTTTTTTAGAGGAAAAAGCTGTTACAGTATCCATAAGCAATACAAAAATTTTTACAAATATATTTATATATGAAATGGCATGCGTTTATTATAGACATACATCAAGCTTAAAAAATTTCCCAGAGTTTTTAAGAATTTTCTTTGATAATTGAATAAATGTCGTATTGTATCGCATTTTTATTGCAAGTCTAATGAATGAAACAAAACAAGAAAAAAAACAACACAAATTCTATAAATAAACATAATTAAGTATTTAGAGTTATAGCAAAATTAGAGAGACATATTATATTTGATCTATTTTATTTAGATGACTATGATATCTATAAATAAATTCATTACAACGTAGAAAACAATTCAACAAAACACGCTAAAAATAAACAAGTAAACTTTAATTCCTGTCTAACTCACAACATACACTGAGAAACATACTAATAACACAGACATTAACGTTGTTAATACACACAACACTCAAAAGTTCAATAATCTTGTTTGTTTGTCTCATAAAAATTCCTTAATACTTCTTCTCTCTAAACAACAACAAACGAACGAATACAATCGAATCATTTTTTTAGCAGATTGCTAAATTAAATAAAAAGTAATTTTTTTACTATAAAATCGAAAATGTTTAGATTTTTTTTTGAAGTTATACTTCTTTAGACGCGATATGAAAAAATGATGTGAAATTTTAAAATGAGCGTGCATCATCGTCACACAAAATTCACGGGTTGAACAGCTGTTGTTATGATTTATGTTACACTTAAAGTAAGAAAATTTGTATGCAAGTAAAAATTGTTTTTTAATGATGCCAAAGAAGTATAATTTTTGACGCGCGTAAATAAGTACATGCACTCATTTTTTTAATTAGAGGAGGATCTAAAGATACTTGAGTATGCATGAATCGAGCGTCACATTCAAAAAATGGATTTGTGTTAAGAATATGGTTGTAATATCCAAATGTTAACGAAACAAAATTTATTGTCAAATTTTCTTTTACGACACTTGCCCTTTTTTATTGGAATCAATTTAATAATTATTGGCTTTATGAAAAAATGGATAAAAATAAATGGTATAGTATATATTTATTTTCCTCGCCAAGTAGAATTTTCCTGTTTTTTTCTAACATATACAACAACAAAAATAAAAAAATCGAGTTAAATTCTTTTTGTCTAATATAAACGCATTCTTTTAAAACTATAATTATTTCGATTTCGAAATGTAAGGGATTTTTTGCATTATAAGTTCGAAAAACCGTTACAATGCAAATCAATTCGAAAAAACAAAAATTATAACTTTTGACTTTTAAATATAACTTTTTACAAATATTTTGAGGAAAAGAAAATTTTAAAAATTTCAGTAGAAGCTTAATAAAAAAAAGACTATATTTAAAAAAACCTATTTTGACTTTCAATTGTTTATATTCAATTTTTTCAATTCACCCAAAAACGAAGCGTTTAAAAAAAAAATTTGAATAGTTCAAAAGTGATTACTTTTGTATATTTTACATAAACCCGATCATTAATTTAACTTCAATTATTTTAGTCCACCGAAAAAAAAGAAGGAATGTCGTAAAAAAAAGGAAATTTTTGGATCCATAATATTTAAGCGCTATTTTCTCAATTTAAGTATTTTCAGATTCTCATCTAAATTTTGTGAATGATATTTTGTTTACAGGTCAGGGAAGATCTGGAAAACCTGAAATTGTTAGGAAATTTTGAATTTACTAAAAAAACGTCGATATGTCAGTATAGTAGACGGGGAATTTTGAATTTTCAAAACATGAAATTAATATTTTAAATATTTGTAATAATTATGAATGAGTCTTTGAATTCATAATTATCCTATAATGATGCTCACTCATGAACAAATCACCAAGTCAGGGAATTACATAAAATTTTTCAAAATTAGTTCTAAATATGTGAATAGGGTATTCTATACAGAATGAGGAAAAGTCCAAGAAATCACTTTATTTTGCATTAAGGCTCACAAAAGATAAATGAATAAAATGAAAATCAAATAAAAACTGTTATCAATTTTCTGTTTTCCACGTCTCTTACTACTTCGCGCGATATTTATTATCAATATTTAATCTCATAAATGGAAATAGAAAGAACCATTCTCAAATGCCTTTGGTATTTAACGCAAAACCTTTAAATGTAAAAGTACTATTATGTTATCAAGGAAAATTCTCGTTAGCATGTTACGTAACTACATGTTTTTATGGAAATTGATTTAACTAAACATCGCAGTGTATTATTAAAAAAACAAACATCCGGATATTTTCCCTTTTACAACATATTAATCAGAATTGAAAAAAAAAAAGGATTCAAATAAATGGTTCAAGCGATGAGAAGGAAGATTTTATACACGATACAACTGAGTGCTCCAAAATTAATTCGACTCTTGATATCACCTAATTAATTGGAGACTTGGATCAATAATTTTGAGTAAATATTTGAAGCATAAAAATTTTTATAAATCATCAGTAGTAATGTCTAAGCACAAAGTCGAACACTTCGCTGAAGGGTGGTGAAATTTAAACCAAAAAAAAAAATGTAAAGTACCTTAAGACAAAAATTTCACTGCACGTACGCTAACCGATTGGTGTAAATTTGTTTATAAACCGACCACTTCCGAATAGCGAATAAATCGAATGTGTCTACAGAGCCACTGTTTAAAAAAGAAACCGTACTCAAAATTAACTACCACGTCTTCTACTATACGTTGGAATAACAGAAGTGGCAATTGTACGCATTATTAATTAACCATCATTAATAATATTTAAATTTTTTTAATATCTTATAAATATGTTTATGAATGTAATAAAAAATTTTATTCTCCAATGTAATTTATGAACATAATGTCATATATTAAATGACAACAATTATCTCATAAAAATCTAGCAAATTTTTTATAGACGATGTGTGTGGTACACTTTTGTAATACACGGTGGTATAAAATAAAAATATAGGTATGTAAAATATATACATGTATATGTAATTCAACAATTAAAAATGTAACCGCGTGAAATATTCTCACTATATGTATAGGAATTGGTAATATGATTTCGTGTTTGTTGTAAATTGGTGTATAATAATTATATTTCATCGTTAAAAATCGTTTCCGCTATTCAAATAATAAATGTATACATAAATTTAAAAAAAAAATCATTAATTTGTGTTTTTCTCATATTTTTTTTGGTATACAAGGCTTTATGTTTGCTTGTATCACACACGTATACAGAATAAGAGCTCTTCTGCACTCTCAAGAGAATATTCTCACTGTCAATAAAAATTATTTAAAATTTAGTTTGAAAATTTCCCCCTCGCAATTTTGATATTCAAATATTCAGAAAATAAAATTGATTTAATTTGGATGTACTACTTAAACGGTATTTTTTATTCAGAGGTATAAAATTAATTTGATTGTATTGCCTGTGCGGAAGAAGTAAATGAAATAACATATTGTAATTGTGAATAAATTACCGTATTGAGGTTTCGACGATAATTTTTATTTTTGAGTATCTTTTAATTTATTTTAATTAGTCAAAAAGTTAATCTCACTGCCTTTTAACAAAGCAATGTATTTTCTTGCATTAAAACAAAATAGCATGTAGGCATGTGTATAGTAGTGTGTGTAATAAACGCTATACCTCTTAAATATGTGTGTGTAATGTTTTGTAATGATTTTATGTATTTTTTATTGTATAATTTTAAAATATATTATCTTTCTCCAGTTTTCCTCTATATAAACTATAAGTTGTGTCAAATTTCAAGCACCTTCGTCCGCTCAATTTTCGTAAAAACGGGTACAAAGTTTTTGCTTCAAGTATTAATATATCGA
Source organism: Chrysopa pallens (assembly GCA_020423425.1). Lineage (NCBI taxonomy): Eukaryota > Metazoa > Arthropoda > Insecta > Neuroptera > Chrysopidae > Chrysopa > Chrysopa pallens. The sequence continues at coordinate 13,736,502 of CM035593.1, read as the reverse complement.
TTGATTTTGATTAATATAAAAACTATTTTTTAATTTTTAGACAGGAACTATACAGTAATTTTCCGAAATGTGATAAAATGCCCTTCTAAATTTCATTAAAATCGGAAAACGTATTCCAAAGTTAGTAGAACAAGCATATAAGATACATAGACAGACAAACACAAATGCAAAATCGTCAAACTAAAATATAGGTTTATTTTGACCATATATTAACGGAAAAACCCAAAATTAGAAGTTAAGTGTTTTTGGAATTAAAAATACAAAAGTAGGCTTTCTTCTAGGTCAAAATTTTAGAATCAAAATGATACCGTTTCATTTCTTGAGAAAATCTAAATAAAAGAATTAACTTAGTATTATTAAAAGTTTTGGTCTTTATATGGCTTAACTTTATAAGAATTAAAATCAATCCTGATTAAACAACTATTAAATGTAAAGCTTGAATCTTGCTTGTAACCACTAATTTGGTTCCATTTTCCAAAATTTACGGGTGAATTTTTTAAACTACATTGTTATCAAAAAATGATAACGGAATTTGATTATCTAAAAACTGTCCTTAAACCTTGAGCATAATCGCATCTTAGATCTACCATAGTCTCGATTTCTGTGTTTCTGGATTAAATTATTAAGGATACTTGCAAGTGCTTAGGTTTTTACCATATTATTTTTAAAAAACCGTAGCAAATGACAAAACTTATACGAATCAATAATTATTGATACGGCGATAGTGTCCCTTTAGGCTTAAAATTGACTCTTAATTTAAACACCGTTTGTATAATAGTATGAAATAGCATCAACAATTTCAAAAATATTATGAAAGATTATTGAAGGGGCATCTTGAAAATATAATAAACAAATTCAAATATAGCAATAATATAATAATTAAAGCAAAAATAAAATTAAAGACTAAGAATGTTGACTTCCGGCAGACATAGAAACACGCGACAAACACGTGGCTAATGGTCGATCTCTGTACGACCGGAAGTGTCTATACATATAACAACAACAGCACCCTAGAGACGACATTCAGTTACCAGAAATAGAACTGAGCATTTCCGGCCCATACTTCTCCACATATATAAATACTATATATTATTATATACTTATATTTGTTTTAAAATGTTTCATTTTAAACTAAACTTAAAACAATGTCAAATTTAGAATTTAAAATTACAATTGGGTATTGTAAAGTGTGTGGCAAGTATGTATTGTATATGGTTCTGAATATACTGTATTTGTACTATACACTCTGTAAGACGAGTGAATTGTTTAGCTTTTAACATATGGTTGAGAATCAATATTTGATAAATTTTTTATCATTAACATTCATAAAATACTATAAATATATAATATAATATGTATTTTAATATGTATTCATTAAATCTTCCAAACAAGAGTTGATTTTCTTCTTTGTTTTACGATTAAAAAGTAGTATCATGAATGCATTAGACCGACTTTGTTTATTCACAAATTTGCGATCTTATTTTTCAGGTCCAAAACATACCAGAAAAATTTCAGCAAATTGAATGTTTATTTGTAGGGCTAATAAAAAACAAAATATTAGACTATCAAATAGATAAAGTCTCTGTAATGCGAGCAAGGTCACGAATTGGGCCGGATATATGCATAATATTACGCGATTCAAACAAATATGCAATTTATTAATCTGCTGTGGATGGACACCGCGTGCACACTGACCACTTATGCAAAATTTAGAATAGTCTCACGTTTCTCGGTATGTACTTAAAGCGACGTGACAGAAAGAGGAATAATTACGAATTTATACACTGTGTATTCAATTTTAACCTATATGGCTAAAAGAGCATATATAAATGTATTTACTAACATGTAATCAAAATTTGATAATACAGCAGAAAATCATATATTAGTAGTCCATAATATTAATAGATTAGACAAAAACAATTACTTATTAAAATACGAGTGCAATTGGATGAAACAAATCATGAAGTTCATTTGGTAAAAAAATGGTACCACGTATGGACGTGAGCTAGGAACCAAGTATTCACATTAGGTATTAAATAAGCGAATATTTTACACGGGACAACTAACTATTAATGATATATTTATTCATTCAAATATGAGAAAGAATTTACAAGATTCAAAATTTTTCTTATGTATAATAATTTTTAATTGGTTTAAACTTGTGTTACGATATTACTTTTTCCATTCGCCAAAAAACAAATTATGAATAACTCTTTTATCGAATTAATTGATTCGTGAATGGAAAATTAAATGATGATTTTTAATAAATAAAATATTTCTAATTGATTAGCGATTAAACCTTTTGTGAAATAACATAAAATGTGTAAATAATATATAATTTCAAATTTATTCATCGGGAAATTTTATCTATTATTATTACTTTATTAGACTATACACCAAATTCGAACACTCTAGATACAAAAAATATTTTACGGTGCTTTATTTATCTTATAAAATTAGAGCAACTTTCTTAGGGTATGATCTAAATCGGTGCATTGTATTCATGGTCCAAGTTTTAAATCGTAATAGATAAAAGACAAGGCGTTATTTTTGCTACATGTATTTGTATACAGTACTCTACAGCTTTAAAGCTCAAGCTTAAGTAGATTTATTCACGAAATATGGATATTTTAAAAATAATTCATACATATGCATTTGTGAGTATAATCTTTCTACAAAAATATTAATATTTTTTAACAACATAATTACTAAAAAGTTTTGTACATTCTGAATAATAAATACTAAGATATTAGCTCAATATTGATGAATGAACGTGTACTATACTATTATCCTATATTTGTATCTATTTATCGTATAACGTACGTATTGTTTTTGTTTATTATTTATTATTATCTAGTCAATGTATGTGTGTAAAATATGGACACGTAGGTGTTACACATTGTATTATAATTCGTATGGAATGGTTTAGTAGTAGTAGTTTGATTGGTACTTTTTCATATTATCTGTTGCTATTTATTCACTATCTATCTATCTATCTATTATCTATATACGGTGGTGTGTTTGACGGTGTATTTGTGTAGTAACTATCATCTATTTAATACCTTTGCTACTACCTATGTTTAGTATCACACAATCTAATGAAGTAAACATGCGTAGGTTAATTTAAAAAACATTCAATATAAATCATCATTCATAAATCAAAAGCTATTTATAATTTACTCTAATCATCATCATCAGTTCATAAATAGTTTTAACAAAATTATCGATTATCAGAAAATTTTTAAGAAACTAAAAAAGCTCGTAGACAATTTAAGTATCGATTTTTCTGTAAGGCTTTAATTTTTTTCAGTGATGAATCATCATAGTGTATTCTAAGTACGATAGAGGAGAAACATTTTAATAATTTTAAGTTATCAAAATCTAACACTATTTTTAATATTTATCAAAGCTTTTTTTTATTAAAAAAAATTGTAAATCTTAATATTAAATTTAAAAAGCGTTATAACAGTGACAAACCAGTCAAGTAATTTTTGAATAATAACAAAATAAAAATAAAGTTTATCTCAATTTGAAGAGAGAGAAGGGTATAAAGAGTTTTCGCATTCAAAATATACTTTCTTTACATTAATCTAACTAGCCTATAAATTTTTATAATTCAATCTGAACAAACCAAAGACGTAATGGACTAAGGACTTGAAAAAATATCTAGCATATCTAAGGAAAAGTTTTTGGCGTAAAATTCACAAAAACAAAGGGTTTCAAAATTTGGAAAGTTTGTTTATTTTATTTATTCAATGCATAAAAACACTGTTTTGACTTATTTTTTTATTATGATTGTGCTACTGACATTTTAAAGCGAAATATCGTAATGCAAAATTAGCTTTTAAGCACATTTTGAGAAATAGAGATTTCGATTAGCACAGTATATTGTATAATCTTTCAATATGATCTACAAACAGTTAAAACCCAATTTTTTCTACAAAAATAAATATTAATACTAATATTATGGAATAAACGTTGGCACCTGGTAAATGAATCATAATGAAAAAAGAATCTTATAACCCAAGATGGCTTTGTATAATTACTTAATTTTGTACTATTTTTTAATAAATTTTATCGAAGTATATCTATGTGATTCTTACAAATTATATCAAATGAAGAAAAATAATAACCCGTAATATTGAAGAGAATTTTCTATTTAAAAAACGTAATATGATTAAACACACGCACCATAAAAAAGTATATCCAATCAAAATCTTTCGTGCATAGAAAATTTCATGGTAAATATAATCTAATTGAATAATTTTTTAATATTATAAAAAAAAAAAAACTAAAATAAATATTCAGAAAAAAAAATCCAACACTTACTATCAGCATTTAATACTCCTTCAACCAAATTCATGATGGCAGGCAATTCTTTCAGATAGGCGCCACCATTGGTAGTAAAGTCTCGCATCACCTGCAACAATACGCTGCCCACCATCGGTCTGTAAAGAAAAAAAAAAGATTCAATTAAATAAAAGTATAATAATTTGTCAAATTCGATACATTTAATTAAAAAACAAAACCAAACTGTAAAAAGTATACAATTTTGGGATTTTTAGCGTTCCGTTTCATAAAATATGTAATTTATAATCAAAATAAAATCTTCGATTTTATTATTTTGGATTCATGTTAGTATGTATACATTTTTAAGACCATAAGACGTGCCTTAAATCGGGATAACTTAGCCTTAAGTGGAATTCGAACAAATAAACTTCAATGTATACATTACATTTCATTCAATTTTCGCGCACAAAAGGAATTATCCCGATGTTATAAATTATGGAATATATAATCTTGACAATAGAAAGAATATTTCGTGAAATGTCATTATAACCAAATTTAACATATTAAACCGAAATTTCTCTGGTTTAAAAAAAATGAAATGTATAATTTAAGGCGAAATTTCACTGAGGCAACATTTAGCATACGTCTTTGACGAATGCTTCATACAATCTCTCCATAAAAGCAATACAATGTTTCCTTGCCGCATGCTACAAGTTGTTGCCTGTCGATTGCGTCATTTCTCGACATGATTGAACGTGTCGATTCGGCTTGTAGTAAACAACATTAATGGTGGACAAACAAAATTCCTGATTCATAAAACAATGATAGGAATACGTTACGTTTATTATTATATCGAATATACAAATTAAATGTCGCAGACTATTTCCTAAAGCAAAATTGTGCTTTATACATATGAAATTTGTTATAATATCAAAGTTTTAAAATGATTGTAAGAAAAATAATTTATATGGTAACATCTTTAACATGTTCTAGCTTCTAACATTACGATCTTTCATCCCATTTTATCCTGTATATTAATCTTAATTGATTTTTAATAACATTTAACGCATTCCATATATACTGAAAATAGTTTTTAAATTCTCTGTTAACTAAATAAGCCCATAAGGTATTTCTCGTCTTTTTTTCTTTCTTGAAAAAAAATATTTTATAATTTCAATGAAGTGTATTTACTGAGAACAAAAAAAAAAAAAAAGTAAGTTGAAGGCAGATATTTTTGTTTCCTTTTTATAAATTTAATCTCTTTTCTATATAATTAAAAAAGAAATCCTTTTGAAATGTTAACTAACTACCTGCGAAGTATACCCATAATATAATAATAACATATTAAGCCAATAGCAATACACAAATCATTTTTCAAAGAAATTACCTTTCTCACATAACATGAACATTCACACAACACACACAAATGATTATTTTTCAATTACAATGAATTCTTTTTATGCATGTGCGTCATATGCTTAAATTATGGCGCGAAAATATATTTGGGTAATTCTACGAACGAATATAACCAAATAATTCAAATTTGACTTGATTTATTTTGATAAAAAAAACTATGGACATAACATTGGAGCACCCTAAGTTAGAAAATTTAAAAGAAATTTCACCAACAATTTTTTGTCACTTTGTACTAGAAGGCATATTTGCTTTCATGTAATTGAGTACTCTAAAAGAGGATACTGATGGCCAAAAGATGGTTCTCCGCTTAAAATAGTCTAATTATACATATTACGAAAAATTATTTGATAAAAAATATACGAAAATTTAATATTAATATTAATTTTAATATTACCTCGGCAAAAGGGTTGGTGAGTGAAAGCCTGATTTTAACGTGAACAAGTTTAAAAATCAGTTTTTCAATGATAAACTAGAGGATAACAAAATTCAAAATTAATGTATGCCTCTGAATATTGTCATATTTATCATATTTAATTAATGTATGCCTCTGAATATTGTACAAATATTTTTTATCGAAAATTATTTCCACACACACTCGCTCTTTAAATCAAACCGTTTGGCTTTCCCACGTGTTTATTGAAATATTTGTATTTTTGTGCAATAAAAAAAATCTTCAAAATAATTTGACATTTTAGTTGTCAAAAAATTCATCAAATCAAGTATTCAAAATTTTATGTTAAAAACGTTACCTTAATCGAAAAAAATTAAAATTATTCATAATAATTATTTGCACTTAACATTTATCGAATTAAAAAAAAATGATATTAGTTTTTGAAGAATTCAATGGCATTAAACTATATAAATAGTGTAGGCACGTGTATCAACAATGTTGACGCGGTTTTTTTGTTTTTCAAAATTTATAAACGAATAAAAAATATTAAAAAAAAAAAAAGTAAATAATAGATTAATGCATGAATGGATATCATCGTCCGTAAAACGCATACATTGTACAATAATATACTACATTTAATCCAGACACCAGAATGTACATTATGACTAATTTAGATTTTCCACATATATTTGTGTCAATCTTATTTATGGCAATGAAATAATTAAATTTTAAATGAATGTACATTCATCAAAAATGTGAAAAAAGGCTCAATATTATAACAAAATCCGAAAATTTAATAATTGAATCGAAAAATTCCTCATAATATTTTCCATTTCTTTCTTACAAAACAGCGTATTTGGAAAATTCAGGTCTCCGAGTTTTTTGATTACATGAGTATACTTCATCTAAATAGTAAGTGTATTCCAAAATCCTGAACAGAATCACTTCAGCAATGATAGCATAAATATCGGGTGTAGGCAATCCTTACCAATGGTTTAATACGGCTTTCCATGTGGTTTGCACATTTACCGGGATAGTTCCTTAAAAAGTCAGGTATATCTACACACCTTCCTTTTCTTAATTCCTCATCCTGTTATTTTAACTAATTCGGTTTTAACACAATGCATTTGCCTTCGTGTAATAAGTAACTGGTATAAAAAAAAACAGCCATTGGAATCTCTTGGATACCTTGAACTAGGTATGTACTTACTATGTACAATACGGTAAATACCTAATTAAAAAGCATAAATTTTTTTTATTGTATATATTTTAGTAAATATTTATTTGTTCATTTACCATGTAAACATTAGCATTAGAGTTCGATACGATACGATACCAAACTAACTATACAATGACTGTGTATTGTTGATACTTGATTGGTATTGGGTAAGTAGCAAGCAAATAAGTACCTTGGGACTCTTAAACAATGAAAAATTATATAATATATTGTTAATAAATGAACAACATTTAAACCACTCAATATATTTATGTTTACATTACACAAGTTCAAATAACTTCTACAAGACTTTTAATTTTTTATAACAAAAATTATATCGACTCCTTCGGTATACAGGGAGAATAAGCCAAGGAGGCGATATAAATACTTGCTAACTATTAAGTTTATGAGTGCATTTGTAAAATGTCCTTTTAAGATATAAGTACATTTTAACCACTATTTAACTAAGTTCGTTTTAAAAAAAATTGTTTCATATTTTGAGTCCAATGCCAGTTACAGTGAACAATTTTGAAACTTTAAAATTCGGATTAATTGAATATTTCAAGTAAACCGAATACAAAATACAAATATTTACAAGTCTAAACGTAAAAATTTCTCGTTTTTGACAAACTAATACAAATATTTACAAGTCTAAACGTGAAAAATTGTCGCTTTTGATTAAGTAAATCTGTTTTTATGGCGTTCATTTTTAGATATTATGATTTTAACATAATTAAAACAAATAATTAAATTGCCAATGATATTTTATAATTAATGGATACTTAAACATGATTACATCAGAGCTAAATTTCTGAAGTTGACAACAACCAAAATCTCTTACTAAAAACAATGATAAAAAGCTCCACGAATACATGTCTAGAAATCATGCACTTTGGTGAAGCGTGTTTAATGTTAACTTGAACTTATTGAAATATAAATATAAAAGTTGATTACTTAAATGAAAGAGATATTTCGAGAGCAAAACCAAGCATAGGCGGCAATTAGTTATCTTGAGTGTACCAAAAAAAAAACGAAATTATCTAGACCCCATATTTTTCACTATACTTGACGCCTTTGCTCACGATCTGGACTTCGAAAGTAGATTATTTAACGGAAACCTAGTGATAAGTTTCGATGTAACTGGCTATAAATACTAGTTTTTTTTTAATTTATGACCTATATTTATAAAATGGATTTTGTATCCATAAACCAAATCGAAAAACTTGAGACCGAATGAGGCTGGTAATTAGTGTGCATAGTTCTATGCTTAATTTTAATAATTATTTTCCATAAATTTAGATTATATACTTAAAGATTAATATCATTGTTATGCAAGTTTAAGTATAACATTAAATAACATTTCGTATATGTTTTTATTAATAATTTTAATACGAAAATAAATTATCTTTAGGATACATACATTTTAATTCCTAGATTAGCCGGGTAAAACGACTCAATATTAAGGTGAATTAAACAAAAACACATCTACTATTCGACCTACAAAAACAATTTGTGTGTAATTACAAAATACTATACAGTTGAATTAACATAACTATTTCTAGGAAAAATATGTTTGCGACTAATTATATAACTTCAAACTATACAAAATCCCCTGTACAAAATATGTACTAAAAATTAACCGCCCAATTTTAATGTGACAAGCGCACATGTCAATTTATTTTAAAGTCGGTTTTATAAATTTACAGATGAATTTTTTAATTATTTTTTTCATTGATTGCAAACAAAAACTTATTTATTTAACCAAAATCAAGTTCAAACCCGTACCGAATGGAATAACATTCAATCTTTGTACTTTATTATAAAATGTTTTTAAAAAAATGAAAATTTATGTAGATTAATGGCTTTTATCTAGGTATTATACTAAAATTTTTATTCTGAAAACATATTATCCATTTACGTAACTATCGAAATTTAAGACATCGTTGTATGAATCAAATTTTTAAGAATGATAATATTTTAGTTCAGATTAGAATTAATATTTTAAAAAACAAAAATACATTTTTCGAAAAATTACAAAAAATTATTTAAATAAATGTAAATTTCTATAATTTAAAATCAAGAGAACCGTTATTTCAACAATTAATTAGAAAGATTTAAAATAAAAAAACTACTTTAAATAATAAATAGGCGTGGGAACAGGGAAAAAATTTTTAAAGAAAAAAATTTTAATAAAAAAAAAAAAACTCAACCATTTAAAATACTACTACATACAAACGAGATGTCTGAGATGATTTAATCAATGAGAAACAGAATATTGCCGAACACACCAACAATGCTATAGAAAAAAACCACGTGGTAATTTGAAAACTTACCAATAATAAAGTCAAACATCACATAAAACAATTCAAAAATATATATTCACATCGAATAATTCATATTCACATAAATCACAAACGTTTTTCCAACAAAAAAAATCAAAAAACCAAAAAAAAAAAAATCCCATCCGAACGAACGAAAAAAAGTTGTGTATATACACAAGGTATAATGACATCCTGAATCCATGTTGGCGCGTCATCGACGCGGCAGCCATAATGTGGTGAGTGATGCGGTATGCGCACGCATTTAGACGCGGGCGCGGCATTTTAAAACGTACCGTTAGAATGAGATAAAACTATATGAATTAGAATGAATCAAGTATATTTAGAAGTATATATAATGTTATCTTTATCATACTATAATGAGTCAGACAAGTGGCGACAATCAACAAAACAAATTTCTCATGAGCCTACTAGTATAGACTATGTATGAGCCAGTAAAACATACTGGCTGATACATGCATATACATGTATTGTATCGTATTCGTATGTATTATAGTCAGCACATGTTTGTGTATCCTTATTATATGAGGAAATGGCCATTCTGAGGAACTTAACATAGTGTACTTAGTTTTACTTCCAGAGAGTGCAATGCACTCAACATTACAATAATATAATAATAATATTACATTAGAGAAACATCACATAAATATATAAGTAATATTATTATTTATTATGAATATTATTTTTATGTGATGGGTTTTTAGCTGCTTGGCATCTTTGTGCGCGTTCAAGAAACAGAATTGCGTGATCATTATTTTTTTTTTTGTACGCCTGTGTGAATTATAAAGAAAAATAATTCAAAAAAAAACACCAGTAAAAATAACAGAAGATTAAACGTTAATCGTTAAAACAATTAAAGGTTCATCAATTCCTAACGATAAAATTGCATAAAGATTAAATATTTTGAATGGTATGAATTAAACTAAAAATGAGGCGAAATATCACATTACTAGAAATGAACAATAAGATTTTTAAAATGTCAAGGAGTCTAGCCTTCTTTAAAACATTTCAATTATCTTTAATGAAAATTTATGTGTACGGACATTTTATCATTCATACATTTTGATTCTCAGAGGTAAAAAATCAGACACACAAATTGTTACTGCATCCTAAACAAGAAATACTTTAAACAGATAGTATACTAAATAGATACACCTTATTCCTGTCTTATCTTGGATGTCTCCACCATCCTTTTAAAATGATACACGTTGTGTAAATATTTAAAAAAAAAAAAAAAATGTACATAAATGACGTATTGTTTGCTTTAAAAAAAAAATGTTATTATCGCAAAAATAATATCAAAACAAACTTGAAAATTATTTTAAATATAAAAAAGTAAAAAAGCATCAAAATTCAATCGATATTTAATGTGATTATTCAATTGAAGCTATCTTGTGGATATTCTTTCTTTAATTGTTTCTTTAAAAAAATTTAACAAAATTATTTTCGATATAAAAATACGTGTACAAAATATACTGTGAGAAAGAACGAACAGACAACAATTTACGTATTTTTAAAAATTGAAATTAATTTTCCTTTTGTAAAACTTTGGGTAGTTGACTGTATCCTATATTTCGAATCAAAATGTACAACTAAACTATTTATTATACCATCACAAAACTGGAATATTAAAACTGATTAAAAGAAGAGGCAAGTATTTTCTCTCCCAAGGACTATTTTCTCTCCTTTTTTAGAAAAACGAGTTTCACGTGTAATATGTGAAGACACTTATTTATGGCTAATCAAGTCATTCGAACGTTTAAATTTTGCTCAATTTTAATGATTTAAAAAATAAATTCAATCCCTTATTCGTGAAATAAAAACGCTTCAATTGAAGTAATACAAAAAATACCAATGACAGACAACATACTACTAACATAGCAAAAGATTCCCAAGTTTATTCTTGTTGATTTTGAATATGAAATTAGTTATACAAATAATTACTTATAATATTAATAAATGCTACTAATTTATTTTTAATACTACTATTTTTTTTATAACGATTGACTTTCATCAGTAAAGACTCTTCAAATTTATTAAAAGTTGCGCTTTGAAGGTATTTTAATATTACTTTTTAATTACTTTTACTAAGTTTTCCAGAATAATAGTAAGAAAATTACTCGTATTATTGAGTAAAACGTTCATGACAACATATATGAGGAAATACGATTCGTTAAATATGCAAATATTAATAGCGAATATTTACAAAGTTAGTACCACACAAACGCAATTTTTATGTATAAGTCACATTTTAATAGACCTTCTGGGATTTTTTTAAGACCCATATCCTAGAATATAAAATGTATATGCACTACAGGACTAGTAGTCCATTGGCTAAAAAATCAAAAATTTTATTATTCATCTATGGAAGTTTACCTAATTTTATTGTTTACATGAAATATATAAAAAAATCATGGAATAATTTTTATTCACAAAATTAGTAAAAAAATTTATTTACTTTGTGTAAACTTTTCTGATAAATAACAATTTATTTTTTTTTTTAGATTATAATTTTTATTCATAACAATATTATTATGATTATTATAATGAATTTATCAATGGAAGTGAATTCATAGGCTTCAGTTATAGCAGAGCATTGAATAAACTATGCTTATCAATGATTTAAAAAAACTAACGATATTCAGTTATTTCTCTTATAAATATAAAAATACGATTTCATTAATATATTTTTATTTTTTATCATTAAATAAAAAAAAACGTCAATTCCGGATCTTCTGGTATCTCAAACATTATTTTATTTATTTTATATAAAATAAAATTCCAATGCGATTTTTATTCATAATTTTTGATTAAATATTACGATTTACTTTTATTTCTTTAATCAAAGTCAAGAGTAAATATTTAAAAAAAAAAATTAATTTTAATTAAAAATATTATTTACATTTAATTTAAAAAATTTAATTCACCCTAAAAAATTGATTTTCTTTATTTGCAAATTAGGAGTATTTTTTATAAAACTGCACAAAAATTGTTAAAACAAAATTTTGAATGAAGTTTTATAAGAGATTTTTGCTTGAGTATCATTTTGTGGGAAACATTTGGGTATACAAACCAAACAATCGTAGAAAATTGAAAGAAGATAGATATTGGTTTTTTTGTTTTTAATCCCTTTAAGATTAGTTCAGAAGTTTAAATCTGAATTTACTGATACAACAGCATCTGATTTTAACAACAAATTTCAAAATGACACACAAAATATTCAATTCGATTTTAACTGAATTTTTATTGCCCCACAGTTTTAGGAATATAAATGTATAAATTTTGGCAACACGTATATGGTAGGTACACCGTCGAAGTTTATTGATTTTTTCCCGAAAAAAAATCAAAATTTTATACAATAACTGTTTATAAATGTTTCCTGCTTTTTTTTAAAAATAAGACAAAAACTTATAAATATTATTACAATATAAAATTCACATTTTAATTAACATTAAAATATAGTTTCAAAAAAACTATTAAATTTCTGCTTCTGTTTGATGACGCTACTTCATTTCTAACGTATTTAATTCAAAATAATATTTAATTTCAAATATTTTACAGTAGATGGAAGCACATACCACGTCATTTAAATTTGTATGTATATGTATGTATATATTTAATGCGTACGTGCGTGTTTTATACATATTTTAAAATGCGTTACATCATCAAATAATTATTTTAAAATTCAGTTTATTTAAGTTAAGATATGAGACTAGAGATGGACTTTGGATATCCATTATTATAACAAAAAATATATATATATGTATAAGAAGATATTTTAAATTAAAAACGTAATTTAGACCAATCATTTTAGATAGACAAAATGGTGGAACATATAAGCTTCATTAACGTGAAAAATCGTTTTTTTTTTCCCACTATCTCGTGTACTTTAGACTGAGTACTAATTTTCGTGAATAAAAAAGTTAAAAAATAATGTCCAAATGAAATATTTGGTATTTAAACTGTTTTAGAATTTCTTTTCTAAAACAAACAAGGTTGCCATGATGCTCGTTTTTATTTTAAAATTGTGAATAACAAATATAATTACTTTGATTTTGTTAATTACTTATTTTCTATTGCGGAAAATAAATTCGTAGTATTTAAAATTTTGAAATATGATTGTATAATATTTTTTCAAAATTTCAACTAATTAACAATAATTGGTTTATTTTCATGGAGTACCGTCGTCTTTTCTCATTTTACAGGTATTTTATACTTTATGAAAAGAAAAATTTACGTAAAAATCTGAGACCTAGAGACAATGAATAATGATTTTTTTAATCTTAAAGCATATAAAATTTTTAAACATAAAAAGCAAACCAAAAATTTTTCACAGTAAGTAAAAAATCTTTAACGGATTGGACTAAAAAAAAACTGATTATTATGATGATTATAAAAAATCGCCAACCAATAGACCAATGTGACTGACTGGTTGAAGAAGGTGATCTCTTCCACATACACACACACATTCAAATAAATGAATTTAATGGAAAATCAACCTTATGGTACAATACAATACAAGTGAAACACATGTACAGCACATCACATAAAAGCGGCTACATGTATGTAATAAAATTCGCAAGTTGAAATGTATTATATATAATATATACGTTTGGCCGCGATGTATATTTCATTGGTGAGATACGCGCAAGACCGGCCCACCGTGGGCGCGCGCAAATATGGCTGACCGAGAACATCATCAAAAATAATGCTTGTTATTCGTGTGTATTATTTGAAATCTCCTTGGAAACTCTTCAACGAAATTTTTTTTTTCTTTATCATTTTTCCGACATTTATATATGTTTTTCATTTAATATTTCATCTTACATGTTGTGAAATTCGTATAAATATTGCGACTTATTTTTTAATCGCATTATACATTTCTAAATTTTACTGCGTAGTAAATTTTTGTGACGCATTTCTTTTATTCCATAAAAATTTGAGTTTTTTTTCTTGAAAATTTAATTTGATTTAAACTTTAATTAACCTTTGCTTCAAAAAAAAAATTGTGTACTTTTAATTTTGCAAAAATATCATAATTTTTATTATTCGTAAAAGAAGATTTCAAATAAATTTTAATGTGAATATTTAAATTAGCAAAATTTCGAATAAAATAAAATATTGCTAACAAAAAGTCAATAAACACAATTTTAAATTTTCCAACAAATTATTTCCCCTTAAAGCTAAGATTCCCCGATCAGCATATTTAAAGTGAAGTGGACAAATTTAATAAATCTGCGATGTAAAATTCCGATTAAACATATAAACACATCTACGATGCCAAAAAAATTTATAAGAATGACTACAAAGATGTCACCGAAATTGAGACTCAATAAAATCGGATTCCTTCAATTTTCTTTCAAAAATAGTCACTGCCTTGCATTCCCAAATGTAAAGAAATGTTAACAGTAAATAAACGAATTAAGCTTTAAACGACCGAATTTATTGAAATATAGCGGTGAATACTGCCTGATTAAAAGTGAACTTTCAAACAACAAAACTTGCTTTAAAATTGGATAATCCATTTGGAGGCTGCTACATGAAGTAGTCATACACCCGACCCGATTATGGCCGACATTAATATTTAAGAAATTGCAGTTTTTTATTTCAGGAATGCAGATATCGTTACATTTTTATAAGCCAGAAAACTTTTACGACATCAAATGCGAGATAATCTTGCAATTTAGGAGTCTGAAAAAAAGATATTTATATGCTAAACGTTTAAAAGTTTCAAGTCTTGCTGGATAAAATATATTTACAGGATACTAAGTCAAATGAAAAATTTTTTTAATAAAAGTAAAATAAAATTATTTACTGTAAAGAAACTTCATTAAAGAAACTAACGAAATTGTGTTTTTAACGCAAAATTCAAAAAATTGAGTAAAGTAAATTAACTTTGAACGCATTTTTATTTGCTCGTTTTAGTTCTACAAATATATTTTTGATAGCTAAGAATATTTGAATATTAGAGCTTTTTCTAACATAAAAAGCTACTCTATAACTGTCATATATACGGTCGAAAATCTTCTGTATAATCAGTTGATCACCGCCCATAACGTAAGGAAATAGAACAAGATTTACTAGATGTAACTATTCGACATTTTATACTTAACTAAGGTACTACAGAACGATTCGATTTACGAACATCGTACATATATTAGACTCAAAGTCACTTTCAAACATCAAAGATGAAAAAATTTGCTTCAGTGGCTAAAATTAAAGAACGTAATTGTTAAATGTCCCATCACTTCCAATTTCTACAAATTTGGTTACGAATTTCTACAAAATAGACGTTTATACCAGGAAACTGTATCGAAAATGAAAACTTTTACAACCTAAAAAAATATATGCAGGTATTTCAAGTTAAATTCTGACTTCTGGAACTAATCTTGATTTATAAACTAACAATGATTCAATTATTGGTGCAACTGAATAAATTTTTTTCCTATTAAGTTAATTATTAATAATTATATTTCTTTGAAATAGTCTTATTATTTTGTACTTAATCTGTAACAATCTAAATGCCCTTTTAGTTGTGTACGCGAGACCATATGCATTTGTTATACTCGACAATTAATATAAGGTTTGTAACTCTAGATAATATTGAAGCCACAAACAAAATTTTGATACGTGTTCATAAAACCACGTAATTACCGCATGTCCATCTGTCTGTCCGTGATAAAGATAACACAAAACCGAAGAGGGATAGAAAGTTGAAAATTTGGGATTCGAATTCAAGACATAAAAACTAAGTTCTCATCAATGATCAAAAACGGTCCAATAGACATAAACTTTCAAACCATATAAGAAGATATGAAAACAAAATTCAAAGACAAATGTTTGTTTTCTAAAAAGAAACAACTTTCTTTTCAAACATTTATTCGTAAAATATTTGGATTCGCCATAATTTTGGCTCAAAGTTAGCTAATAATTACGATACATTCTATTATTATGTACTATAAAATATACTGTTTTGTCATTGAGATTCGAATTTCAAACGCTGTAACGAGACTCTAGTAACAAGAATTAACTGTTTGAACGAACATCTTCCAAATGCATCAACTAATTTATAATGATCGATTAGTTTTAATAAAGATTCAATTCAGATTGAAGTATTTATTATATTCTAATTTCAAATAAAAGAAACAGTTTTTGTATTTTAAGATGTAGATTTGTTTAGTAACTAACTGCCCGCGAATCATCATTATTTATTAAATAACTATATGGATTGAATATTTAGAGTATTTTATGAATGTTTATGATTAAAAATAATTTAAACATTGATACATAAGTATCGAAACCATTAAATCTGTTGCAATGTTCACTTGGGATTTTTTAACGCGACATTAAAGCTTCCTACAAGACGTGTTACTTTAGTTAGAATTACACCTAACAGAGAGATCTGATGGCACATCTTGGAAAAATAACACAGTTTCTGGCATACACATGATTACGTCTATTATACACATGGGTAGCGAAATACGAAACGGTGATTCAACTATTGGGAAAAAGCTAAAATTAGAATAAAAAATTGACTACGCGTTTAAACACACAGATTTTAATTTAAGTGCTCCTAAAAAAAAACCAACACATTGCTGTTATCATAAAAAAAAAATTACTCTGTATATTCAAATATTATATCTTTATAACTTAGAAGCTTTTCAAAGAAATCCTTCTAAATCCTACATATTTAAAGGGGTGAATGATTTAAACACCACCATATTCTTGTCGTATAAGGATCATAAATCAAATATTTCACAAATTTTTATTACATTTAAAAAACTTTTCTATACTAAAAGAAAAAAAGAAACAACACCAAAATTATTAAAAACAAATTTATTTTTTACAGGGTGTCTGAGAAACATTTTTGAATTTTAGTGAAAATCTACGAATACCTTGATGAACTGTGTTGTCTGTGGTGAACGATAGCTTCTAATGATCAGTTTGGAGATTATTAAATTTCTTGTTTCATATTCTCCAAAATGTTAAAAATTTGTTTTCATTTTTGTTACTAGATGGCAGTTAGCTCAAAAGTGATAACTCTTAGTGTTGTTTTTAATTATTTTTAAGGCGAGATTAAACGACGATTTTTTGAGCATTGAGAGATTTTTACCAAATATTCAAACAAATTTAGTAATTCATATTGAAAATTGGTAATGAATTGTGATAAAAAAAAATACAAGTTGACTACAAAACCTTTACTGTGGTTATTTTGATTGACACTTAACGTAATTTCCTTTGAAAATTTGAATATATTTTTATGATACTGTTAAAAAGTTTTGTGAATAAATTAAATGATTGAATTTATAACTTGATAAGACGAAGAGAATTTAACAACCATATAAGATATACCTAGGTATAATCATATTATTTTGTGGAAATTTACATAATTTTCAAAGCTATAAAAGACGATATTTGATTAAAAATGGAAAATTTTTGTTTTGTCATCTATATCGAATTTGTTTGTGCAATGTTTTGTATGTTTAAGATGGTTTTTAAACATAAAATGACTGTTTTATTTAGTATTATAACTTTTAGTTCATTTTTGAAACACAATTTTCACTTTTTCCAAGTAACTGATTTGCTTAAATTTAATGAAAATATATTTCATAATTTTTCGTTTAATAAATTTTTTTTTTCATTTCTATCCAACAGTTGAAGAGTCAGAAACAATGCAAAAGTAGTGTCAAAAAAAAATTAAGAATACAAACTTGTAAATTCCTAATACAAAATATATGAATTGCTAATAAGATTTTTAAGGTAAACTTGCCTTATTCGCATTCCTTATGAAATGTCATCATATATTGGAAATTATAATAAACATAAGTCATTTTGTAATTTAAGTAATTTTCACATTGCCAATTCTTGGCAATATCTTATTTCTCACATTTGCCACGAGTATAAAAATAGGCGCAGCAAGAGCCAAAAAAATTTTAAATTTACACCAAAAAATGATTAAATACATAACAAATACATGCATATAATGTGCAAGATGGTAGATAATATGACTCACTATTACACTTTTTGTCACTAGCTATTACCGAAGAAGTCGATATATAAACGGAGCACGAATTAGGCGAAAATAAGAAGTAAGCAAATTTACTAATAGCCAATCATCAATCATCAAAAAATTTCAATGATCGGTTTATTCAATTTATTTGTATCTTTGAATTTCTTAATAAAAAAATATGGGTAAAGAATATATAAATCTTTGGGTGGAAAA
The DNA here is from genome assembly GCA_020423425.1 of Chrysopa pallens. Classification (NCBI taxonomy): domain Eukaryota; kingdom Metazoa; phylum Arthropoda; class Insecta; order Neuroptera; family Chrysopidae; genus Chrysopa; species Chrysopa pallens. The sequence goes on along the minus strand of CM035593.1, from coordinate 13,717,627 downwards.
AAATATTGATTTTTAAACAAATATGTTCAGAAGCCACAGAAGCAAAAGAGTACAAAGTAAATTCAAAAGAAAAACGATAACGGTGGTTCGATATAAAAGATGGTCGATATCCATAACGTCGATTATTTGGGGTATTTTAAAAATGCAGAATGATGGAACTTTGGATTTAAGAAAAACTATTAATTTTATCACGACGAAAGTTTCCCAAAAAAACACTGATCAAATAAATTTTCATGACCTAAATATTAAAAAAAATTTTTTTATTATTAACGTTTTTATAAAATTAGATTAAGTACATCATCATTGATCTGTCAGTTCGATCGGACTCGACACGCTATTTCCTACGCCCGCCCCGTTCGAACACAAAATATTAAGAATAGAAGAAAAAAAATTATTTAGTTGCGTAATTTATTTATTTATTGAGGGTAAATAATATTTTTTTTAAAAATTGTTACAAAATCAATATTAGAAGAGGTAGAAAATATATTGGTATGCGTTATAGATGATGATGGTTCGATGTAATTGAAAATATTGGTTTAAAAAAAAAAAAAAAAAATACTCATTCAATATTCATTTTAAAGCTCTTATCTTTGTATGTATTTAATTATAAAATATACAGGTTGTGCAATTTATATTTGTAAGTAACAAAAATAAAAAATTAATTGGTTATCTAAATATTAATATGTGAAGCAAAAACTACTCCTTTTTACGAAAATTGGTCGAACGGAAGAGTATGAAATTTGACACATTTTTTGTATAGAAAAGGACTGGAGAAAAGAACAAGTTTTTTTAAATCATATCCAGTATACACCCCGTATACTCTAAAGGTAAGGTTATATGATAAATAACATATTACCTAAATCGAGGTTTCATACTATTATTTCATTTATTATGTTAAAACCACTTCTTAGGTTAGGCAAATTCACTTACTTTGGGATACCTACTACTGTGGTAATGATCATTTGTCAACAATACCCATCATAATCTTATCATGCTACATACTTCACAAGTAAACTGATGTACCGAAACCTTCTCTCTTTCTCTGTCTCTATCAAGATGATTCGGTTTGATGCGCGCTTCTATTATATAATTAATTAAATTTTCGACAACGGTCAAGAATCCCTTTTATATATGTATACGAAATATTTCTTGAATAGATCATTAAACGTATTTTACCACAGGCAGCGTGGACGGCACATACCGAAAGACCAAACTTCCAAAATATTTCGTAATTATATTTTATTATACTCATATACATAAAAAGAAAAATTGTTTATTAATCGATAAAATTTTAACTTGTTCACCTAAACAGTTAATTAAAGGGTTTGGTTTTAATTATTTTTTTTGAAAATAAACTAACTTTAAAAGCAATTTAATTTTAATAAATTGTAATTAGTTTTATTTTCAATAAAATATTTTAGCATTTTCTTTTTTAAGGGTAAGATTAATAAAATAATGTGCTAGATAGAATTCAATAGAAAATTTAATTTATATACAAGTGAATGGAATGATTAACAGTGTTAATTGTTTAAATTTTGTTTTTGATAATATCAGTGTTAGAAATATGTATTGGCATTTGTAAAATACACAAAATAATTAGTACATATGCATCTGTTGACCAGCTATGTTTAAAGAACAAACCATTGTTTTTATTTGATAATCAATGTTTTTCTTCTGTGTCAGATGGATAATTCGTAAAGCCGAATTGGGCAAAATTTTCCTTATTTCTACGTTTTGAAGTTGTGAAGTCGTGATTACGAAAATCAATTTCTCGAGATATACATATTGAAATTAAGTTCTTAAACTTGTTTTACCCATGGCACAAGCTTATGATAATTCATGGAATAATTAGGGTGAGTATGGGGAGAGGGCCATATTCGAACCATTGTAATATTTCAAACTTCTATTGCAGCACGTACAAAATGATATTAAAATTAAATCTAAAAGTTAGTAAGTACTGGTTAATGAGTTTTCTAAAGGAAAACGTATTTAATCTGTACATATCGAATTTCGCGGTAACAAAATTTAAATAGAAATTAGTATTCTTTTGTTTTACTCTGATTGTTATTTTAGATGGGTTGCATTCTAACCTTAAGATTGTCACCAATGTATCATTCATTTTTATATTGATGTGGCCATCTCTCCCGTTTAAGGACAGATGGCCGGCCACAACAGAGTATGCTTATCGAAGCAGCCCGATAAAATAACACCTAATCGAACTGCATACCAAAGCTGAGTAACAGTTTTTTTAATCCTAGACTAAGACTGTTCTAGATGTTATAATTTAAGGAGTATTTAGGTAAAACTTCTTCCCAGCTGAGTAACAGTTTTTTTTAAATCCTATATTAAGATTGTTATAGAAATAATAATTTAAAGAGTATTTAGGTAACACTTCTTCCCAGCTGAGTAACAGTTTTTTTTAATCCTATATTAAGATTGTTCTAGATGTAATAATTTAAGGAGTATTTAGGTAAAACTTCTTCCCAGCTGAGTAACAGTTTTTTTTAAATCCTATATTAAGATTGTTCTAGAAGAAATAATTTAAGGAGTATTTAGGTAACACTTCTTCCTAAACGCACACAGCCAAAGAATAGTAAAAAAATAAAAAAGGATAAGTTAAGAACTAAAATAGACAAATAAAAAACGAGAATAAGGCTGATAAAACTAATATGGTCATCTCTCGGACAATTTTATGGCAGAATTTTGAAATATTTAGAAAAGATAAATGTAGCATTAATATAAAAACAAATAATAATTCGGAAAAAAATTTACAGAGCCTTTGTTACATTACATAAAAATACATTCAAAATAAATTTCTGTTGATGATTACTCAAAAACTAACGAAGTTATATAATGAAAATAAAGCTATTTACCCAAAAAAAATCGAGTTTTTTAATTAATAGCGATACGTTTTTATCTAAGCCAATAAAACGTTCAAATCGAAAAATTATATTCAGACCCAATTCTGAATAAATTTTCCTTACTCACAATTATTTAAATACTTGAAAATTTAGGTTTATTCCCTGAGGACTTTTCCAATCTTTTAAGTTAAATATCAAAATACAATGAACAAAATGAATGAACTCTTCTAAATTGAGGGTGTAGGTATATTTAATAAATTTGAATAAAACCAAAGGGATTTAATAATAGTTATGTATTAATTATTAATTTATTCCTTCATCTTTTAAGCCTTCCTCTCTTAAATCTTCTAGATGACATAAAAAAAAAGTTAAAAATTTTTTTTTTTATTAAAAACAATAGAAAGACAGATAGATAAATTCCACAAAAGTGGAATGAATATAAATATAAAAATTTCAAATATGTACATCCCGGATAATAAAATTTATTCGAACAGGAAAATCAATTATACAAACACACACAGTTGTATATACATTCTACTACTACAGTGAATGGATGGGAAGTCATTATTCTTTTGAACATTAAAAATTTGGACATTTATTAAAATGTTTTGACAACTGTTTTTACTGATTAAATTTAATTAGTTATTATAAATTAGATAATTTTTTTTTAATTTAATATTGAATATGCTTGTGACGACTACAAGACTAGGTGGTGGTGAATCAATAGATAACACACATAGCATCATCATCATGTCAAAGTGTGAGGGTGTTTTTAAAAAAAAAAAAAAAATATATTATAAATGGGGTTTGAAAATATTTTTATGACTGATGATAATTTTATGTTTTTTAATATTAAAAATACTTTTAAACTGGTTTTTAATGTTTTTTTAATAGCAATCATATATGTAATAGTCTTATGGAATGTATATGCATATACACCTTACCTTATACACACAGTGTATTTGTGTGACAGCCATCTTGTCGGATTTTTATATAATGTCGGAAAGATTAGCTTTTTTTTTTTTTTTTTGATTTTTATGCTTGTATTATCCAATGTTTTTATATGCCAATTTTATGTTTTTATATTATACGAAAATTATAAAATAATCCTTGAAAGTATCGTAATATTATTATTATATTAAATTTACATCATGAAATTTATAACAAAATGGCGGAATTTAAGTAACTTAAGTGTTATGTTAATTGAAGGATCTGATTTAATGCGAATTGTGATTTATGATGATCTTATTCAATGTTTATTTGAAATAGAATTTAAAAAAAAAAATGGTTTTTGTTAAATTGGTCCCAAAAAATTGACCTAAAATCGATTAAACCAAAAAACGATAACAATTCATTCACAGAAAAATATATCAAGAATAATACAAATTTACTTTTCGTCATTGGAAAAAAATATGTATTTACTAATCCAAAAAATTGTAATAGTTTGCGACATTTACAGCTATAGATTACTCAAAATCGATGCTTTATAACCGGAAAATTTTACATTTTTCAAAATAAGATAGATATTAAATGCTCTCCGTTCAATACTTCAGCGGACACTAGAAAATGATTTAGTATAATTCGCATAAACTAATTCGATAATCGAATTAAGCTAATGTGAAGACGGAATTTTATACTTTTTTAATTTTAGATTAGTAAATTTTTCTATATTCACACACCGTTTTTTGTATTGTAAAATAATAACTGAAAAATATAAAATTTTATAGTTTTTCGTCTCCGTAAAGTACGCTGTAAAATTATCACAATAAACTCACTGATCTCTTAGTTAATAGAAATTCGCAATCAATTTTTAGTAGACTTCAATTTGATATTTTCAATGCTATTTTGAAATTGATGTGCTTATTTGTTCAATAAGAGCAATTATTTTTCAATATTAAATGATTTTATAAATTTTTTCGCAACTTAAATCGATTTCATGTGATTGTAATTAAAGGTGCCTTGTGTTTAGTTTTCTCAAAATTTACAGCACTTAATGAATTCTTAAACAAAATAAAAACAATTGTCAGTTATGCATAATTTATAATTTGCGGAACAACTATCTAAGAAAAACTGTTTTGCTTAAAAAAGAGACATTAATCTCTAACAAATAAATTATTTCCTTACTTTATTGGGCACACATTAACATGCATGATTTAAAGCACAAATGTTTAAAAATTGAATGAGAAATAATGATGGCATATTATTTGACATCAAATGTTAGTTCGTGGGACCAGCGAAATTTTTTTCGGTAAGTTAAATATCTGGCTAAAAATTTAATTTGACTTAAGTATAATTATTGACTTCCCCTCATTCGAAAATTCTAAACATGTAGGTAGCTGGTTTCTTTTTTCCGAGAATATAAAATTTTTGATTGCACCCCACAAGTTTCAAGTTAACGGATATTTGTGGTTTATTTTTGATAAAACTTGATCAACCTGAAAATTGTCATTTTCAAATTTCGAACAACACATGATTTTGATACGTGACGGACGAAATGGCTGAAGAAATTTTTATTAAATGATCATTTTTTAGAATTTCCGAAAAGTAAAAAGTTATTTTTCACTAATCATAATTATATTCATATACAAAGTTTAACCATACGATTAGGTTGCCATTTTGTTAACATAACTATGACTAGCCAAAACCTTTTTGTAATTGACGTTAAGAAATTGCAAATATAAAGGTCAAAAACTATTTGAAATTCCATAATGATTGAACCATCAATATTCAAACAAAAAATGACCGAAACACCTGCATAACAGATTTTTATCTGTATAAATAATTAACCATGAATGGTAATTTTTGTTAATCATATTCACAACAAAATTTTGTGAATAGCAACACACCAGCAGTGAGAAAAAGAATCAACAAAAATAAACCATTCAAAAAATACAAAAAAAACTAATATTATGTGACATTTTATGAAAACACAGCGGGTTATCTATATGAGAAATTTTGTATGGACATTACACAAACTTGATTTACAACATACCATGCCATACCATCAAAAACCATTAGATACTTGTTGATGTGTGTGTGTGCACTTCAAAATTTAGATGTTTTTTGTTTAGATAGAAAGTTCAAATTTTCAACCTAAAAATTGAAAATTTTAAAATATTTTATTAGCTTTATAAATTCTTTGTTTTTGAATCAATTTTAATTTAATTGTGGTATTGAGTCATTTTGGTGTGAAATATAGAGCAAATTTAGATGCAATCAGTCCAATACGTTATAATGTCTAGAGTAGATCAATTTAGCTTATTTTAAATACGTATTTCAATTAACAATGTAGACATAATCAGTACAAAAAATCATTTATTAGTAATTTTTCACACTGCTGTTGGCATTTTTAATGCATTTTGACGATGGCACACAAAAAAGTCGGGCTGCAACGTGTTTTAAGGCATTACTTGAATTTTTGTAAAAACTAAAATTAGTAATTCACTGTGATATCTGTTATATATCTCAAAAACGAAATTCTCTGATTTTTCCAGGTCCTGTCTATTACCATTGAACTTCTAATTCTGAACAGTGGTTTGTTCATAAGTGAGCATTATTATCGGATAATTATGAGATCAAGAACGCATTAATAATTATTACGAACATTTATAAAATTTTGTTCACGTTTTGAAAATCCCGAAAAAATTCAAAATTCCATAATTTGCCATTTTACCCGAATATTCCATAACTTTTTTAGTAAATTCGAAATTCCCTGACTATTCCAGGTTTTCCCTGATCAGTAGTAGTCGACCTGTAATTTCAAAGATTATAAAAAGTTTCGTTTTTTTTGATAAAATTCAATAATTCGGTTAAAGACGCTCTAACGACTTTAAAGCCTTCCTACAATAGAATAAAATAAAATATCTTTGATGAGTATGCATCAGTAACAAATATTAAAGACAAATCCAACTTCCCTTACTTGTAAAGTATATTAAAAGGGGGCCTCCTAGACTTTTTGGTCCTCTGTATCCTCTTTTAGAACAATCCTTCACCTGATGGTAAAGATAACTTCCTTCTTCTTACACAAGGTGGCGATTATACTGATATTAAGTTGTTGGTGGAGCCGATTATTTCGTTCTTATTCAACCGACGACAGACAGCATGATCAAGCAATCACCCTTTTTTATCAAAATTATAATTAATAAAACTATTGCATCCTTTAGCGATGCCGTTAGTGCCTTTATCCACTTTGCCACTGATCCGGTTTTCATTAAGTTGTAATGTTAGGAATTTAATTTTATTAAAATTTATCAATGAAAACAACAATTCTTGATCTGGATTCAAAGGATTACATCCAGCAGAGAATTTTTTTAGGAGGTAATCCATACACACATTGATTAAATAGCAAAGTAAGAAGCAATACAACAGATGTTATTTTTTTTATTAATTTTTTTGTAAAGGTATGCAAGACTTGAATGACCTTGATGGTAGGTCAGTCTGGTTCTCGTTAATGGAATGCAACTATATACTATATTTATATATATATTGCCCATTAACCGGACACTATATGGTGATCTAACAGTACTTTCCATCAATAGAAAGAATTATTATTAAATGTTAGCGCTATAATATGCGATGATTGGCTGAATATTATTATTATTATACCGTCATTGCAACTATTTAATAAATGTTTTTTTTTATATTGTAAATCTAAAGCTGTCTATAAACACATATGACAAGAATTAAACAAATCATTAATGAGGAGGTAAGAGAAAATAATGTGCAGAATTCTCATAAAAATTGTGAACATATTATAGAAGGTGGCTGCTTGTAATGGCCATTATTAAACAGTTATTTAAATTAAAATCTAGTCATTCTCTTAAGAACAAACTCTTGAAAGAGAAATATAATCAATTTTTACCAAATCACCTTCCAGTAAATACAAAGTTGTTCTCTGTATTAAAAAAATGCATAAAAATGGTACTCCAAAAATTTAAAATAAATTCAATACAAATGATGATTAACAACATTTAATTGTTTAAATACCTGAAATTATTAAACACCTTATATTTCTGAAATTGTGAAGAATCGAAACAGTTTATGGAAAAAATTTATTGCTTCACAAAAAAAAAAGCTATTTATTTTTGAGAAATAAACATTTTTTGTGATTGAACTTTTTTTGAGTATCTGTTATGGGTCTTGATCCAAATTACTAAATTTGCTGATTCATGAACTTTATTAATGTTTACATTTAAAATTACATAATACACGATTTTCATGGTGTTTAAAGTTAAAAGTAAAACTTTCAATTTAAACTGTATATATTATAAAATACACCATAAAAATTGTGCAATATTTAATGTTAAATAAACATGAAATATTCAGGTCGATACGTTTTGAACTCAAGTTAAACTATTTAAATAAGCCAATTCGGGTAATAATTAAAATGTTACCAATAATTAAATCACAAAGTGAATTACAATTTAGGCAGAAACAGTTCTATAAATAGTTAAAATCATAAACTTTTGCAACAAGTATTTAAAATTTTTGCAATCGATTATTGTATTTTTTTCCCTAATGTCTTATTAACAGAAATAAATTAAATTTTTAATCTCAGATGAATGACAACGTTAAGATAACTTTCTGAGGGATCGAGTAGTATATATATACATGCATTTTAAAAATTTGAAAATTAAAATTTAACAAACTAGTTTAACAAATATTTTTTGTTTGAAAAGATGCCTTTTTAGGCATTCGAAACCTATGTAAGCCGACAAAAAAACAACTTTTATTTGAATTATTTAATTTGGTATACATTTTTTTTCGTACGATTCATGTCTAATATACGTTTGACAATGTATCATAGGTTCGTTCATTCATAAAAATATTGATTAAAAGTTGAAGCGTATATAGACCGTTTTAAATATAATATTAAATACGCGACGACTCTCTATATACAATGTTTGTTGAATTCAATCGCTTGTGTATATATGTAATGTATGTATGTCTGCCTGTCTGTTCGTTCGTTAACTATATCTAAATTATGTTGTTTGTTTGTTTAGTTTGTTGTTGTAATTCCAGTTACTTTCCGGATGTTGTTTTAGAAAAAAAAAAAAAACAAACAAACACAACACGTTATCAAGAATATAATGTTTTTATCAGAAATTCATCAATTAATTCATTTATCTCATCAACAGTAAGCAACAAACAACAGCAGCAACATTTGATTTATCAAACATTCACTAACTCAATTATACATTTAGATAAGTATCTGATTTTGATTCGAAGAAAATAGACAACTTGAAAGTATTATGTTGATGTTTTGAAACGAAGAAGCTTTGATTTGAAAATTTCGAACAAAATAGATTTAAGGTTATTTATACTTTGATAGGATGTTTTAAATTCGAAAAACGTAGACGACGCAAAAAGCTTGCATATATCCAATCCATCAAATGTGTTTGTCAAACTTCATGTTTTCATCAAACAAAAGCACAAACGATCAAACCAATAGATCTATTAAATTTATGCCACTGTACACAGAGCAGGATTTAATCTTAGTGCTGCCCCTGGACACTGTGCACATTATCGAAATTTTACATAAAATAAGTAAAGTTTCTATAAAATAAAATTTTTAAATAGCACTTTCAACAATTGACTGAAATCTTTTAGAATATTCTTGAACGTCCTAAATTCCAATTCGATCGATCTGGCTGTTCAAAAGTTATATGGGGCTTACATGCATATATCATATGGATATGGTTAGAAATGGCTTAAGACGTTGATATCTGATATCAATCTTTTTCATCCAAACTGTATGGAAATCATTAAGGGAAGTTAGAAATTATGAATTGAAATATTTCTTAAATAACTATTTGTCACTGAAACTTTTCCACAATTTTGTTGATGAAACTGCATTATTTATAATTTTGAACATACTCTTGACAATGAATGATGACAGTTTTCAAAGCATTTTCTAAAAAGGTGAAAAAATTCCTTTTCTGGCTCTTTGAATTTTTCCGCTCCTAAAGATTTACCGCTCTGGACACTAGCCCTGACTGACCCTATCATAAATCCACCGCTGCCTGTACACGTTTAAATTATTTATCAAAATTTATTGAAAGTGAGTAAGCTTGTGTGAACGACGATTTTCGAATTCGTATTGAATTTAAAAAAATTGACAGAATAATTTATTATTTTTAAATTTTTGTGTTGAGAAGGCGAAGTAGAAATCAAATTATCAACGAAAGCATGTTATGTAATTTGTGAAAATGGCACTAATGAAGACTAATGGTATTTTTTCGAATTCATATAAATGTAAAATTACAGCTAATTGATTTTATCAATAAAAATTATACAATTATTTAATGTACATTTAAAACTTATATCGACAGAAATAAACCTTTTTTTAAATACTTTAATTTTTTAAATACCAATAGATAGGCAATATACATTACATTATTGCATAATTTTTGTAGATAAAACCGTTTAGCTAACCTGTTATATCAAAAATTTAAGTTAGGTATTGATAGAATCATCTAATTAGTCTATTTTGGTTTGTTCGTCATCAAAATAACACAAAAATATTAAAGAGATAAAACTTTGGTCACATATTCTCGACCTAAAAGGTGTATTAAATTCGTGTATGAGAGCTACATCGGTCCATAAAACATAACGTTTTTTTAATAAACACCTTTTGTTTGAAACATTTTTGTTTCAATCGTAAAATGTTTGGATTAGAAGATAAGAAAAATACAATATAACTTCATTACTATACATAGACTGCATATTTCGAGTATTTTATGAATGTTACTGATTACGAATATATTCTTATACGCCCATAGTAACAGAGTTAATTGTTGAGAAAATTAACTCTGTTACTTTTACCTTCACTTGTTATATATATATAAAAAAAACTGGCATTATTTGTCATTGAACAGCAGCCAGAATAATTCATGCCCACTCGTGTTTCTGTGAGCTATAGAAATTTTATATCTCACCTAATGTTTTGCATAAATATTTGCTAAACTAATTATATTACAATTTATTAATAATTTATATATTAAATTTTTAATTATTATATTTATTGATTATACGTACTTTATGTATAATAAACTAGTGATGAAGCGGATATCCGTATCTGAGGAAATCTCTAACATTATTAATTTTGAGTATGTATATAAATTATAATAGTATAAAATACTTAATAAGTCTTTATAACTTAACTACCTTAGTTCGGTTCTTAGTCTCAAAGCGTTAAAATGTATCCGTGAATTTCCACTATGAACGATCCGGCACATCACTAATAATAACCTCTGAACGTATATACAATATATAATCTATACGTGTAGAAATATTCCATAATATGTATATTAAAATGTTTATATCAATAGATATTTATTTCGTCGATGATATAATAAAATAATATTCGACCACAAAGATTGTTAAAAACCACAATTCTGAATTTGGTTTTATGTGTTTTGATTCACTTCCGAAACGAACCAAAATCAAATTATTCATTATCGTTATGAATATTTTAAATATAATTACGTTATTAATTATATACAAAACTATGGAAAATTCTTATTTGATTTTTCATACGTAAGTAATAGTAGTTTTTCTATATATATGAAACTTCGATACAACTACTACGTGTACCCCCTTACCCCAAATCTAAATTTTATTTTTCTTATTATAATACTTTTAAATGGTCTGTGAAACAGTTTGAGTGGTCAATTAATAGTTTCTCCTTTGATATTTTAATACATAATTAGGAAAATGCTTTCTAAATAACGTTTTTTTTCTTCAATATTTTAGCGGTGCTATAATATTATCTGAAGGCAGTGATGATGATTAGTAATTTTAATTACTAATATTTAACAATACAACACGTTAGTAAGTTTCAAACGTTGTATTTCAGATAATTAGTACATTTAATTAAACCAGTAGCAATTAAAACTTTATATTTCCTGTATCTCAGTTAAAATTGAATCTGACTTGAGTTTCGGTAAAGCATAATTAGTTAAGGTTGAATAAAGATAATAAATTTGATCAATTACTAATTTTGAAGAAGTTGGTTGCATCTGTGTATTTTAATGTAATGTTATCAAATTTTTTATGCATTGATTTTAATTTATTATAAATTCATCGACTTAAGAAAATTTATTACTCAAATCACTGATATAGTTGATTTAACATTTTTTTTATTCGAGAAAAAATAGCTTTTATTTACCACGACGTTAGATTAAGATATGAATAAGCTCCAAATTTGAATTGCAGATTCAGAAGATTATTTTCGAGAAATTGATCGATGTCAAATAGATATCAATAAACGATAAATAGAACATTTATTGATAATATCGATGCATATTGTTTATCAATATTATATTATTATTTAATTGTAAACTAAATTAAAGGCTAACAACCAATAAAAAAGTTATTTGTTCAAATACTCGACATATTAATTAGCATTCATAAAATACTATAAATATCCAGCCTATACAATTATATATACTTGTATGATAATATGCATTGTAATTACCAATATGTGATAAACAGCTTAATTGCTTGTGATTATAATTATTATTTTTCGTAAAATTTTCAATTATGATCAAATCCTACTAAATTCAAATTTTAAACCATATGTTCTCATTGACAAGAGAATAAAGGCTACATCCATTTATCGTAATTCGTTTATATTTTTAAATGTATATACAATAAAGTTTATCATGCCGTTAGGGGGAATAACAATAATTTTTAAAAATTTAGCATCGTGAAGCTCGTAATGGGCCAATTATTACACAGTTAATTTTCTAAATGTAATACACGTGTAAAATTTCATAAAAATCAGAAGACGTGTTCGAAATTTATTGCGGAACAAACAGAGAAATACAAACGAAATACAAAGACGTTTAGTTATACAAGATAGAAGAAATTAATTTCGTTTTTTTGTCCCAATTTCCTAGATCAAAAATATTTTTTTATTTTACTAATACGTATTTCGACTACAAAGTAGTCATAATCAGTAAATTAGCTAGTCGTAATGATTCTCTGAGAAGATATTACTCGTTGCTGATTTTGTGACGGACGGTTTGCACAAAGTTATTTTGGTTTATGCGCAATACTTTCCAAATATCTTTCATATACAAAAATACGTTTGTGCAAACCGTCACCAAATCAGCAACGAGTAACATCTTCTCAGAGAATCATTACGACTAGCTAATTCATACTGATGATGACTACTTAGTAGTCGAAATACGTATATGTAAAATAAAAAAATATTTTTGTAGCAGAAAATTGGGACAAAAAAGAAATTCTAAATTTATTCGAAAAACCTTAGAGTTCTCTTTAATAATACTAAAAATAAGAAGAAATGCTGATATTATTTGAATTGACTGCTTATTAGAAAATAAAAACAACCAATATATATACAAATAGCATCATATAAAAAAAAAAACATAATAAAATAAATACCTTCCTCCTCTTTACTCCCTAAAATCCTATATACCATAAAATAATAAGCAGAAAGGAATTCATATAAAATAGTTGTTAAAAACTGTTACACATATAAAAAAAAAAAAAATATATAGAGGTTTGTATGTTAAATCTATGAAGTGAACAGAACAGAACAGAACAGAACAGAACAGTTTCATATCAGTTCAATGATAACTGAACTCAACTGAGAACTAACATACAAAATACAATATAAACACGTATTGGATGAATGTATAGTGAGTCTATATAGTAGTATATTCTACATGTTATAAACAAGTAACAAACGGTGGTCTCTGATCGTTGCACTCACTGCTTGCTTGCTGTTTGAACGGTGAATAACACATTATTAACATTTTGCTACTATATAATACCATTATATATATACTCTGATCAAAAACAATATCAATATCCATACATAATGTAATTTAAATAACTCATTATAGACCAGAAACATTTATGTTGAAGAAAAGTGTAAATACAAAAGTTGTACATCGTTTTTATTACTTACAACTTTACCATTTAACTTTTTTCCATAGGACTTGTAGTTTTGCCGGAAATCATGATAAACCGTGTTTTACCCTTAAAAACTCATTCCTTCCAGACCTTATATTGCCCGTTTTTCCTTTCATTTTAGTTATTTTCTCTTCCGTTTAAAATGGGTATCATCCTACTATAATTTTTTTTTTTGTTTCAAAAAATAATCGACCCTGTTCTGTTATTATACACGACATATAGAATATGCCAGACTATATTTAGTTTGTAACGGGGTAGCAAATATTTACCGAACAAACAAAATTTTAGCGAGCTGAAATTTTGCGTTCGTATTCTGGACCTTATAAGTTCCAGAATGAGTAAAAATCGGCACGTTGAATCAATGACCCAACTTTTAAACTATAAAAGATCGATGATAAATTAAAAGACAAAAATATATTTTTTAAATTGATCGAAAAATTTTGATATATTGACAAATTGGATTGATCGATAAATTTGATTTGAATTACGTTACAATTTTAACTGAAATTTAGCTAACACATATATAATTGCAATACATATAATTGTTATATATATATATATGAATAAAACTGTATAGATTTCGAGTATTTTAAGAATGTTAATGATTATAGTTCAAACATTGATAATAATGTCAATTTTTTAAACAATTAACTCTGTTGGTTATCTTAATTTGTTTTATATTGGGGTTTATATGACTTGTAGATTAAACGTTTCATAATTTTGCATTCACGTCTAGTTTATTTTAAGATAGTTGCTGAAGTCAAAGTGTCGGAAAATTCCAAATTTTTGTATACTCGTTAAGGTATTAAGATACAATTATCATTAAAATTTTAAGACGATTTGCCGTCTTCAATTCGAGTATTTACAATCAAAGTTCGAAATATTTACATTGCACTTAGATTTGTATTTCTGCGCTTGGTAAAGTAATAGAAGGAGCTAAGTGAATGTCATCCTTTTCCATTGTAGTTTATAGCTTACATTGGAACAGTCAGTCTCTCAGTTCAGAACGAATCACCTTTTCGAAGGTCCTAAACACTAATAATATAACTTTTTTTATCATTGAAATAATTTTTAGAATTATTTCAGTAGCCCCAAAGAAATCAAGTGTAAATAAAGATTAAAACTCATTAACACTAAAGCAATTTGATCAGAGTATATTTATGAATAGACCAGACATTATTAATAATATAGTTTTTTTTTTTTAAATAAAATAAATTTACTGAGAATCCGAACCATGATGTCCACGTGTATCGTTCGAACATAATATTCATTTATTATTACTATTGATTACAATAGAAATGTGAAATAGATAAGGATAGATATAGAAGATAGATAAATGTATATATGTATAATTGTTATGTTTATGACATTGGTGTAAGCACATAGCAGCTGCTTTTCAATACTGCATTGTCAATAAAATATGAACACTTTTTTGATAAAAAAACAAAAAGAAGGGATGCGAAAAGTTATTAAAAAATTTTACTGATATTTCTCTAGAAAATCTAAGTTGCGGTTAGAATATAATTTAACAGCTCTGAATATCATTGATCTTAAATCAATTGATGCGCGACGAGTAGCTTAATTTTATATATATTTCGCGAATAAATACATTTATACAGGACATATAATTTCATAACAAACTGTTCATAGTTATCTGGACTGTATATTAAGTATTTTATAAATATAATATGTTGAGTATTTAAACAATTAACAGTGTTAGTTATTAATTTCACTAACTCATATTGATACGAATGTTTGAAGTTTATTATAAGGTAACAAAAATTTGCCAATCAAAATTTTCTTTGTGACAATTGTAATTACAAATATTTTTTAAGTCAGTAAATTTTTCAAAAATTCCAAATTTTGGTACCACTTAATGTATTGAGATTTTGAAAGTTTATTAATCTCTCGAGAACAAATTGATACTCACGTGGATAATTTAAAACTCTATAAAGGTTTCTATAAAAATTGATCCTGCAAATGATGAAAATTTAAATATTTATTTGTTACTTTCCACTCTAAGATAACAATTTTTAGCGATGAAAAATCAATTTTTGCAGTTTTAAACAACCTTAAAATTTTTTTTTTAAAATCAATATATTCTCATATAATTGCAAACATTACAACCAACCAACTATTATTATAAATTACATTTCAAATTAGATTTTAATCTCAGTTAATTCCACGAAATAGAAACCATAAAATTCTAAATACTTAGAAAATTATATAAATTATAATTACAATTTTCATATTAAAGTTCAAGTGGAAAATTTCGAAAATTCTCTGTAATACAAAACCACAACAATTAAAACACAAAACTATGATTTGAGAATTTTCCACACAAATTGAAAACAGTTAGACGACGTAGGTAAGTAATAAATAATTAATGAATTTTGATTTTGTTCATCCATTTTCTTGTGAAATTTATGTAATCGCGAACGTCAACAGAATTGAATACGTATGACGACCCTGATAAGCGCACACAGCAAGCAAGCATTCTGATATGATAGATAGACAGACAGACAGATGGACTTATGTAGTCTTGTATAATAATATAATATGTTGTTGGTTATGTCCTTATACACAAATGATGAATTTGATGATCCGTCAAGTATTAGTTATAACACAAATATACGTCATCGAATATCATTTATATTACTACATACATTTGATGGTGGTGATTGTGATTGCTGTGTGTCTAACTGTCTCTCACAATTATTATGTATATTAAATGCATCTATCTTTGTCTGACACAATATATATATATATATATATATATCAATAACGTAATACAAATATGTTGAATAATCATCAGCTTTTTTATACATACAATCATTATTATTAATCACATTCTTTTATCAGAACGATTATTTGTTATTAAAATCGACATCGAATTTATTTTGAAAATTTTTAAAACTGCTTCAGGGCGTTTTCATTCTTTAAAAACTTTGTAACAATAGGCAAGTTGCCATCATAACAAAAAAAACATATTTTATAAAACTATATATATACGAAAGTTTATAAATTAAAATATCTACAAAAGTGTTAACAAATTTGATAATTAACGATCTTTTTGGCAAAACTATAATGTCTTTATTTCACGAAATATCTGAAGTGTGGTTAACGGCAAGCAAATTTAACCCCATGTAATTACCTACCTTAAAACCGTAACATTAACTATGATCAAATCGCAAACTAAGAACACGAAAGACTCCAAAAGGAGGTTAGGATCTCAATATTACGTCACCAAAATGGAAGACAATGTTTTTACAGATATAAAAAAGGTTTAAATTTTAATGTAATTCACGGCATGAAATCGTGTGTTTTTATTTTGTAAAAATATTGATGTTTTGTTATTTTATTTATTTTTTTTAATTCTGAAATAATTAATATTGTTTTAGTTTTTCAAAATATTCTTAATGAGTCTACAAAAATTTAGAATTTTCTGATACTATAACTTCAACAGTGTATTAAATACATTAATACAAAATGAAAATTTTACCATCAACAAATACGGATTGTATATTCTTCCATAAAAGGTGTATAACAAATACAAAACATAAGGAAGTTACTACAATAAAAATAGCTTTATAAAAGTTTAAAAAAAACAAAAACTAAAGAATGCTTATTTATAATTAATCGTTCAGTGCACGTCTATGTGCCACATACATTTATTTATTCAATAAAAATAAAATATTTGGCAATTTGATATTAAAAGTATGCTAAGAATTTCCTAACAGGCATATATACAAGACACAAGAAGCGTGTGTTTAACCCGAGTAATGAATAGCTAGCTGTTGTTATACCTCTCTCTCTCTAAGTGATTATTATAACTATTATTGTTATACTTTAATAATATTAAAAAATTTTGTATTTAGTACCATAGATGGTCAAATGATTGTTCAGGCGCCATTCCATTTATGGTTCATGATGTGTATTTAAATAAATACAACGTTAATAATTTGTTCATAATTATTTATTGAATTATAAAATATATTCTTGTGTTATAAATCATTACCCCATTTTGTCAATCCATTACTTATCGATAATATCCTAATAATAATAATCTCTATAGTCTTTTCCTATATTCACTACTGATCTAAATTCACTACACTGAACTAAAACTATATTAATTGTATTTGTACACTGAACTGTACATAACAGTCTCCGCCACTTATTTATAAGTTCATTCTATTAATTGGCTTCTTTGTTCTTGTAGATCGACGTACAGGTTGATTACCCGGTTCAGTTGCTGGATTTTCCACTGTTTCTGGAGTTGCTTGTGTATCGATAGAAGTTGGTTGCGAATCCATACTAGTTGTTTGAAAATTTGAATTTTGCGTATTGTTTTGATTTGGCAATAAGAACGTAACCGTTCGCTTAAGTTTAGTTTCCGTTGAAGGTGTATTATTTTGTCGCTTATCTTGATTATATCGAAATTCTAGTTCAGGTATTACTTCTGTACTTCTAAGTTGATCATAGTGTCGTTTAATTTCGTATCCATTGTCTAGTCGTACAATATAATGCAGACGACCTAGCCTTTGTATAATTTTACCGAATTTCCAATTTACATTTCCTTGATAGTTGCGTGATTGTACGCGTTCACCCAGGCGAAAAAATTTATTGAAATTCGATGCTGTAGATGGTAAATCTGGTGTTGGTTTAATTAAATCTAGTCTGGTTCTCAATGCTCGACCTAGATGTAATTCTGCAGGAGTTTTTTTACATTCTAACGGTGTATTACGATACTTGAATAAGAATCGTTGTAATTTTTCTATAATTGTTCCAGGTTCGTCCATCATACTTTTAATTTTGTTTTTGAATGTTTGTACATTTCTTTCAGCTAGTCCATTTGTTTCCGGATGGTTTGGTGCTGAATGTAGGAGTGTTATTCCGTTTCGGTTACAAAAAGATTTAAATTCTTCCGATTTGAAGTAAGTTGCATTGTCGGTGACCATGGCAAATGGTAGACCTTGACGACAAAATATTTCTGATAAAGCAGAGATTGTTGATTTGGATGTAGGTGCGTTTACTTGTATTGCGATTTCCACCCATTTTGTTTTTGCATCTACCACTATTAAGAAGTGGTGGTTTTGAAAAGGTCCCGCATAATCCACATGAATTCGTTGCCAAGGATATTTTGGTGTTTCCCAGTGATGTAATGGAGCTTTGTTTGGAGTTTTCTTCACTAATGCACAAGCGTTGCATGATTTGACTTGTGATTCGATGTCGCGATCAATGTTTGGCCAATAACAGCTTGATCGTGCGATAGCCTTCATTTTAACTATCCCTACATGTGTAGAGTGTAATTCTTTTAATATAGCTGGACGTAATTTAGAAGGTATGAAAACTCGTTGTCCTCTCATAATAATTCCTTTGTGTAAATTTAATTCCGGATCACGTATTTTTCCATTTAGTAAACGTTCTTTGATTGTTAAAAGTTCACTGTCATTATTAGTTTCTTTGCGAATGGTATTTGCGGTGATCGTATGTGACGTGCTTATTTGTTGTACGGTTAGATCGTATACTTTGCTTATCTCATCGGTATCGAGTACATTAGTGTATGGAAGCGGAGCGCGTGAAAAATAGTCTACATTTTGGTGATTTTTAGCTGCTCGATGTTTTACAGAATATTCAAATCCTCGGAGGAATAATGCGTAGCGTAATAATCTAAGTGCTGTAAGCTGAGGTAATTGTTTGTTGGGTTCGAGGATCATTTTTAAAGGTTTGTTATCTACTACGAGTGTGAAATGTCGTCCATAAATGTATTGAAAAAAGTATTTACATGCCCAAAATACAGCGGTGGCTTCCCTATCTAGTTGACTATAATTTTTTTCAGCTGTTGTCAGCGATCGAGATGCGTAAGCAATGGGACGTATTTCATTATTGATTTCGTGTGAAAGAATACCCGATAATCCGACTGGGCTAGCATCTGTTTCTAGAATTAAAGGATATTTTGGGTTGTAGGGTGTCAATACACGTTCGCTAGCCAATTCTGTTTTAATTTTTTCGAAAGCCTGATTACAATCAGGTGTCCATTTAAATTTGACATTATGTCGTAATAATTGATTTAGAGGATAGAAAAGAGTTGAGGCGTTTGGTATGAAACGCTGGTAATACATCGCTAATCCAAGAAATGAACGTAGTTCATCGATATTTGTAGGAATCGGAGCATTTTGAATGGCAAGCACTTTATCTTGCGTTTTGTGTAAGCCGTTTTTACTGATTACGTGCCCTAAATATTTGACTTGTTTAACGAAAAACTTACATTTCTTTTTATTTAATTGAATTTTGAATTCTTGAAGTTTTTTCAAGCATTTCTCAAGACGATCTTTGCATATTTTAAGTGTTTCACCTTGAATAAGGATGTCATCGAAATACGCTATGGTGCCTTCAAGGTTTGATAGAATTGGTTCGAGAATTTTTTGAAATTCTCCAGGCGCCGTTTTGAGTCCATAAAACATACGTTTAGCGAGGTATGTTCCTTTGTGTGTTGAAATTGCCGCGATATGGGAGCTCTCTTTGTCTAATTCTACATGCAAGTAAGCTTTGTGGATGTCAAGAACACAGAAAAAGTTTCCATCACGTAGTTGGTTAAATAAATCTTCCACTTTTGGTATTGGGTAATGATTTTCTAATAATAATGGATTAATGCTAACTTTATAGTCAGCGCATAGACGTACGCCCTGGTTGCCCGGTTTTGGCACTACAACCAGCGGTGATCCCCATTGACAATAGTTTGCCTTTTCAATAATGCCTTGCTTTTCGAGAGAATCAAGTTCATCATTGACTTGATCTAAAAGAGCATATGGAATTGAGCGCGGTTTAATGTATGTTGGTTTTGCATTTTCTTTTAATTTTAATGAGCACAAAACATTCGGAATTTTGCCTATCCGTTCTTTAAATATGTCGGCGTATTTGGAAAAGATTTCTTTAATAAGAATATCTGATTGATTTTTTGTATCAGGGTTTGATATAATGTTTTTTATGGCGCAACGATTTTCAATTTGATTTAGATTTATAATCCCTAGATTCCTAATCCATCCTCTTCCAAGAATGGGTGCGTAATTGCGTTGTACTACGTATAGTTCTTCTATTGAACTTTTATTATTGTAACGAACTGGCACAGTAGCCACACCTAGTGGTGAAAAAGACTCTTTAGTGTAAGATTGGAATCGGACATTTGTCGGTTTAAGTTTAATATTAAGAGATAATGCATCAAAATCCCTGCGTGACATTATAGTTACAGGGCTGCCTGAATCGACTTCAAAGTTTTGTTTCGAATTCCCGATTAGAACTGGAACACAAATTTTGTTATCGAAATTAGTGGAATTTATGTTTAATATAATTTCCTGTTGAGAGTGCGCGATATTAAGTGAGTTGACACCATAGTCGTCTTCATAGTTTTGTTCAACTATATTGACTGATGGCGATTTTGGTACTTGATTACCTAACGCTGTTGATAAGCACACTTTACGTAAATGTCCAGATCTGTTACATGCTGTACAATGCAGTTTGTCTTTGCTTCTACATTCACGTGTTTTATGGTTAGACTTTCCACAAGCTAAACATTTATTTTTGAGTCCTAATCGTTCAATCTGTGAAAATTTATGTGTTGATTGACTGCGCGGTTGAGATTTCGAACGACTTCGCTGATTTGAATCATGAACATTGTATTTTGTATGTTTCTGTGAGTTACCGATGCGGTTCACGGATATAGAAGATTTTTGGTAGTCTTCCCTGTTTTGTTTTTTTGCAGCTTCTATAGCTAGTGCTATTTCAAGCGTTTTATCAAAATTGACTGTTTCCTCTTGTTGTAGAATTTTTTCGCGAATATCTACGTCTTTGAGTCCACGAATAAACTGTGCTTGTAAAATTGCAAGTATGGGTTGTTTACAATTTCCATTCGGACAAATCCATTTACATGTGTGTAAAAGAAGTTTTTAAAGCGGCTACGTAACCGGCTATTGATTCGTCTGTGTGTTGTGTACGTGATAAAAATTTATGTCTCTCTGTATGGACATTTGAGGGAGGGCTCAAATGCTTTTCTAAAAGTAATATGAGCTCTGAATATGTTTTTTCATTTGGCTTTTGAGGTGCTGTTAAGCTCGAAATTAATTGATAATATTTGCTACCCAGACAATTTATAAGAATTTGAACCTTTGCTGACGCGACTTCCGTACTCGAACCTGTGAGTTGACGCAAAGTAAAGAAATTTTCTAACCTTTCTCGATATGTTGTGAATGATTCTGCTTCTTCGTTGAATGCTTCAAATGTTATCGAATGTGTAAGTAATGTATCTGATAGGTTTCTTGACGGTAGTTGTGTAGTATTACGAGTTGATGTTGCAGCCATTTGACTAACGATTGCTGTAAGTGCTTCTCCTTGTGTTTTGAGTGATTGCAATATTGCTTCGATTTCCGCCATTTTTTTTATTTTTCCACGTGTATTAATTAATAACAAAAATTTGTTTATTATTTACTTGTAATTTTTTTATACTCGTCGCCAAACTGATGTGTATTTAAATAAATACAACGTTAATAATTTGTTCATAATTATTTATTGAATTATAAAATATATTCTTGTGTTATAAATCATTACCCCATTTTGTCAATCCATTACTTATCGATAATATCCTAATAATAATAATCTCTATAGTCTTTTCCTATATTCACTACTGATCTAAATTCACTACACTGAACTAAAACTATATTAATTGTATTTGTACACTGAACTGTACATAACAGTTCACATACCAAAAAATCTCTTTAAAATCTCATCTAATATTATTTATTTAAAAAATATTACTTTGTACCATATTGTGAATTAATTTATTATTAAAATAAATGGAAACAACTGACAGAATAAATTGTATACATATTCTACATATAATTATTTATATGTCAATAAATCGTTCAAAATTCAACGATCCTCTCTCAAAAATGAATCTCATTGCCTTTAAACAAAACAGTAAATAAAACAAATGAGTATATATGCGTGTGTATGGTAGTGAGTTTAATATAACAACTCATATATGTTTATGTCATAGTGTGTTGATTTTATGTAAATATTAGGGTTCTTCTGTTCATCTGTATATAAACTATAAGTGTGTCAAATTTAATATTCCCGATTTTCGGAAAAAAAGATTACAAAGATTACTGAAATATGTTTGTATTCATATATTTATTGCAAATATTGTTTCAACTTACTGGCACATATATCTGGACTTTTCCCGGAACCCCATTCAACAGGGGAGGATAAAATGAACATTTTTAATAATTTTTAAAGCTCTTCGGGTTGTTGTATCTTAAAGCGTAATACTTTTATTCAAATAATGATTATTTTGTTCGATTGTACGATCTCAAATTTTTCAGAAAAATGACTAATCTGAATGATTATTTGCAATTTAATATAATTGTGATTGTAGTCACTAATATTTACTAGTTAAGATGATATTTCATTCTTATTAAAGTTTGAGAGAATATTCTGAAGCATAAATAATAGGTATCAATTAATATTATTTTTCAATTCTATAAAATTATATGAATCATTTTTCCATCGATAAAAAAATTATTATAATTAGAAAACCCATTAAAATATCCATTTCAATGCTTCTAAGTGTAATAAAACTTGATGCGGATTCATAGGTAAATTCTACGAATAGATCTTATGGAAACAAATTTTTTATGGAAAGCAGACACACACATAGTCAACAAATTTTTTGATGATTTGACATTTACAAATCATGTTATAATAAATTATTTTTGTTTTAAGTTTATAGTGGCGGCTTATTCATAAAAAGAGTATAAATATTATAAAAAAAAATTATTTAAGACGCAAATACTAAGAAATTTTATTTGTTTGCATGTAATTTTTTTTAATAAGTGGTAATATATTAGTTTAAGTCTGATTTGTAACGGCTAACAAATATTTAACGGTTATGCTAAATTATGGTATGAGTGTCCATAAATTCACCTAATTCGATGACGTATTCTGTATCAAAATAAGTTTGGGAATGAGCAAAATCGTTACATTAGGCCCAATGAATCTGTGACCAAATTTTTAAATCGTAAAAATAGAAAAAATGTTTTTATGACACATTTTTCCGTAAAATCTTCAAATTTTCCACATTTAAGATAATAAACACATTTATAATTATAATACTTGCTATTATTACATATAAATACTCAATCAAGTCGAGTATGTAAACAATTAATTATGTTACTTGTTATCTGTGCATGTTTTTTTATTGTTCTTTGTCGAATTAAAATGGTACACAAGTTGTTCAACAAGTTTATGTGTAAACACACATTACTATCGAGTATTTGCTAATTTATTTTACTACAGTATGTGTAATAAGTAATTAGACATACAAAACATTCATATAAATTATTCAAAAATTATCACTCGCACTTTATTAACACGCATCCTTGTATGCCTGTCTGTGCGAGTGGAATTTTATAATTGATTGTTATCTACCTTTCCGATGAGCTATATACTTGAAATTTATACCAAACCTCAGAAGGAGATGATAATGAATAAAGAAGAAACACGAAAAGTGAGAAAAACAGTTCACTATACGAAAAATGTCATTCGCATTACTCTAAAAAACAGAAAATAATAAAATAAAAATTATTTTTAATGTACATTGTTATTATAACGGAATAAAAAATGGAAAATAATTTATATAATTGTTTTTCGTGCCACCCCCTCCCCCATATTTTTCATTTGAAATTAGAAAAATTATTTAACACTTTTGTCCGTTAATAAAAGCATGGTTCATTAAAAATTATTTTAATTTTACAACTTTTGAAGTACTCAGTAGCTATTAGTGACTAATTAAAATTGAAGTATTAAATTCAAGATATGATGTAATGAAAATCGATTTTAAAGTTTACTCAGAACTATCAGTAAATGATGTCACAATTGACTTTGATACTTTTAGAATGGTCAAGTGCTCAATTGTCGCCACACATCTATTACACATTTTTTATCTTTATTTTCCACAAGTATTTATTCAACGCGATCAGATTATTTTGTTATAATTTTTTTCTACTTTAGTTATTAAAAATGTTACGAAAGAAAGTTTTACCATTATTTAAATTTTCAGTAAATGTAAAACACTGAAATTACTACAGACATTCCAAACACTAATTAACGTTATCAAATGCATAAATAAATTCTTATAACAATTTAAATCACTTATGTTTTGAATTTAATACTGTCAACATTCCATTGAATTGGTTTATTAAGTACATAGGGGTGTCCAGTATTGAATATTTTGGGATAAAAAAAATTTTTTTTTCTTTTGCTGATTTCGTAGTTACCATTATAACTAAACAGCGGCGCTTTCATTCATTTTGTTAGAATTTGTTTAAATAATTTTTTTAATCAACCTTTAAAAATAATTTATAATGTTAACAAAATGAATAATTAAAATTGAATAAAATTGTTTGTATCAAATGAAAATACGATTTCCATCTAAATGTACTAAATTTTTAACATAAAATATGTTTATTCTCGTCTTTCGTTCAAGGACGGTAGTGTGTCGAATCATCGATGGCATTATTTCTATAAAAATTGTTTATTTTAATTTTAAAGTAATATTAAAATTTAGGATATTGTTTTTTTTTTTTTTTTTTTTCGTTTACATACATTGTATTTCTTTCAATTTTTCCGCACAAACAACTGCAAAAATAACTATCCAAATGTAATGAAATTTGACATTTATCTTAACTTGAAGCTTGACAGAGTTTTTTTCGAAATATTCTTTCTAAAATTACAATTGAAAATTAATTTCATGTTTAGAAATGCTTTTTCGATAAAGATAAGCACATTGTCTTCATGTCAAGATGACGCATGCTAAATTTCATAACATTTGGATAATAATGTTTTGAGTTATTTTGTATTTGATTTTTTAAAATATAGATAGTTATATTTTTGAATTTAAAGAGCAAATCAAATTTTTAATGGAGAATTTGAACTGTCGGAATATATTAAATAAAAACATACTCAAAGCTGCATATAAAATTAAAATTATAACCAATAAATATATAAAAACCATAAACAGACAATATCATTTCAATAATATTCATATTTTTAGAATGATAAATATTGAAAATTCGCTTTTCAACAAACACAACACATATTTAAAATAATTTTCAAACGAACAATATTTATTATTTTTAATATTTACACAAGCCATAAATATTGAATATATTATTATATTATATTGCCCCTTGGCCAATATATAATAATATATTCAATCTATTATTGATTAAAATACAATAATTGGAAATTAATTTTTAAACATTTTCAATAGTTTAATGGCACCTGTGTTTTTTTTATGATTCAATACCAATCAAAAATTATCACTTATCTTCAAAATAGTATCGCGTTCTTAAGCGAGCTTTCCTAGTCGCTAAATGTATATTATTCAATAATTGATATTGTTAAATTATATTGAGAGATTGTGCAATATATAGCGTCTGTTTTTAAAAGTATATAGTTTAATAAACGTTTCATTTCTTGACAATAATGGAAAATTCAGGTTCAGTTTTAGTTGAAAAGTGTTGTGGTAGGTCTGAAAACAGAAATCGTGGTCTTTTTATCATTCTGAGTGTCTACTACATTTCAAAAACGAAATTCCCTGACTTTACCAGGTCTCACATTTTCTAGACCAATTTTAGTAAATATGAACTAAGATGATTCGTCATTTTTTTAAATGATTTCCAGTTCTAGGCCTAAATAGTGACTTCTTCATGAGTAAGCATCATTATCGGATAATTATGAGATCAAGAACGCATTAATAATTATTACGAATATTTAAAAAAATTAAATTCACGTTTTGAAAAATCAGAAACGAATTCAAAGCTTGCTATATGCATTATTTACCATTTTCTCTGACTATTCCAAGACTCTTTCAACAAATTTCTCTGATTATACCAGGTTTTCTCTGACCAGTAGACACCTAGTTATTCCATATATTGATTTCAGGACTGTCATTCTGAACTAATAATTTAAACAATGATATTGTCTCGTATTATTGATTGAACTTATAAAATTATTTTACAATACATTGATGTTAATTTAATATTGAGCATCTAAGAGCTGCATTAAAACCTATTGTTTTCGTGAAAATTATTTAAGTAGAAAACGACTATCTGTTAATAATGTAATTTTAAATAAAATCAAATTGATTCAAAATCATTTCAAATTTTTGGAACCATAAACGTAAGTCACTATCGCACTTGATCGAATTTTTTCTCATTCATAAAATTGTTTAAAAATTAATTTCGATTCATTTTTCGTGGTAATAAAATAATTAACGAATTTTTAATTTAAAAACCAATATTGTGTTACCACCACCAACCACTTTTTACCATTTTTAAATAAACAATAGCTGAAAAAACGGTAGTAGCCATTAATTATTTAATGTTTGTTAATAATTAGGGTATACATTTTTCATAAAAATTACCATAGGATAAAAATTTCCCTTTCAAATTTCATTCTACATATTTATGTATTTTTTTTCCCCAATAATTGATCGATTATGATAAAAATTAAAAATTTTATCATAAAAAATTTCACTAATGAATGTAATTAATAAAAGATAAATCCCAAATTGATTGATAATAATTTAAAGATACAGTCAAATAAAAAAAAAATTGCATTATCCTGAATCTTTTTGAATGAATGTTTGTATGCTGTTCTAGAGTCTTTATCAGATTTAATTTTGTCTATCTAAGAAAAACTTTCATTTTAAAGTGTATAAATTATAAAATACACCATAAAAATTGTGTAGTTTGTTATTTAAAATATACATGAAAGTTTTATAATTACTTATGAGATCTCTAGGATTTTTCGAATAAATTTCGATTTTTTGCCGCCAATTTCCCCAAGATCAAATTATATTGTATTTTAATAAATGCTCTTATTTTGACTACAAAATAGTCATCATCAGTATGAATAAGCTAGTTGTAATGATTCTCTGAGGAGATGTTACTCGTTGCTAATTTGGTGACGGTTAGCACGGTGCATAGAAGTGCATTATCACAATTTGTAATCGAAAAAATCAATATCTATCATTTTTAATCCGAGTGGAGCAGAGAATACTTAGTAGTAAGTAAGGTGAAAATTAGGTTGAGTTTTATTAAAAATGTTTAGCAATTTTTTTTTTTTTTTTTTTAAAGCATCAACTTAATAATTCTACGGAATGTTAAATTTAAATGAATTAAATAAAAATAAAATTCCTTTTAAATTAAAAATATAAAATGTAAAAATTGGAGACAATGTAGACTATAATTCTTTAAAAATATATATATATATATATATAAAACATTATATGGTGATGAAAGCGTCCATTCCTCTAGCTAAACACTGGAATTCTTAAATTTGCTGCTAAGTTCATTGGCTTTAAAAAAAGAATAATAATTCACATTGTTCAGTCAAATGGATCAAATTTTTTAAATATAATGCAAATTTTATCTAATCAAATTACTGAAGAACATTGGTTAATTAAATGGTATTTAATGTTTTTTGGGCATTTGTATACAAGCAATCTATGGTTGGTTGCATCATATCCGCTCCCGCCAACTACGGTAGATGTTTAAATTCAGTAAACGAAACCAGGATTGCTTATTTTTTCAGCAACCATTTACACCAGATTGCTTATTTTTTCAGCAAAAATTTTCAGATTACGTAGACTGCGAATTCGATTTCCCACAGCCAGAACAAAAATTAATTTAAACTAGAGTCCCGTTACAACAGTCGAAATTCGACCATAATCTCTCAAAAGTGAATTACACTGCCTTTAAACAAAAAACAGTCTAGTCTTCTAAATAAGAGTATGTATGTTAGTGTGTGTCATAGTGTGCTACTCCTTTCCTAAAATTATTCCTACTACTATTCGAAACCGATGCGTCATCAATAAGTTTGAAAATACAATGAAGAATTAAAATTTTTTAGAAATATAGTCACAATATTACTAACCATACATCCGTTCTTTTAACTGGTAATGTCGGCAAGGCTATTTTTTTATCCATAAAAACTTGGGTCAGTTATATTTAATTTATACTAGACACATTTATTTCTTATATTTTTACTTTGACAATGTAATATATTTCGAAGGATTTCTCTTTCTTCATCAGATATTGTTTATTATTGTATTTGGATGGTTTCAAATTATAAGTCCAAAATTCCATAAATTATCAAATATAAAAAAAAACTAAAATAACCGTAAATTGAAGAAGCTCTATATTAAAACCGTAATTAATTCCAAATAAATTAATTAATTAGCAACTTACCATCTCATATAAATTGTTTTTTTCTATCTAATAATTGTTTATTTCAATGATTTTTATAGCGTGACATGAATTTAATAATATTAATAAGATTATAAATACAATTGTTTTTTTTTTTTTAATTGGGTTACTTACAAATTAAACATGTAATAATTATATTCTTATAATAGTCTAGCGTGGTCCGGCTAGTGTACCGTATACTACTCATACAAATATGTATGTATGTAAATAGAAGTGTGTGTGTGTGTTTGTGTGTGTATTTGGACTAAAGAACGCATGAATTTTATTATTTCGTGGAAATTTTTTTTTTTTTATTAGAGGGTAAAGACTTTTAAAAATATAATTTTATGTGTTATATAAATACCTGTTTTGATTTGTTAATAAGATTCTTTCATTTTTTTTGGAAATAAATGTATTTTTTATTTTTAAATGTACTCTGGAATTGAAACGTAATTGGTTTTTGTTTTACGCGCCCTTTTCTTTTTTAAATAGGTTTGTTTAAAATAACTAAGGATACAAGAGATTGATGTTTTATTTTGAGAGCGTTATCATGGAATTAGAATATTCCTCGAATTTGAAGCTATGATGAAAATGTTTTGAAATTGAAAACGTAAAAAGTAAATTGCAGTTGTCTTTTAGTCTGGAATGGTAAATGAAGATTAACAAAATTAAACAGAGTTAATTGTTTAGATACCCGACAATCAATGTTTGAAATATTTTTAACGTTATACCACCATCCATAAAACTCTAAATATCCAATCTATACAGTTATAAATACATATACATAAGAATACCTATGTTTTGTAATTATATAAGTGTTATTTAACTAAATTTGCTCTGAACTTGTGGTGAATTCAAACATTTAATGAAAAAATGTTTCAAACAACAGTTGTTTCTTTTCAGAAATCATTTTTTGTTTTCGAATTTTTCTTCTATCTTTTCTGGATTAAAAGGAAGCTAATGGGATCATTGGATCCAATGAACCGATTTGACCCATTAATCAACTTAAACAAACGCACTTTCTTTTATTTAAAAGACGTTACAAAAATTGCAATTTTCGGTAGGTTCTTGACATATTTTGATAACTGGCGGACATGTGTGGAAATAGACAAAATAAGGTGAGGATTCTATGATCATCTATACCAAAATTTTGTTTGGGACTTTCTTCAATCGTTACAACTTTAGATTAAAGTTAATATTCAATTATATTCAATTAAAGTTAATATTCAATCTCATTTAATTGATATTGAAAGCTATATCTGATAACGATAAATCGAATTGTATTCAACAATGCTAACATTAGAATTAGGCAGACACGTGTAAGAAATATTAATTTAAATAAATTACAACAATTAATACAAATTAAATAATTATTATCACTAACTTTACGATGATGGTTGTTACTTGATGGTGTGTACTTTAATGATAATTATGATACTAATGATAATAATCATTATAGTATATGATGAGTGTGTTTTGTGTCCCTTACACCCTCCTCCACCTCGCCTACTTTATATTATCAAAAACAATGTTTAATTAACATTTAACAAAAATTAAATTAATTTAATTTAAATTTTTTATTCAGTTTTTAAATTTATTATGTAAGGTAGTACCACCCTCCCATCCTACAGTGTAGCGGTAAAATTAATACTGAATTTAAAAACGTATTTTAGCCCTAACGCATACTATACACAATTTATGCATACACTCACTATAGTACATACATACACGGAAACAATATTTTAATTGTTTATCTAAACGACGTAGAATTTTTTTATGTGATTCTTCCTTTCTATAATATATAAAACTTTGATCGAATTCAGTTGAATAGTTTTTATCATATGTGAAAGAAACCAAGTTTGTTTCTTAAGTTTACTTTTAATATTTCATAGAAAATTGAACCCACCACCTTGGTCTTTGAAAATGGTGGTTTTGAAGTTCGTCTTTCTATTTTTACCAAGCATGATTTTAGACAAGAAAAGCTTCAACTATAGCATAGTTTTCTGAAGCAAATATAAGAGTGATTTTAACATATCAGGAGTGTAAAATTCAATGGTTAAAAATTTTTAGGCTGTTTCAGGTTTTCCCTCCGACAAATTAACATCCTGAATAATTTCCTTGGATTGGTAATAAAATAATTTACCAAAAGATTTCCGTTATATATATAACAATTCTATAAACTGTTAACCAATTATAAAACAAATGAAATTTCTTGGTTAATTAAATGCAATAAATTCTTTTAGGTTTAAAAAAAAATTTAATTAAAAAAATTTGAATACCTACCACGCGAGAAACTATTCAATAAAAAAAAAAATAACCAAATTTTTTTTTATATTATTTATTTATTAAATGACTAATGAAATTCAATAAATAATTTTTGATTGTTCATATGAATGGAATCTTACGATGATGAGAGAGTACCAATATTATAATACTTTAAAAAACATAGTGTATTTTTTTTTTATTATTAGTTTAAGAGAGCATGCATGGTAGGAGAAAAAGAATTGATGGTCAGGTGTGTACAAGTAACAGTTCTATTGGTGGGAAGGGTCAGTGGCGCGCCCGAACCAACGGATATTGCCGCATACCATCATCAGAAAATATTGTTGGAATGTGGTCTTCTAAATACATAGTTATATATACATGTATACACATACATATATATACTGCAAGCAAGCCATCACCATAAGAAGCTGGTAAACAACAACCATCGTCGATATGTACAAATTCTTATTTGGGTTGAGAGACTTCGTGAATGAACATTACTTGGAGATGAAGTCTGTTTTTTTTTACTTCAGAATAATAAAATTCATTTTTATATCCAATGACTGATAAACATGTACACAAAACAAGTAATATCTTTCAATTCGGACAAAATTGAGAGCATATTTGATTGATATTTGTCTAAACCTAAATCATATTTCACACAATTTGTTCTTTTTCTAAAGATTTGTTTTAGGAAGGTGGCAATTCATATTTCTTTTCCAACCTTAATTTTTATATGAATTATATTACGTTATATTTAGTTGGGTATTTGTGATACTTACAAATAATTAATCAAACTTGGTGAAGGTGTATCATCACCCATCATCAAATTCAATCAAATATTCTAAACTAGCTAACTGATATTTTGATCTAAGTCAATGAATAAAACTATTATTGGGTCTCATAAGTCCATACTTCATATTTAAAACCATAACAAAAAAGAAAAATTCAAATAATAAAAAAACGTGATTTTTTAAAAACAACTTTTGTATAAAATTTATCCATTGTTTAAATTCGCCAGCTAAGTCTTGCTAATTAATATATACTACGAATAATTATAGTAAGTCAATTTTATTATATAATAAATTCTTCAAAGCAATATCTAAATATTTTGTGAATTTTATTAATGTAAATAATTATTAATAGTTCAAACATTAATTCGAATCTATAAAGTGTTATGGAAGCAATTAACAAAGTAAGAACAACCATAGATTAATGATGTTCAAAAAAATTGAAGTGAACCAATATTTTGGGTTGAATAATAATATAATTTTCCTAAGTTTTAACAATTTTGAAAGTAACTCTACTTTCTTTACAGTACAACAGTAATTTTTGGTATACCCATAAAATATTTTAGTATAAAAATATGTGTTTATACGTTGTAAAGATTTTGGTAATTAGGTCATCTCCAGAATTCGCTAATTAACCCGCCAAAACTTTTGTTAACTTGAAAAAAGTTCCAATACCATGTTTTTAACAATAATAGTGGAACATTCTTATCGTTAAAATAATGTAGAGTAAATATCATCAAAAAAATTAATTATAATTACTGTTGGTGGTTTTGGTATAATTGAATATTTGATGTCCTGAGTAATAAGTTTTTAGACAAATGTATAAATTAAAAAAAGCATGGTTTTTTGTAAATATTATGCTTTTCGAAAACGATACGTTTTTAATTTTATCTTACCAAAAACATTCCAAGTATTTTGTCTGCAACATAATTATAAAGTAGGTCAAGTCATTAACCATAAATAAATACACCCAAAATGTATTTTTGGATAAAAATAACAAATCATGATTAAGAACTAAAAATATTTTTGAAATATCTGTACTGAACGATCATTTTAATTTTATTACAGGTAAAAATATCTTTTAGCTATTGTTAAAATTTTTTGATCTAAATATAAAATACTTTTAGTAAAAAATAAAATAAAAGATGTTATTTTAAACCACAAACGGAAATGAAAGTACAAAGTTCAAAAAGACTTCTTTAAAATCAATTTATTTTTTGCTTTTGTATTTATTTTTTTTTTGTACATCAAATAAAAAACGGTGGTTCGGTTATTGATCCTGTTTTTTTTTTTTTTAATTAATTTTTTGGTTTCATATATTTTTGCATTCAATATTAATTGGAGGAAAGCGTTTAAAAGCGTTAAGTAACTAATTTTCAAATAAAAAAATTTTAAATAGTTAACAACAAAAATTTAAAAACTTGATTTTAGAATAATTAAAGAATATACAAATAAAATGGAAAACTTGAATAGATAATACATACCTATGCTAGTATTATAAAGAGGAAACATTTGTATGAATTTTTGTACGAATAAACTTAAAAACTACTGGACCCATTTGAAAAATTATTCTCCTCAGATTAAGATCTGTAGTTTCATAAACAAAAAAAACTACTTCTTTTTGCATAATTATTTAGAAGGCTATACTTTTAGAAAAATATCAAATGCGATTTATATGTTTGAATATATTCAGGAAATGTTAATTTGTAAACGGGGGTTTTATGTCTAAAACAATGAATAATCAGCTTCTTGAAATAAAAAAAAAACCATCGTAATTAACATTTCTAAGACAATAATAAAAATAAATACGCAATAATATTAATATTCACTCTAAAATTACTCAAATACAAGGCCATTTTATTATTAAATAGATAATTTTTAAGAGAAACAAAAACATTTGAAGCAAAGCAAAGCTAAGATTTAACTATCATATTCAATAAACAAAAACTAAAATAATGCGAGTAAAAATTATACAAGACGTATACGTATTTCATGAAAATGATTACAAATTTTTTTAAAATTCATTTATAGAAAAAACATTAAGAAAACAGAAAGTACTTGAAACTGAATTATTAGTAACCTTGGATGTACGATATGAAATGGCGCAGTTGAAAATAATGATAAATATTCAGCCTACTTTTTATTTAATGTTAAATCGTTTTGTTGGTTTTTATCAAACCACGAAATAGAAAATAAATAAAAAATATATATATATATATAGAATTAAATTATCAACACAAATATTAAAAGTTTTCCCACAAGATAAACAAATTTTAAATCGCGCTTTTTATTTACAAAAAAAAAAATAAAAAAATTAAACTCTTACCAAAACATAAATGTAACGGAAAAAAATCTTAATTATTTCCGGAATAAAAATTTTAACTCAGCTACTAAGAAATTAAATTAGTAATACTTATTAATGAATTCCGATGAATCATAAAACTATAAAAAATTTTAATTAAAAAATAATTAAGGCACGCACATGTTTTTTTTATTACTAAAAATCTTCACAAAACTGTTTAAAAAAACATGAAACAAGCATGCGCATTGTTAACCTACTATTAGAAAAAAAACAGGCTTAAAAAACTAGTATTTGAAAAGTGACATCATGAAAAAAATTGGAACGTGGGATATTATGAACAAGAAGTTATTCATAAATGAAATTATTTGTAAAATAATTAAAAGAAATGTAATAGTTTTAATTTGTGAAGTTCATCAATCTTTAGAAAATTTCAAGAGAAATATAAAGTTATTCAAAGACGGAGGATGCTATGACGCGTTACTGGTAGTAAATAACTAAGCAATGCTAATTTATTTTTGTATCATAGACATACAACAATTCTCTAAAGGGCTTTGAACTTTTCAAATAGACAACAAGCTTTATAAACAAATAACATATGCGCTTCAAATTTGTGTTTTTTTTTTGCGATTAGATGCAAATACTTAACACAACTCCGCAAAAAAAAGATAAAAATAAACTCGCGCTAATTCTAAATTTAACAGTTTTGTGAGCAGAAAAAAAAGTTTAAAAATAATATCTTACTTAATAAATGATTTCCGGTTAGGAGATATCCTGTCAATGGTTGTGTTGTCTGGGATTCAGCCATGTGGAGATGTGTCGATCAGAAGTAGAGAGAGGCAAACCAACACGTGTGTAGCACAACTATTCAATATAAGCAAAGCACACACAAAAATACGAAGGCTAGCCGACTTCCTGTTCTCAAAAAAAAACTATGTTTGTATTCACAAAAACATCCAACTAAGGGTATATGTATATAACGGATATCAAAATGTCGAGCACCAAAAAATAAATACAAAACGCACAGTCTAGAAGGTTTTAGAA
Organism: Chrysopa pallens; assembly: GCA_020423425.1. Classification (NCBI taxonomy): domain Eukaryota; kingdom Metazoa; phylum Arthropoda; class Insecta; order Neuroptera; family Chrysopidae; genus Chrysopa; species Chrysopa pallens. Next base: position 13,682,121 of record CM035593.1, on the reverse strand, counting down.
AGAATCCACCTCACAAAATTTATTTGTTTTCCACAATCACAATATCCAAGAAAAATTAAATTAATAATTCCACACTACACAATCACCTAATGTTTCGAGTATTTTTTCCTTGTAAAAATTTTTATTTTTCTGTTATTTAAATAAAATATCCACAATGTATTTTCACACAAAAATAACAACTACACAAATAATATAATCGTCTAATAATAATATTACTTTGGATATTAACACAGATAAATGCTCGCCGTCTAGCCAAAGATATTTCGTTCCACACTAAAACATGACTGAACGCATACACACAAAGGAGTGAGACGCAGAACGGAAACTCACCATAGTGTCTCCCCTCCTCTTTACAAAAGAGAATAAAAAATCGTCATATACACTCTACAATTTTACCTCAATGTGTACCCCTCCATGTTTGTGTGTTATACTACATACATATACACTGTCTCCGACCTCACCTAATCCACATATAGACTCGGCCATAAATACGCATGTGTATACAATTTCCATTCTCAGTGTTCATCATAATATCATACAGTTTTTGTATAGTTATAAAATTATACTATTATAGTTAGAACGTTGTCACCACATACGTATTTAATTTTTGTGCGCGCGGTTTTTTTTATTCTTTTTAGTTCATTATGAATTTTGTCTAGTCACATGATTTAAAAACAATGCCGTTAAGCAAATTTTACTAATCATAATATTTAAGCAAGCAGTACACCCGGAATACACAGAAAATATGCCTATAAAATATGATTCCTGATGTTTTTTTCCCGCGTCTTTTTAGTAAACAACAAAACAGCAAATCAAGTCGACTACTTAGAATATTATGATTGGCGTGTTGAAGTCATGATTATGTGTACAGTAGAATCATTATAAAACCAGTATAGATAATAATAATGATAATGGGTATATTTATTACTATATTGAAGGAATATTTTTGTTGACAAAACCTATACGCAGTCTCCAGTATAAAATAAGCTACCATATATTCATATATTATATAGAAAGCATTGATCCAGAGTTAAGTTTTTCACTTTGTACATACTAAACATAGGTATAACACATATAATAAATATTATTTGGTGTTTTTTTTTTTTTTTTTTGTATTTCTGTTTACTGAAATATCTTGGCGTAATACAGTCAAACAACTGCTGCATAATAGGGATGGATGTTGACTAAATTTTTTTTTTATTACTTCATTTCAAGCATCTTCACTTCACGGACATGGATCTGAAGTTATTTTTAAAAATACGCAAGATATGGATATTTAAAATTCCTAATTAAACAAAAATAGAAATATGAATTTATTATGTCAACGGTTCCTATCTAGATATTACAAGTTAAACATAGTTTTCAAGAATGAAATGGATATAATTTTTGTTTTTGAATCAATTTTAATTTAATTTTCAAGTTTTGACATGGTATTGGGTCTAGTTTCACATTTAGATGTGAAATATATATACTGAATTGACATTAATTGAAATTCAGTATCAGTGAATATCCCTATTTGGGGCTTTAAACAAAACTAACTTATGGAATTGAAAATGGACAAGCGGATACCAAATTTTGACTGTTTGATTGTGTAGTAAAACTAGTGGAAGAAGGAACAGATTGCTGTCGAATCATGAATGCTAGTCCTTTACTTAACTGTTACCTATTGTGGACTTCTACATTTTGTTCCAAGTTGTGAAGTTCATTTCTTTTGCAAGAACATTTTGTCAGAAAGAGACAGAGCGTTTTCATAAAAAAAAAAGCGTCTTTAATCGATAATTTTAGAATTGGAGAAATATTCATTTTTGAGTTGAGCATGCAGAATACATTTCTGTTGATGTTTAAAAAACGAAATTTTTTGCAATTTTAAAACCCATCCTTTACTTCACACAAGAAAGGCTAAAATGTCAAACCAAGTAATGCATTTTCTTAATTTGAGTACTAAATAATTGAGCCATAAAAATTATTTCGAGGTTAATGAAGATCATTTCTTTGCCAAGATTTTTTTACGGATAGATTTAGTTCTATTCTACACTTATCTAATCAATCTTCCTTTGCACTTGAAGAGAAATACAAATGGCTTTGAACTTTTATCAATCCACAAAATATGTTCCACAATGGAGGAGGTAACTAAACAAAGGAATCGAATTTTAAGAGATAGAAAAAATAAGTCAAATAAGTTGCCCAATTAACGCTACCTACGTCAAAAATGTAGTGTAAATAAAACCGAATAGTAGAAGATATCATGATACAAAAAGAAACCTGTGCGAACCTGAATTGACATGCACATATTACATTATTTATGTATAGAATGAAAGTTTTTTGCACTCTAAAAAACGGAGAAAATTTGCATAAACACAATAACTGCTCGTGTGAATATAAAACAAGAGAAAATAAACAAAATCCTTCCCATAAACGAGTATTATTATTATTTTGGTCGGTCGAAAAACGGTATAATAATGTTGTTAAGATATTTGATTCAGCCAAGCTGGTTTTATAGCGATGATGTCTAGTCAAATTATTATTATTATTATTATTTATATACACACACTCTCCTCCAAATACGAAGAAGACGAAGAAGTAAAAACTGTACTATATATACATACATATGTATACACAAAATAATAATATAGGGTTGAAAAACCGACCTTGAACGATGGTGGTAGTAAATTCAAGGGAGCAGTTAGCGTTCATTGCACGCAGAAATATCGATTTAGAGTATAGCGCGCGCAAAGCCAAAATATTAACCAAATATATGAGAGAGTATATACCATCCGTATTATACATACATATTTGTACTACCTATAATATATATATATATATATATATATATATATATATATATATATATATATATATATATATATATATATATATATATATATATATATATATATATATATATATATATATATATATATATATATATATATATATATATATATATATATATATATATATATATATATATATATATATATATATATATATATATATATATATATATATATATATATATATATATATATATATATATATATATATATATATATATATATATATATATATATATATATATATATATATATATATATATATATATATATATATATATATATATATATATATATATATATATATATATATATATATATATATATATAGGTAGTATGTTTTTTTTTGTGTGTGATTATTATTATTGTTTGAATTTCAAAAGAATTTTTATTCCCCAATCCATAATAATACGAACACAAATGCACAATGAAGAAGGACAGTCAGTCTGTCTAGAGACTACAAACAAGAAAAAAAAATCACAAATTTAATTTAATTGAAATTGATCAAGTTTTTACTTGGTAATTTGTTTTTTTTTTATATAAAGAAAACTGTCTTCGAATATAAACAGTGTCTTGATTTTATCCTTATACAAGAAAGAGGATGTTGTATTTACTGTATGAAGATGATGCATGGCGGAAGTTTTGGTCTATGAAATTCAGTTTAAAATATGGCATTCCAATAATTCAAAATTTTTAGCTTTTGCTGATTCTAACGTACGATAATCAAACTTGACAAGTGTAGATAATAACTAATAGTCATGATATTATTTGGATACATATTTATCACAATTTGAACTACTTATAAATATTAGCATTGTTAAAATTAACAAATTACAATATTTTATAAATATGTATGCGCTATAATACTGATTTTCGAATTGAGATTATTTTTTTGGAGTTGAGCTTTCGTCGTATCTGTAACGATTTAAAACATGGACTTCATGCCTCTGCCGAGGATCTCAATTCATCTACTTTTCTGGCTATTAACGATTTCGCTATCAAAATTATTTTTTTTTCTTTTGAGTTCTCATCGTGATGCAGGATTACAGTGTTAATTGTTTAAAAATTCGTCATATGGTTCAGTATCTATGATTGAAATATTTTTTAATCATTATCATTCGTTAAGTAATCTAAATTGGCAATCCATACAATTATAAATACATATATAATATTACCAAGTGGGGATTACACAATTATGTATGTGTATGTGCAATTATGTATTATTTAAATTTCGGCTAAAATTGTCTGCAAATCTAAGCAGCTTACGAAAAAATATTTCAAACAAAAGTTGTTTGTTTTGAAATAAACAATTTTTTTTTTTTAATTTTCTTTCTTTTTTAGTTTCAATAGTTTCAAATTTTGGTTATGGATCCATTCGATTTAATTGATCGACTTTGCTCATTTACGAACTTTAACTTTTTAGGCAAATAATAGCCATCCAAATTTCACCTCTTTTTGTTTTTGAGATATCTTAATGACGGACAGAAAGTGGAAATGGATTACTTTGGTAATTTTATTAACACTTTTGAAACATGAAGTCGTAGGCCATCTTTTCCTAAAAAAAAAATGTTAAAAAATAATTTATTCCCGAAAAACTTCGAGACGCCTTAAGTTTTCATGTTAAGATTGTGCATAGTTAACATTTGAATATGATTTTTGTGAGTTTTATGTGCACGAAAATTGAAAAAAATACATTGTATATTACATTTGACAGTCTTTAATATAATTTTATGTGCCAATTTTCCTTAAATATAAATCGGTTCAATGGAAATATTTGTTTGGATGTAATGAATCAGTCAATTTACAATTGCTATAACAAATAGTAAGTACACGCTATTAAGAATAAATGTATGGAAAAAAATTCTCGTTTGAAGGACTATGCAAATAATAAAACAAACAAGTGGTTCAGATGTGACCCGCAAGCTCCAAACGACGAACTTCCCAAGGAGTAGAATAAATGAACAATAATTTGTTTACAATTATGAATATGGGTATTTTTTTCTTTATTTTAATGCTTTTTTACCCTTAATAAAAAACGACTGGACCGATTTTGCTGTAAACATGGACATTTCTTTAAAAAAAACGTTAGATTTGTGTTCCAATGACCTTAAACGTAAGATATATAAACGAAAATTTTGACAGGATATAAACTTTCAAAAGGACATATTTTTGCAAGTATAGATACATTTTACAGAGTACATTTTTCTGAATACAAAAAATTGCCTGAATAGTTCTATTTTTTGAATATTTTAAGGCAATGAAATGCATGTACGTGAAAAATTGTAAAAATTATCTCAAAAACTGTTACACTTGAACTGGAAAAAAGTAGTAATATGTGTTATAGAGTTTATAAGACAAATTCTAGCGAAGAGCACATTGAAAAACACTGTTTTAAATGATAACCTTGCTCTAATTATGTCATTTTTGAAAATTAATACTTGAATAGTGACCTTTAATCAATTGACTATGTCCCATCTACATTATAGGACAGACATATAAAAAAAAAATAGCTATCCACATAAGTCGTAGCCACTAGCCGTAAAATATGCAGATAAGAATAAAATAATATTGTCTATGTTATGTAAATAAATACTTGAAATATATGAAATAATAACCCTTATTTATGATTCTATATGGGAGCCCATAACGGTTCAATGTCGATAATAAAACAACTACATAATTGAAATTTATTTATAAATTAATTTATTTCTTGATGGCTATTTGATTTATGACTTATGAGTAATTTAAAAGACCCGAATGTATTATACAAAAAACTATTGGTATTATATAATCACATATTTAATAACTACGACCAATAGAAATAATATTGATGATTATTGAAGAAATTATAGGGGGTTGAAGTTCATTTTATCTGTTTTAGTTGTAGAATTTTTAACTCTACAGAAAAATATTGACTTTAATGTTCAAAATAAGTTTGAGAATGATTTCCATAGTAACACAAGATCATTTTTATTCTAAATTTTAAAATATTGTTCCAAATTGAGTAAGGTATAAAAACCCACGGTAGTAATAGAAAAAATATAAATTAGTAGATAATAATCCAAATTTATAGTTAATAAAATATATTATTATACAAAACAAAAATGTGTATACCTTGCCGATCAATTTAGAGAGTTAATTAAAAATACACTAAATAACCTTAAAAGAAGTTTAATAATGAACGCTATTTAGTGTTTTATAATTATTAATGAGAACTCTAGGATTTTTCGAATAAATTTCGATTTTTTTCCCAATTTACTAGATCAAATTATTTTGAATCTTATAAATACGTATTTCGACTACAAAGTAGTCATCATCAGTATGAATTAGCTAGTTGTAATGATTCTCTGAGGAGATGCAGTGCAGTGTAAACCGGCA
>CM035593.1:13322800-13675809 GCA_020423425.1 Chrysopa pallens | reverse complement strand
AATTTTAATTTAATTTTCAAGTTTTTTTTATGGTATTGAGTCTAATTTCATATTTTGATGTGAAATATAGTAAATTTGGAATCAGCTCAGCACCCTACGGTTAGCATAGACATATACTTGGAAGTAACCCCAAAGAAAATGATCGGGGGTTATCAAATGATATGCTCATTGACAATACTGGATTCTACAGCTTCAATATTAACATCATTTAGCGCATATTTTTGTTTTCTTGTTGGATTATTGTCCTATAACGTGACGAGTACAATCGAGCGCTGCATGATAAAATCTCTACTATTGATAATTTTAATACTTGGGAATCAATGAAAATTATAAATCAGCACTATAAAATCTTTATTTTAAAAACTAAATCGTTTATTTAATATTAAAAACCACAACGAATATAAAATTTAACTTTGAAGTATAAATTTCATTAATATCACCTCTTCGTTAATGTAATACACTAGTAACACTTGGCCTCTTTCTGGAAAAAAAATTTACCTAAAATTTGAACGTTATCCCTTATGGAAAATTGTAAACTTTTTATTGGAATTTTCGGATAAAAATTTTCTATCCAAAGATTAAATAAAATAAGAACCAATATGAATAGTTTCTTACTAGTTTAGCACCTGATTCTATTCAAATCATTTGTTTTATTACAAACTATTTTTAAAATGGTAAATGTTAGAATAAAAATAGTGATTTATTATTTTTTGCAAATACGGTCTAATTTGTAAATCTAATACTACCATAAAAGTTTATTATTTGGAACTTCACAAATATGGTCAAAGAGTCAAAGAGTGTTGTCGATTGTTTTTTGCAGGTGTTATAAAAAAGATTACAGCTTAAATAAGTTCCAAATTCAAAAATTTATTGTTTTATTCTATTTTCAGACAAAATAATGATGTAAATGGTGGACCTACAGCATCGTCAAGTGGAAAGAACAAGAAGTAAATAAAATGTTCAATGTCTTTTATATTTATAAAAAAATATCTAAATTTTATTATGTGAATTCTTAATAAACTTTATCAAAAAAAGTTTGTCAGTTGAAGAAGTCATCAGAATTACATCATTCCTAGGAAATAGTATTCATTACATTCACGTATGTATACGATCTTGGATATTTTTTGGACAGATGAAGTTTGTTAATGATAATTATTATAATTTAAAAATTTGTTTTCTGTAGTGAAACTTATTTAGCAAAACGAAAACGGAAATTTAGCAAAGCAAAGAAACGAATTAAATTTTCTAATTATTGTAAAAAACTACTTTTGGAATTTTTTTTATTATTTCTCCTAGATAATAGAACCTTGATTGGGAACCTTACTATCAAGCCATCATTAAAATAAAATATTTTTTTGAGAAAACACTTCTCGCTAATTTGTTGTTTCGTTCGTTACGTTTTGAAGTTTTCGTAAACTAAAAAAGTTTCGCACCAATTGTATATATTCACAATTCAAATTCTTTTTGTTTCAATATTTAACTGCCATATAATATGTATAACAATAGAGGAAAACGAATATGATTATAGACGAAGAAAGGCCATACGTACATCATATATTTTTAGTAAAATTGTGTATTCTACTTTTTATGTACGTTTCTTTATTTATAAAAAAAAAAATATTTGTTAATATTTTTTTTTTCAAAACAAGTCTTGCTGCTTCCTTGCTTATTTTCAACTTCAAAAAAAAACGTGAAATGAACCCTTTAAGTTTAAGGGCCTGTTAAACTTCGAAGTTGGTGAAACTAAGCCCTTATATCTTTTTATAAATAATATTATTTAATTTTAATAATTAACATAATCGAAAAAAATAAAATAAATATGAGAAAAAAAAGAACGTTTTTTATATTATTTTTGAAAAATTCAATAAAAATGCAATCATATTATGTAACTCATCTTTCTAAGTCACCAAAATAATGAGTTAAATTTTAACGCATTATAATTCAAGGCTGATATCATAATTAATATCTCTCTTATAAGAATATTTTATAATTTAATAAAAAAATTGTTGTTTTAAAGTACGGTTTACACGTTGCCAATAGATCTCACAAGTGACGGACAAATACTAACTTAAAGATGTAAACACTGGTTTAGTTCATGTTTTCTTGCAATCGAGAATTCATGTCCATTGTTTACTTTATTTTTTTAATTTTTTTTTAATCATTTACATTTTTTTACAATTTTTTACAAATAACAACGGTCGACAATTATTTTTTAATTTACACGTCAATTCTTGGTAACGTTATTGGAAACTGGTCGGTTTCTTTCCATTGCAAATCATTTTAACTAGCATAACAGAGCATCCGACAACGTGTAATGGCATAATCGCCGCAACATATATATATATATATATATATATATATATATATATATATATATATATATATATATATGTATATATAACATATTATATATATATATATATATATATATATATATATATATATATATATATATATATATATATATATATATATATATATATATATATATATATATATATATCAACCTCAACCTCAAAATCTTATATTTTTTTAGTAATTTTTGACTGTAGTATCTAAAAAAAATATTTTTTTTTTATTATCAAATTCTTTAAAGAATAGATGTAAGTATTAAAAACACTCTCAAAATACTTCCGATATAGTAAATATATCTAACTGATGTAATAAATATTATTGTAGGAGAGTTCGTAACATTCAATGCAGGGAAGCGACATAGGGAGTATGAAATCAATGTTTACAAATCGGCTATAAAAAAAAGAGAGCTCTTGTGTTCTATATGTACCAAAGCAGTAGGTAATTAAGACAACAGTTTGAAATAGAGATAATTCGAAAATATAAAGTGAAGCATTTAGGTTGTTAAATTAATTTAAATCAAATAAATAATAGTTTGACAGTTTAAAATGGCAATAATAATTCGAAACTATAAAGTAGAGTAGTTAAGTTTGTTAAAGTATAAAGAATTTTAATCAAATAAATAAGAATTTAAAAATTATAAAAATATTAAAAACTAAATGATATTATACTTTTGATACTCTATTCACATACTTTCATTTCACATGATATTATACTTTCGGTACAAAAGAAATATTGGCGTCATTAGTGGTGAAAAAAGAAGATATATATGTACGATATGAGTGAACAGACTTTGTCAAATATCCCGTTTGAGTTAATACTCCTTATGTAGTCTCCATGAGGCTTATATGGATTTAAAAAAATAGTTATATTAATTAAATATTTATTTTCAGAACCCGCTATAAAACTTTTGATTGCAGGTCCTCAAAGCAATATGTTTTAAAATTAATAATCTTCATTAATAACTAACTCCCACCTGAAATGCCTGTTAAAGAAACGGAATAGGCTTTACTACATAAGTTATCGAAAAGTTAATCCTCCTTTCAGGCATATTTCTTACTTGCATTTTTTACTGTCCTCCAAAAAAGTGACAGTTTAATAGACGTTAAACTTTATAAATATCTTTTTTAAATCCACGTATTGACAAATTTAATGTTATGAGAGATCTCTTATTAACTTCTTAGAATTATATTTTAATTAAATATTTTATTAAATGTTTCCTTCCAATTAATTCATATTTGATAAGATTTCATTGTTATTTAATGTGATTACATTGTTTTAGAGTTAGAAATGGATTCTGATGCTCCATGAATATTTCAATTAAATATACCTTGAAATTTTTACGATCTAAAATATTTTAAATGCGTTGTAAGTTCTTTAAGTACAAGTTTTTCATGTAAATGCCTTAAAAAACAAAATTTTCATTTTAAGTTATAAATTTATAATCATCTTTAAATTTTAAATTAAATAATATTGGAAATAAGAAAGTACAAAATAAAGCTGAAAAATTAGTCTGATACCTTCAAACATATTTCATCGCACGGAAATTTCTTTAGAAATATCGATTCATTTAATTTTCGAGGAAGAAACTATATTAAATGGAAAAGTAAATATTATTTTAAGTTATAATTCAGGAAAAATGAGAATATACTTGATCCAAAATTCGTTTTTATGTGTTAAATGCTCTTTATATTTTGACAACAAAAGATTTTTTTTTGGTCAAGAACTAGAGTGTTTTCTCTACATTTTAGTGGGAAGCGATTTATATACAATTTATAAAATAATTTTTGTGATTTTTCTCCGAGTTGAGAAATAGTTCAAATGTGAAATTTCCATGATACTGAAAATAAAATTTTGTATGAAAGAATAATTAAGAAACATACAATAGACATTATAGCTCGCTATATCACCGCAATTGTTGCCAATATATTTTACTCGTATAAGACATTACGAAATTTGTTTATAACGGAAATTTCATTAAATATATGATTTTGAGTTCCTAAGAGTGATTATAATTTTATAACTATGATTTGGAAAATATTGTAAATTGTTTTAATATTAAAAAAGGGTAATAAAAATTTAGACAAATATTTGATGCTGAAAAAAATTTTAAATTCCTATATACTATTGATTATATAATAAAATTTTTTAAATGAGGTTGAAACAAATATGAAATTTTATTTAAAATTTTAAATCTATACAACAAACAAAATATTTATATTAATCTTATCAAATTTAAAACAAAAATTTCACGATTCCTTTTATTGAATCGTAGCTTCCAATGTTTCCCTAATCCAGAAAAAAATAATATATTCAAGTGGAAACCAAATCTATATTATTCCATTGAACTAATTTATGATAATAAAACTCCGGTAACTCGGATATCTACAAATATATGTATTAATCTCCAAATTGCGTTTTTATGGGCATAAGTTTATAAAAGAACCTAAGATAGCGAATGAATTATAGGATATTTGTGTTTTTTTTTAAAGTTTTAGACAAAATATTATTGCGTAGAATATTCCCAAACATTTCAGGATAGTCAAAAAATTTTATGTCAAAATAATTCATTTAAATCGGTTTAAAAATAGAAAAAAAAATTCTTACAAGCAATCATGCTGTGTGCTGCTGTTGTCAGGCGAAGTGACATATCATGATTTAATCGTTGCTCGATACCAGCGGCAAGCAACTGCTTGAGAATGGAGCTAGTACTATTTTTATCACTGCTATTCGCTAGAAACTAGCGTCGATCGGTTTCATCGTATCTTAAGAAATTAATTTTAAAAATGCAATTACATATACAAATTTTTAGTCGCGTTTTTCAGTTATACAGATTAAAATACGATACTTTTTGTAGAGAATTTAGACTCCTTAATAATTTTTCTGCCGTCTAGGTGTGTCTATATAAACAGTGTCTATTTTTTTTGAACAGGATATAAATTCTTATAATTCATTCGCAAAATATTTCCCCTACATCATACACCAAAATTATGTCATAAAAATTTAAAAAAATTATATTTTGTATCAATGTTTAAACGTCAATGTGCCAAAAAAAAAAAAAAAAAACAAAAACGATGTATGGTAAATAATTTATTAATTCTTAAGAATTTGCCAAAGATTTGAAATCACAAATTTATATTCAAAACAAAACAAAAAATAAAAATCAAATTTATTTAAATAAATAAAAATTTGATTTATATAATGTTTTTATTTTTATACTTAACAATGAAAAAAAAAAAATTAAATTAACTAAAAAAATTATTTCTATCATTTTTGTATCTCTTCAAAAAATTATTTTTCAAAATAAAAGAAAAATATTAACTTGTATTTCGTAATAAATTTTTATTTAATTAGTTTATTTATTAAATAATAATTGTTTAAAGAAAGTTTTTAAATTATTTATTCATTTTAGTGTTTCAGGGCATAGACTCGTTTAGAAACTAATTCGATAGAATATTTTTTCTTGTATAAAAAGTATATATATACGTTATAGACAATAATTGTTTTGAAAATGAAACAACTACGTTGTCTTACTTGAACAGATTGAGGTACACTTTTACCTCGATAGCTCAAATTTCAACCATTTCAAATGTATTCTCATAGAAAGGCCGTTACTTAAATCGCTCACGAGCTCATAGAATAAATGGAATATAACGGTATAGCCTTGCAAATAATTAAGTCGTCAATTTTATAAAAGTATCCTATGTCCTTTGGTGTGGTAAATTCACCAAGGTAGCATGGTATTATTCTTACATTTTGTTGAAATACTCACAAAAATTAATGTATAAATTAAAAAAAAAAATACGAAATTTGTAATTTTTTTGTTATAATTTCAATAAGAGTTTTGAATCAGCGAAGACCCTGTGTAGAAAACAAAAATATTGTTCGCAAGGTATCAATTTTCGAATTCTATAATTAAAAAAAAAAGGAAATACTGAGTGACTTTGTAACTTCTTTATAAGTTTTAGTACTGTAGAAATCAAATTTTCAAGAACCCTTAAGAAATTGTAACTTAGAATTACTAGCAATACTAAATTAAAGAGCATTTCGATTTTTTTCGTACATTTAATATTACATTAAAAATTTTATATTGAAGTTTTAACTTGCACCGTAACTTAAAAACGGCTAATATTACGAAAAAAAGTGAAAAATATTTATAGAGACAGATACTTTGATAATCTGGAGTATGATTTTCGTATATTTTAAACATAACAATAATTTTGTTGGATAAGCATAGATTTGTCATCAAGTAATAAACTTGATTCGTCATCAAGTTTTTGAAATTGTCACCGGAAAATTGGAGTTATCGAGATCTGAAATAAAAATCAAATTCAGAAAAAGTTGTACCTCTGTATCATTTGTCAGTTCAAATTTTTCAAAAGCTAAAAAGGGTACAGATTAAAAAAATCTGTGCCAACAATATCAAGTATAAAAAAAAAGGAATTATCTTTCTATTTGTGTCTTTACTCTGCACTACTATGTAGAAAATAGGAAATAATTATCAAAAGAAAACAAAAAAATTGTTATTAAACATGAAATGTTATTAAAAAACAACATTCCTATATGCATGTGTTAATTAATAATACAAATTAAAAAACGAAAATCATGACGTTTGTTTTTATTTCAATTGTTTTTGTTTTACAAAATGAAGGTAGCAGTATTTGAGGACATCGCATCGTATATAAAAGTATTATGAACAGGTTTGTATTGATGTGTTATAAACTTAATTGCTTCTTGGGCTACACAAGAACCTAAAACATAAAAAGGGAACCTAATGAATACAATTTTTTATTAATTTAGTTTTCATTATCATACCTAAAAATGCGGATATTGTATGTAATTCGGCTCCACCATATCGACAAAACTCATGAACATAATCATCTTTTGAAATTGACCAACCCCACTCATTTAACAATTTTGATAGGCATGCCTGAAAAATGTTTATCATTACTGTTGAATTTACAGCGCAGCAACGAATTTCAAGGTGATAAAAGCACAGCATTTCAATAAATTTTGAAAAATCGGTGGTTGCAAGTGTACTAACCTTTAATTTGACAATGTCCGGTTCTACTTGATCATCAAATTCACCTGGATAAGCATTATGTTCGGTACGAAAACGATCTATTCCTCGTATCATAACGTAATATAATAGCAAACTATCTGGAGCTTCTAAACTATTCACTAAAATGAATAATTTTTGAATAATAATGATCAATCTAATTTTAATTTTCAAGTTCTACCTGTATAATTTTTCAAAATTGATGGGTGTGCCGAGTATTCGTCAGCAATGCATGTTCCACGCACAACCATTAGTTCATGTGCATGTTTACAAAATAATCTTACATCTTGTTCTGTAATACTATCTGGCGATTGTCCTAATTCATGTAATAATTGTTGAGTTCTTCGATAAATTATATCAGAATCTGAATTTGCTTGTTTATGATAACTAAAAAAAAAAAAAAAAAATAAAAAATAAAAAAAAATAAAAAAAAATAAAATTGACTCTTATTTAATCCGATAAACTAAAATTTCTTACATTTGTTGAAGATTAATAAAACTGGCTGTATCAGCAGTCATATCCGGAATTGAACCACGTACAGGAAGATATCCATTTCCTTCATTATTAACAAAATCATTTAAAGCTTTTGCCATTATCCAAAATGGTTTGCTCTAAAATAAATATCAATTAATAAGATGAAATAATAATGAAGTTTAACGTCATACTTTTTGCGTTAGATTTAAGCAACTATTATCATTTAGAATTTCTTGAACGTTAGACGGAATTTTTGTTAAGCTCACATTTGAATTTACCGCTCGGATTGCTTCTTCAAAATTTTCTTCGTCCATTATGACACCTTGTTCATCAATTCTGATACCTAAATAGGCAAACGAATTTGAATAAAATGTTTTAAATTATAAAAGCTGGATTCATATCAGTAAATATTCGCTTATGTTCGAAATTTTATAATACTTGATAAACTACCTAATAGTGTGCGAGTTGGCAGACATTTTGCCAGCATATCAAACCAATGCCAGTAAGAAAGCTTCGGCGAGTTAAAATAAAATTTTTTGTTTTTACTATAACTGGAATTTTAGCGCCAGTGAAAAAGGCACGTGCATGCTGCAAATTTCTTGCGATTTGGGTTGTAAGCAATTACTTCAACTTAATTAGAAATAAGACGGAGAGCAAGGGAAGCAAAATTAATATATAGTATCTTTGTAAGCGTACCGGTTAATAATCACTCTAGTGATTATTCTCTACATTATTTGCTCATGCGTATTTTCCTCGCGATTATGAATTTGAAGAAGATTTTATTAGGAACTTAAGTTATTTTTCGTAATCAGCGAAATCAATGATATTTGGTCAAGCGATAATTGCAAAACTGTCCTTACAAAAGCTCTATTGCATTGCGAATACTTATAGATATAAACTCGACTTATGAATGAAATATTTACCACTTCGAATTAAATCACGCAACTGTTGTTTTTCTTTGAAATTACCAGGTAAAATTTTTCCACTTACTTTTTGCCACTTTTGTAAATATTTATATAATACAATTAAATAAGGCGTATGACTATGCTCCTTTAAAGCCATAGAATCCAAATCAATTCCATTCATATATTCAATTAAACTTGAGAATGGTTTGTCTAATCGTAAATCGGATATTTCATTATCGGGATGAGCTTCAATTATTGTGTGTTCTTTTATTTGGACTCGATAATATCCAACAAATCCTATACTACGGCATATTAGTAATGGAATATTCATTTCCCATAATTTTTTCGAAAGTAAAATTGTATGCCTAAAAAGATTTTATGGTTGTAATGAGTTCAACTAATGTGAAAGTTTTGTCAATTCAGCACTGGATTTTTTAAATAAAGAATAAGAAGAAAAAGAGAAAATCAATGAAAATCATGTAAGAAAAGAAATAAAGAATTAAGCTATACTAATCCAGCTCTAAAAAAAAAAATATATATATATATATTTACTTTTCAGAAATATCAGTTGCTATAATCAAAGAAAACGAATTAAAAAATTCTGGAGTATCAATTAATAATTTATCTAACGATGTATCAATATAATCGCCATGTACATCTGGATTTAACTCCAACAAACATTGTGTTGTAACTTGAGCACGAGATTCACCTAAATTTTCAACTTCTAGAAAAAAACTAAAAACATATATAAAATCACAAATGATAAAGATAATTTTATCGTAATATTTACTTGCAACCAATATCCTCTTCTTGAATAGTCGCACTATCAATTATTGTAAAAGTACCAATACCGGGAAGGACGAGAGACTTGAGAATTTCAGTTCCAAGTGCAGTAGCATTTATTAAACAAACTCGAGCTGATTCTAAAGAGCTTTGACCATGATCACCCCATAATCTAAATTAGTGAAGTTAATTAATTAGGTCTTATTTAAATATTATTTAAGTAAGAAAATTATAGAAATTATAACCTTAATTGCCGGTCGTATTTTTTACTTTTTTCAGACGGTTCCGGAGATTTTGGTGAAGGTGTTGACATTCTATAATATTAATTGTTAAAAATAATAAATTAATACAAGTTATGACATTCAAAGAAGATTTATGTTACACAAGATATTTTTGACAGTTGTCGAATAATCACTGACAATATGAAGAAATCAAAATTTGTGTATGCAAAGATATAAATTTAGTAAAATAAATTTGTTTTGCTTTTTTATTAACTTTAAACAAGGGTAAATAGTGATTAATCGGGGAACCGATTAATCTTTATTTTATTTATTAGAAAAATAGTATTTTAATGATAGGATTATAGATGTCAAATTTAAAGAAATGCGCGGATAAATTTTACCTCACCTATTAATGTGCATCTGTGTTGAAATAAATTAACTAGTGAAATACAGATTGGTTTGAAGCTTCATTACGAATTTACGTTTGGTTCGCCCTATAGCACCTGTTTGTTGGATTTTCTGAATTTTCTCATTGGAAATCGTTTGGCTACGATTGACCACTAGGTTTCATCGTTTGATCATTTTTAGTTTTCGACTTACAGACAGTTAAAAATTTACCCTAAACCAGCTCTCCTCTGTCGGATTTTCCCAATTTGTTTCCTGAAAATCATTTGGTTAGGAGTAATTACTATATTGCATCGTTTGGTCATTTGTTGTTTTCTTATTTTTCCCACATTTCTAAATTTTTCATTTGTATAATTCAGATGATAGTTGATTCATAGTGTTAATAAAGTGAATTATAATTCAGAATATTACTAAGAGATGGCTGTACAATACTGCACAATAAAACTATTCTTTTTGAAACCTTTCAATTATACAATTATTGTGAAATTAGAAAAATTCGAGAGAATTAAATATTTGTTATTTAATGGCAATTTATAATTTCAAAATTAAATTTTTGAAATATAACACACTTAATATAATATTTTATATAATCTGCAATATTATAAATTGAGATTTATAACTTAAATATAAATTACCTTTATGTTCAAAATTTTTCGGCGATTAATAAAAAAATGTTTCAGCAATTATTTTTCTAGATGGAAACACAAATGGCTTGAATTGAGTGGTAAATTCATTCCACAAATCAAAGTTGTACATATTTTATAGACAAATCCTGTAAAAACATAGAATCTGTAAGATAAGATACGATAACATAAAATAAGACGAGAGCCGCAGCTGAGTCCCTTGCACTAAGACCTTTTGGTCTTCTTTAACCTCCTTTAGATCAATCCATCACCCGAAAGATGCCTTCCGGCTCAAGGTGCAGAGGAAGACCCATCCGGAGCAGGTGCTATAGGATCTTATCGACACCAAAGTGGCCTAAAGTCCCCAAATTCTTGCCGGATTTGTTTCCATAATGGATGGATCCAGAGTTTTAAGCACGAAAATTCTATATTTAACATGATGAAGATTTCTAAAGGTGCAATTGAACGTGACTGGAGGCTTCATCGTCCTTCAGACACGATCTACAAGTAGAATCGTCTGAGATTGCCAAATTATGAAGGTGATAGTTCAACCGACAGTGCCCTGTCAAAAGACCCTTTAAATGGTTAAATGGCTTTGTTTTGGTACTACACAAGTTAGTATGCCATCCGTAAAGTCTTAGTAATCAAGGTGCGCTTGTTGAAGCTAGTCCTTTATATAGGGTAGCACACAGAGCATCTTGCAATAGGAATAATAAGTTCAGGCGAGAATGGTGTCAGTGACGACCCCTCTCGCGATAATGAATTCGCTATCTTGCTCTCTTTTATGCTATAGGAACCGGGATACCAGACCCGCCTGACTATGTTATTCAATGCCAGGTAATTCAGTTCCAGTTCAGTATTCCAGAACAACCATCAACTGGAAGCTTAAAGCCTCAAGGGCCCGAAGAGCAGTCTGGCTATTTGAGAACTGCTGATATGAAAATTAAGACCAAATGATGAAAACTAGTGATCGATCGTGACAATACAATGACAGGATGATTTCTATAAAGAAAATTCGGAAAATTTGATTATAGAGATACTAAAAGGACGGAGCAGAGAGTATGCTATCTCTTCGTCGAAATGATATACAGATAGAGATATAAAATAGATAGATACATTCAACGTGATAAAAACGTTTTAAGCAATAGTTCAATAATTTGCAAATAGATGGCCCAATATACTCGAAATTCGACTTGAAGGCATTTGATTTGAGGTACAACTTTAAGAAATACTTAAAATTAAAACAATGCAAACGGCAATAAGTAAATTTGATTGGATACCATGGTTTTATCATAAAATTGTGAAAACAAAAAGCATAAATATCAATATCACACAGAAAAATAGTATTCTACAATACTTGGACACAATACCTTTCGAATAGTATTAACAATACCATTCATTAATTGGTTTTTGATAATAAATACCAGAAAAGGGATCTTATATTCTTGTTTGCTTATTAGTGTCTAGATTTCACCCCACCTATCTTAGCTTATTTCCATAGAAATCATAAGAATATCTAGAGAATTTTGGATGAGGTGATAGGGTAGTTTACTATGTTTAAAAAGTTAAACACTACTTCCAAAGGTTAATTTCCGAATAAAAAGTCACAAAAAATGAATATTTTTGCAAACACGATTTCTTGCCAAAAATTATATTAAAATTTTTTTTTTAAATTTCTGGCCTTAGCTACTTTTAGCTATATACCAATTAACCAAAGGGGATTATTATTATTATTATTTATACAACAACAGTACACAGTACTGCTAGGTGGTCACCCATCCATTATGTTACGTCAGTCCAGGGTCCTATATTAAAATTTAAACAATATCTATAAAAGTAAAAATTTTGTCTGACGTTTTGGTGACGTAATATTGGTACAATAATATTGAAAATACTGGTATCAAACATTAAGAATAAAACGTTTTGATTGAAAACATCGACTTTATTTTTAAATGATAAAACAATAATGTGTTTTTATGACTCAAATTTAAAATAATTAAGTATATTTCTACATAAATATTAATTCGTAATTTACTTTTCGCTACCAACAGTACCGTATGAGTTCAGTAACGGGTAATAATTGTGATTGTACATCGTATCTAGGAAATTTATTTCTATTTCAATATAAAAAATCTCATAACCATGCTAATTTTTGGCGTTGAACACCACAAAAGCATATTTTGTACGATACGTAAAAATTTGTATGTGACTTAGTTATACTGAATGAAACAACTTTTCTCTCAACGAAAATTCTGATAAACATAGGGGCTTTCATGCAACTAGTAAAATTTTCAATTGCGCCTATCATGATTTAAGTTCGCAAAAATCTGTTTTAAGTAGAGAAAAATATAATTTTTTAAAAATTTGATTGCTTCATTAAAATTTTAGATATTTAAGGTAATATTATCTATATATATATTTATAAGTCTAGTCCGCTCTTTAATCGAACATTTCCTGAGAGTTTCTTACACGTGAAAACTGTAGAAGCATTAATAATTAGAACATTAGAACATAATTCGAAGAGGTACCTACGGATGTTTGATTGTTTACTTTCATGTCAAAACAACTGAACCAATTTTGAGTATGATATTATGATAGTATATAATTATTATTAATTCGGTATTTCTGTATATGAATCTAATATGTATTTGAGTGTGTATATTTTACTTACATAGGAATATTATGTTTATATTTACCGGGTGATCCAGCTTAGTATAACATATAGATACTTTTCATTGAAATACGTATTAAATGAATTCTATTTACGTAGTTATAATAATTGAAGGCAACAACTAACAGCGTTAAATGTTTAGATACTCGAAATGTAGTTGAGTAGTAATGGTCGAATTATTATTAAGTAATTATAATGGCAGGTTGGGTATAAGAGTCTAAAACACATAATACATGTACTGAAAAGTCCCGGGCCTAACACATAGATGGTGCTAGTTTTATTGCCTTTTTTTAATTAATACTATCCTTCAAAAGACAGCTGTTAAAATTTCATGATATTCTATTTATTAGTTTGTGAGTTATTGTAGTAAGAGTGGCGCTACTTTTGTTATTTTCAAAACAATGGATCAAAAACAATTTCGTATTTTAATTTTACACTGCTTCTTGATGGGAAAAAATACCGTTCAAGCGAAGCAATGGCTTGAAAAGTGTTATGGGGATTCCGCTCCATCAGAAACAACAATAAAACGTTGGTTTGCTGACTTCAAACGTGATCGTAGAGACACCGATGATGCAGAACGCAGTGGACTGGAATGATTGCGTTGCTCTTGATGGAGATTACGTTGATGAATAAAGCTAATTTTGAACCAAAAAAACTGTGTTTTCTTTGTTAGGCCCTGGACTTTTCAGTCCATGTGTTATAGCTGTACTAACTATACACCGGCCCAAATATCACTAATAAATTTCATATGGGGTAATTTAATCCCGTGTTGAATACTAGGACCAATCAATAATAGACCAACACAAATATCGCTTACATATAATTAAATATTATTAACATTACAACTAGACATGAATGTTTTCATTTCTGCTTAATAATGGAGATTATTTTTTATGGAGTTGTTTTTTCGACTAATTGTTTTCGGTTAGTGATTTTGGACGAAGTGGTTTTTGCACCGATAGATTTCCGTTGCAGTGATTTTCACCGAGTTATTATTGTTGGAGTGATTTTTGACGTATCCCCTATTATAATTATATTATGTTTTATTATCTAAATTTGAGCTAAAATCGTGGCAAACCTAAACAGTTGAAGAAAAAATTGTTTGTTTTCAGAAAACAAACATTGGAGCCATTGAAACGATATTGCTAATTCACGAACTTAAATTCACTTTTTAAATTCACTAGAGTTCGCCATCAAAATTTGAGCTCGCTGCATTTTTTGGTTTTTGAGTTACCTTGATGACGAACAGACGGACAGCCAGCTAGCGGGTAGACATACGGAAATGCTCTGATAAATCTATATATGTTGAGTATAATAATAATTCTGACACATTTTATATAAGTCTAGTACGATGGATTATAATGTAAAACATTGTCATTAATTGGTTATTTATCCAAAAAATATCTCAATTTTGTTGCTCTGGCAATGAAAATTATTATTCCTACACACACTTCGAAATGGAGTTTCTTTTACATTGTTTGTTGACTACTGCATTTTGTTTTAATACAAGATGTAGGTACGCAGTAGAGTACGACATGTGTAGTAATTTTGCTTTTTGCACAAAAATTAAATTTTAATTTTTTCACTTTTTTTTTTTTAATAGAGTTTGAATTTGTTTTCCCTGATATTCTTAGAAACAAATAAATGAAAATAGTGTACATGGACATTATTATTGAAAGACTTGATTACTACAAGTAGATTTGTGATCGTTAAACCCCACTCAGAAATAATTTAATGCCCTTTATTGTGTGTTTTTCAAAACATGATGCATGTATGAATGGGCAGCTAGGTGTGATGTTATCAATTCACTACGTTTGGTCAATTATGATAGCTCAAATTTTACCCTTACGAAGCAAGGCATAAATTTAATTTAATTTTAGGTTTTCCACTAATTAAGATTCAAATTATTGAGCTGATTAAAAGATCTTCATAGAAACTTATTACACACATATATAGAAATAATTAATGTAAATTATCCCAAGTTAAATAATATAAATCTCAATAATTTGAACCTCAATAAAATTTGATAAATTGAATTCTTGCACTTCAACGTGGGACTCGAGCTATGAAGTGCATTTTGATTATATTTATTGAATAGAAATTTATATCAAAGAAAAGTTATTTGAAATAGATTTTTTTTTATATTAATTAACGATAATTCACATTTTTGGGAAGTCAGCAATAAGATTGCCAGAGATAAAAGGCAGTTATTCTTTTTTTATTACACCGTTTTTTGACAGTGAGAAATAAAATAGAGCAGTTTTAATTAAAATGAAAATAAATGTATAGTGAATAAATTGCATGTTTGAATGATGTCGTGAATCATTCAAAGAAGAATCGTCTTAAAAGTTTTTCTTACTATTACAATTCAAAATAAAATAGAACTCAGACAGTAATCAAGAAAAAATAAGTTAAAGTTGCATTAATTTCATTACCACAGAGAAAACTATGCACATTTTTCAAAATATATAAAATGGAAAACGGAAAACGATGTATACTGACGGTTAAAATTTACTTGTTAAAATGGACCTTATGCGTCTAGTATATAAATTCAGATGTAATATTTGAGTGTGAGACAGTAACTTCCACTACACTGTAGCTAGGTATTCGCTCTTATCCTTAGATGTTGCTAAAGATGATTTACATTTAAATTTTTCAGGGAATCTCAAATATCTACTCAAAGGTGTCTACTAGCTCTTTGACCAGACATGGTCAGTTGCTTTTACCCCTGCACCGGATTGAAAAATGATTGGAATGGCCGAAAAACTAAATGTTTTTGAAAAAAAACTTTTTCAGTAAACAAAATCTTTTTATGAAATTTGAATAACCATCAAAGTATCAATAAAAAAAAATTTAAATAATAGCTTATGCGACATGTTGAGATAACTTATAGCGTCTATTATTTTTCTGATATCTGATCTATACTTGTAGTAGTATTCTTAACACAGCCTTAACTTGTACAGTAAATGGGATTCGGAAAATAGATAAAGTTTCATTAATTTTTAAATTAATCGAATATCTGCTCACAATTTGCTATCAGTGCAATACTATTATAATTCAATGTCTTTTAATTTTGTCTTTTAATATAACATTGAAAAACTGTTCGTGGCCCACATAAATTCAGTATTCGAGCCGTATAAATTTCACTAGCCTGTAAACCCACTTTTGATATACAAAGATATATATACCATGCAAGGAAATGTTTTTATTGCACGCGCAACGGGCACGCCGAAAAAATAACTTTTTAACAAAAATTATGATTGTAATTGTTTTTTTAAGTATATAGGATAAAATTTTAAAATATAAAAATCAGTTCATTGAATGTAATATTTATCATACGTTATGTGGTGTGGACGTACGGTAAATGTGTATATTACACGAAATAATTCAGATATTCAGATGAACATTGGGGTATTTTAATGGAAAATTTATTTAAGGTACTTTAGGATGTTTTTCTTGATGTTTTTGCCTACTTATATGTACTTATTGTTATCACTTTCTTGGGATTCAGATTTCATTTAACACGTATAATATTCAAAACCGTGATATAACTATTTAAATATTTAAAAAATGAGCAAGAGGGGAATACTGTTATGACATCACTTGCTAGTATATTCATATAAATTACATGTACATCACTTTTCTCAATGGTTTTGAAAAAAAAATTATAATCTCGATGTAACTAGTATATAAGATGATGTATTAAAGATAAAGCTTAGGCTAGATGCTATAGTTTTTAAGCCGACTTGTATTTATATTATGATGCTAATAAAGAATTATCAAACTAAAAAAATTTTCATGAAAATGGAAAATAATCTTTGATAACTTATAACCTATGTTTTGAATTGTCTAATTTTGGATTTTGATTGAGTAAAATATAGAAAATGTACCTTTATTATTAATTCATATAGTAAGTTGTCAGTAAGTTGTGTGCCAGAATATCTTGCCATCTGGACGCTCAACACAGTGGGAAAAATATAAAATACTGATTTTCATAAATGAAGGCAGCCGATAGAAGATAAATAAATAACTAAACAACGTTTAATACCATAAACACATAAAAACGAAGTTTTGTTTTGATTTTTCAAAACAGCATTTGTAAAACCATGAGATTCATTAACATTACTCAGAAAAATTTCGACTAATCAGAGATTGATGCTAAAATTTCAGTGACCGAAATTTTTGGATAGAAACTTTGACCCTATTTTCACATTTATATTTTTGAAGCTATCTCATTTTCACATTTCATAATTTAATGTGTCGATTTTCTGTAACATACTGTATATATATGTACGAATAACAATTCATTATCAATTTGATTATTTGAACTGACATCTTATTTAAATGATTCAACATAATGTAGATTTCTACACCAATGATTCGAATTGGTTTTGATATCAAATAAATAGTATGAGAAGAAGTATATACTTACACCTACAGTATACCGTAATTACAGAGTGTATCAGAACTTAATTTTTATGTTAAATATTATTTTACATTTCATTCTAATTTGTTGAATAGACATTCGCTTAAAATAAAAACATAGATATAAAAGAATTAATTTTTAAAACATTTATAAATAAAAAATTTTAAAGTTATACTACTAGATAAACTAAGATTCGAACTTTGGGCTCTTCTTATGCCAAGCGGAAAAAAATGGTATTACTAGCAGTGATTGCTAAATCGAGCGTTAGTTTAAATAAAATACAATATGTATAGTTAAACTTATTAAACAGTAGGATATTTAAACGCGCGTAAGTTGTTGAAGGTGTTGGGTCCTTAAGCCTTGCGTAGGGATAAGTATATACGACTAGAATCGTAGATCCTGCTACAAATTTATATGTAGTTTATGGTTTTTACTCTGAAATATAAATCTAGCCTATAGGAAATTTAAATTTAAATAAAAGAAAAATATTTTTTGGAATAACTAACGTATATTAAAATATTAATCTTATATATAATTATTTTATGAAATGATTTAATTGTAAGAATTAATTTTCAAATAAATAAATAAGACAGTTATTATCTACAATTTTAATATTACAAAAAGATTAGGTTATAAATTAATAAATATCAATCATATTATCTATTATCTATTATTTACACGATAAAATTATGCTAATTAACTGATGCTCTAACTACGCGTATTACTAAAAACATATAGAACAAATTTATTAACTAAGGAATGTGAATTTTATACCAGCTTACATTAATATTTAATTATCCTGAAATGATCATAATAATTTTCATAAAATTAAAATAAAAATATGTATGTTTTTCTTTTTCTAAATTAAAATATATAAAAATTTTATTTATTAAAAAATTTGATGGATTTTAATAAATAGAAATAAAATTATATAATAATGTTTTTGCTTAAATAAGTTAACATATAATAATTTCGAACGAGGAATATGGTAAATTCTAGTGGAAATTGTATGTGCATATATTTTGACCTACTTTGACCTACACAAAGATTTGGTGAAGCAAAAAGATTATTTTTTAATAAAAAAAAAAAAAGAACGATAGTAGTTTTGTTAATACTTATCGATATTTCTATGTGCATCTTCAAGCAATTCGTATTTTACAATCCATTATCAAATTTATTTAATAAATTTAGTTACGTTCCCATTATGATAATACTTATACATTTCCTATAAAACCAACATGCAGTATTTTTTAAAGACTTTCCAGTAAAAGTTTTCAGATGATGTTGGTGAGATAGGAAAGTCACCAGCTCTGATACTTCTTTTTACCGCCTGTTTAGAAACATTTTAACACAAAACAATACTATTTTGTTTGTTATTTTTAAAAGTAACCAAAATGATAGTTAAGTTGACTAGTGTACGCATGTCATATTAAGTATAATATCGATTGAATTAAAATATGAATTGTAGAGAAGAAGGCGATTCACTTAAAAACTTTTGCATAATAGACGGCTATAAATCTTACTATTTGTAAAATTTTTTATTTTTAAAAATAAAATATTTTATTTTTGTGTATTGATTGATCTTAATCATAACAGGCCAAACATGATTTTACAAAAAAATGTTTTCTTCTGAAACCGACGCTTTTTCGAAGGTAACATCTAACTGGATGAGCTTTAATTGTTAGATCTCTAGATAGTTATATATAAACTTACATAATTCAAAAAATTATTTCATAAATTTTTCAAGGTCTTTAGGGTTTGTATGTTAAGATCATGGTAAAATCGTGTTTTGAAATGGTCTCCTGTTTTCGATAAATTATTTCTTTTTTAACAAGGCATATAAAAAATGAATGAAAGTAGCAACTAACTAACTGTTAATTATTTAAATGCCCGATATATGGTTGTGTATCAATGTTTACACTATTTTTAACTATTAACATTTATGAAAACCAATAAATATGTAGTCCATACAGGATTGCACTGTTTATTACATATTAGTGTATATTATAACTAATATTCCATTAATAATATATTATTAATATTATGTATTATAACTTTTCTTCTACCTCTTGTGGCTTAAAATATGGTTCATGTATCTATTGTACACAATAGATCAATTTTCCTTATTTACGTACACTTGAGACCCTGAAAACACGATCAAAATTTCAGCTTACTATATTTTTTCGTTTTAAAGATATCTTGATATAAGACAGACATCAAAACAGACATACGGAAATGAACTAGTGAAGCGCAAATTTTTGTTCGTGCCTTAAATTTTTCCAGTGCTACAAACTTTCGACTAGGTTTCATATGCGCTTATTGATCGAAGTGATGTCTATTTTATAACTAGATGATTTTGCATTTCAGTTCTCTGTATGTATGTATATTTATTCTGCTGTAACTTTCGAACGCATTGTTCGATTGTGAAGAAATTTGATGGACGTATTGATCGCATGCAAGAAATTTGTATAGTTTCAGACACATTGATTTACTCGTGATTGGGGACAACACAGGCCTTTATGAAAGTCTAATCTCTCAACAATGGGCTACTGTACTATGTATAATTAATATTGTTGTTTTTATGTAATACATATAATATTCGATTTGTCTAGTTAGATCATTTTTGGACTGTGTTAGATATGTTCAAGTGTTTGTGTACGTATTATTTATATACTTTATTACATATATACTTCTTATTTACTTCTAAGTAAGGTGTCGAGTTCACCACAGTAACTATTGGTATATTTCATATATATCGGGTATAAAACGAAAAATTTTTTTCGCGAATTATTAATTGTGAAATCTTTAATTATACACCTAAAATTACGTATTAATCTGTTTTGCTGTAGGTTGTAAATAATACGTTTCACTACTAATGCATTAAACGTTGAGGTAAGTGATGCTCCAGGTATCTTATTGTAAATCCAACACTGATTTAAATCTTTGTGTAAAATAACATATTAAATCATATCTAAGTATATCATTACTTCTGATACATACTGTTCATAGTATAGCTAACGTTGCCATATCATCGATGTTAAAAATACATTTCCTGTATTTTCGAGTATACAAACAGACAGACAATGTTTGAATATGTAAAAGATCTAATGTATATTATATCACCTACTACCGATATATTTTATATATAAAATAATTTAATATATTTGATTCAGAAATATCATTTCAATCATATATTTTATTGCATTCATTATTATAATGAGTCCTATCATGGATATCTATCATTTAGTTGCTACTCAATAATATATGTTTTATCAGCTATCAAAAAATTTACACAAAAATGAGATGTCTATAATAAAAACAATCTCTAATGCAATATACATTCTATTCTTTTCAAATATTGGACACAAGTAACTTAAAAAATACTGACCCAAATGTTATGAAATTGGGTATGCAAAATTTTAACATGAAAACGGAGAGAATGTTGAATAGATTTGCGCGAAAAAAATCCCCTCCGTTTTCGTGTCAATATTGTGCAAACTAAATTTCATAACATTTATATAATTGCATTCCATAACATTTATATTTCATAACATTTATATAATTGAGTTTTTGGTGCACAATGTACATAACATTCGAAATTGTCTTTACTTTAAAGGACTCACTTTTTGTGTCAATTTTTCATAGAATGAGTCATAGTCTAACAAGAGATGGATATTATAAATTATAAAATAATGGTGTAGTGTTGTTGTAAAGTGTAAGTGTTGAATCAAAAGTTTAATCGTGTTACTTAGGGGCACCGGTCTACCAATCCTGATACGGACAATAAACATGGCAAAAGAACTTGACGGTGCTCTAAGTATAATACAATTAAAGTTATTATTTCTCTACATAAACGGTCTATTATTTGTTTTTTCGGGGATAATACGATATTCGTGGTGGCACGATTATATTTTTAAGATATATGATAAAATAATAGTAATTTTGTGTGTGTTGCAAACACTTGAAATTTTTGGTTGTAAACGCGTTGTAAAAGATGCATCCATGTTTCCAAGTCTATTAATAGCTGTGTTAAATATACAAGTGTTGATTTCTTTTAAACGAATATAAAATTCGGTTCACTGTACTTTAATTTTGTTTAATTTCTACTCATTTAACACAAAATAATAATTAAATCTTGTTGACATATTTTAAATTGTGGTATTTATGTGTCGTACCATTGCATATACAAGAAGAAAATTTCGATAAAAAAGTGTGAATAACTCGAAAAATAGGTGAAAACTCGAAAATTACTATTCCTTATCTTCGTCTTGCTTTGACTTCCTTTGCGAAAATTCATCGCCATGGATATAGTAATTCACTTTAATAAAAATAAATCAAAATTTAAATTAAAGTAAGAAAAAAAAAAAGGAATTTAGTGTAATATTAGATACTTCTTGAATCATATTTGATATATTTTTGTATTTAAATCAAGGAGGATTTTAGCGAGTGAAACTTTCTATTAATTACAGTATCATTATTATGCATAGTTATTTTTATGTGAAAATAGTGTATTTCTTATATATGTATAGGAGTGGCGATCACGTAAGGAAAAATGTGTATAACATGAAAATTTTAAATGATATATTTATTTAAATCAATTTTACACATTCTCAAAGTAATAATCTTTATATTTGGCCACTTTATAGTGGTTTTGGTATAATTATAAAGAGGCAGTTTAAATTTAAAAATAATTCAAACTTTTGACCTTCATTAACCATACACGCTGTAAATGGCGGTCGCGTTGATAGAGATGGCGGTCTAAGATCTTAAACAAATTTCATATACATAAACCTGGGCTGACTCCTGCAACTAAACAGTTTTGAAAAAATGTTTAATGACGGCGATTAAATATTCTTTTTAAAATTGCTCGTGCCACAATATACTATATTTGAATTCAATAGTTTCCACACTCAAGTATTTTGAATAGGTACGGAAGTCGTATTTTTATTCTAGATATTTGACTTTTATTGTATAGTTGTTTCAAAAATGAACTTTTGACTGTAAAAAATGGATATTCTCCTATATCAACTTAATTAATTTCGAATATTGATTATATCCATTTATTTGTTAAATTTAGATAATCTATGGATTTCAAGAACTGGGACATCTACGAGACCTGTAGTTACACATTGACTATGAAGTGAATTT
Source organism: Chrysopa pallens (assembly GCA_020423425.1). Classification (NCBI taxonomy): domain Eukaryota; kingdom Metazoa; phylum Arthropoda; class Insecta; order Neuroptera; family Chrysopidae; genus Chrysopa; species Chrysopa pallens. Next base: position 13,652,742 of record CM035593.1, on the reverse strand, counting down.
TAAACTCTAGTTTCACGTTTATGTAAATCCGCCAATCTCAGAAATATTGATATTCATTTACTATTGCAATTTAAAATGTTCATTTTTTAAATGTTTAATTCAATAAAATTAATTGAATACCTCCTTGATTTATTTAATAATTGAATATCTAAATAAAGGAAAACATAATTCTTTTGCTGTTAATCGACATTCAAAGACAAACTGTTCATGAGAAAATAAAATGAGAAAATCAATTCTTAAATAATTTTAATCTGACACAATACAAATTGAAGCATGATACTACTTTTACTCAATAATTTTTGATAAGTTTATCTTCAATACAAAGTTTCAATCGAATTTGGCAGCACGAAATATGTAGACTGTTCTCATTCAAGTCGTTATAAAAATAAATGTAGTATTTCTGAATCACCTATAGTAAAAGAAAGTCTGTCTGTTTAGTGGTAAAGCCTTATATTCTTTTTTCGTGCAATATTGAAAGGAGGCTTTTTGTGTCGGAAAAGAAAGTAAGATAAATGTTCAGTAATCTGAATTTCTTTCAGCAATCTACTTGACACCTTTAGACGCGTAAAATTAATTATATTTATAAGAGAAAAAAAACATTTTTTTTATCCACTTATATAAATTCAAATCAATAACTGACAAACACGTTTTTTTCCATGTCTACTGATATTAAAAATAAAAAAAAGGAACACTCAATTCTATATGACGAATATTGGTATTTTATTTTTTTTTTTATTAGTTAGACAAATGTTAAATATCCTTTCTGGAGGTTTTTGTTCATGAATGGAGATGATGATTAATTGTTTGTGATTTGTATTATAATGTTCCATGTCAAAAAGGAGGAAATTGACAATATTTCCGATTTGTATTAGGTGTTACATTAATAATATTTATCATTGACTTGGTTTATTACACAATAATATAGACAATTGTATTTATTTATTATAATTGCGATCAATAAATGTGTGTTACAAATGTGTATTACAGTGTTTGCTAAAATTTTATTTAAAATATTTTATTCATGGTATTGAATGCATTTTACGTAGAGATCAACGTAAATAGGTATCTATCGACAAGTCTTTTTAAATATATAAAGACAATAAAGATTCCAAGAAAACAGTACTTATTTTTATTCAGTTTTACCCTACGTATATGTCGGTAATATATGTCGATTCAAATGAAATTTTGCATTAAGGGGATTTATCAAAGATTGTAACAAGTACACCTAAAAATAATGCTTTTCATTTTTCTCGCACAAATAACTCTATAAAATATATAATAATTGTTCAAATGTTGTGAAATTTGGTACTCACAATATTGATTTACTTACTTCTTATTATTATTATTATTACATTACGAGGCATTATCCACAGCTGTTATTGGCATAAAAAGTGTGCTTCTAACAAGCTGTTGACTTAAATTACATAGTAATATATTTAGTATTTATTTCAATTTTCGGAGACCAATAATTTGAATAATAATTATCCAAAAGTTTTGAAATTAGGTATAAACAAAATTGACATGAAACTGGAGGGCTTGTCGAATGGAGAAAGATATTATCTTTAGGATACTGCTTGTTACAGACGAGGTCAAGCCCCCTTCATTTGGATCAATAAAAAGAAAATTTTGAATTTTTGTTGTCTCACATCACATCTTTAATCATCCCTGGAAAAAAAAAACTTTTCAGGGCGTCATATTTTATAAATTGAGAAAGTAAAAATAGAATTTTGTGGTATTAAATTCCAAATAAACGGGAGCTTATAAAATAAATAATAGGACAAGTTAGTTTTAGAAATTTAAAAGAAAATAAATATTCATTAATATTTTAATATATTAAAAAAAAAACTATTCTAAATCGATTTTTAAATTTGATTTGTTATTTACAACTTTTGGCTTCTATAATTTTGAAACCTCAGAAAGCTTGCGTTCAAAGGCCCGGAGGTCATATACCATATTTACTTTAAGGCCTGTTGTGTTACCGCAATTTACTTCGATTAATGTTAAGTTTTTAGAGCGTTGCTTAGATAATAAACCAGAAAAGATCCCAATCAGAAAAACTTCAAAAAGAACTCTTTCTTAAAACTTGTTTAAAATGTCTCAATTATGACGCCGTGATAACTTCTTTTATAACATGCCATAATAAAGAGCTCTTTATGTAGTCTTTTTTCTGACTTCACAAGAGGTCAGAATTGTGAATTCTTTTAGAAATCTTTTTTCTGTTTTTCGAAGGATTATGAGCTTTATAAGAAGTCATTTTTATGAATTCCGTAGAAAGTCGGAAATATGAAAACTTTAAGAAGTGTTTTAATCGAGTTTTGTAAAAAGTCATAAATGTGAGGTCTCTTTTAGAACGCGATTACATTTAATTTTTCTAATTTAATTAGTTTTGTTTCATGATCATTGTTTTTTTTCTTCTTGTTTTATTAAAAATTAAGACAATATACTAACGGATTAGTTTTACCACAAATTCAACTATTTGTTTAAGTTCCCAAATGTATCTAGATAGACACTACCTATTTATCCTTGAGAAAATTTATGTTTTAAAAGAAATAAATATTTATAAATTCTTGTCAATAAAAAATATCTAATATTTGAGGAATTTTGTATGGCCATTGTGGTGTTTTGGCTAGGATAACGAACTCGTAAGTCAGAATAACATTGTTCGACCCTAGAACTAACCTATATGATTTATTTAATTTATTAAAAAATATTTTATTTCTTTTGATAGTCTAAGAAACAATTTTATTTTTATAGTTATAAAACTAAATTCTTCGCCCATTCTTTAGGAATTCTTCCAGAAGTCATATTGCTATATGGGAATTGCAGGATATTTCTTATATGTTTTCAATTCAATCTCAACTTTAAATTTTGAATTTTGAGTTGTTGGAATGCCACCGAAAAAAGGATAAATACATTCTTATATTAATCTAAGACATCCATTTTTTGAGTTTAAGGCTACAATTTGTATGAAATGTGTGTGACATCTAGTTATAATATGACATAATACAATTAATTTTTTCGCAAATAAATAAGACATTTTGATAATTTTTTCAAAAAAATGGTTTTGAACCTATGCTATGATTACATAAACATCTCTTTGTATATTAAACGATCCTATCCAGATGGTACTGAAAATGATCTGCGTTGAAATTAATATAGAATTTTATTGTTGCCAACATGAACTTAAAAGTAAATATATGCTTTCACGCTCCACAGAGAGTTTTGGCCCAATTAGAGTGGAATTTGATACCTAAAATACTTTTAATCAAGAAGTTCTTTGCTTTTAATATTTCAAAGGCTAAAGTCAATGTAATGGATAAAATCACAGAGTTCACAATTAAGCTAAGAGCGAGAGCCAAATTAAATATAACTTTTGAAATTACTCTCATAACACTTCAATTCCTTTAGAGGTTAAAACATGAAAAGGTAGGTAGCAATTCTAGTACAGTAAATGTATTAAATGTCATTATTGTAATTTTCTTTTCTTAACAGAATCGGTACCTTTAATGCGCTGTAATTCGTTTAATATTATACGTACAAAAATGTAAAACATAGTTGCCCTAGGTTTTTATAAGTTTTCTTAAATTTAATTTTTTCGATAAAATGTGACTTCCAGTTATTCTTCCAGGCTTTCTAGTTATTCGTTTAAAACCGTTGGAATCCATATATTTTTTTTTGACTAATTAATAGATAATTTTAATCAGGAAAATTCGTAAAAAACGTAATTGACCACTTTTGCTTAAAATTTGTTGATTTATAGATTTCTGTTATTACTTTTAATGTTGTATATTTCAGTAATTAGAATGGGATAAAATGGGGTGCGTGGAAGTAAAAACACAAAATATATAGTGGTAAACATTTTAGTATTTAGCATAAAAAACATAATTCAGAAAGTTTGACATCAATTTTATCACTGTAACAAAATTCCTAGGTAAAAATCTCTAGGAATTCTTCTAATTAGAAATATTGTAGTTTTTGTGCCAAGCCAAAAAATTTACTAGAATTATTTATTTATTTATTATTTTTTGAATAAATTTTCTTTTTTTTACCGAACTACTGCAATTGAAAAAGGGATGCTTATGATTTTAGAAGACTATGCACTTATGTTTCAATCGATTCGTAATTATGATTCAGGTAACATAGGATACATAGTATATGAATATGATTAGGTAATATGGTCTATATTATTACGAAAAATTTGGAGGTTAAAATTTTTTTATTGAAATGTGCCATGTTAGATGAAAGCGCTAAATTTATACATTTCAAAAACAAATATACAAATTATCACACAAAATTTTATATAAAAAAAATTAAATAAAACTCATGCTTCCATACAGCACTAAAATTCATTGTTTAGTGCAATCAACTCTTATGATAAGGTAGCATGCAACCAGGGCTTTTCTCTGGACATCATCTAATCTAATATTGGATAGGAAAATATTCTTGTTTCGTATTTTTATGAGCACATTTCCATAATAGGATTATAGTTCTTTTAAAATTATTAAGCTATTGCATAACTTCTATCGCGGGCCTTGAGCGCGGGGACCGAATCCAGAAATTCCGTAACGAAAAAACCTCATATGTTACAAATCATCATTTCCATAGAAACCAAAATATAATTTTGAAATTCAAAATACAATCTGTATTTGGTTGGGTGACCACCTAGCATTACTGTGTACTGTTGTTGTTTAATAATAATGTGTATATCGAATTTGTATCTGACATGTATAACACTGAGTACTATGTAAAACCCAAAGATAAATAAAGAGAATTTTAAATAAAAATAAATAAATGATCAAGTATTACCAGAATCATTGCATAGCTTCTATCGCGGGCCTTGAGCGCGGGGACCGAATCCAAAAATTCCGTAACGAAAAAACCTCACGCTCCCCACTCCGACGGGCAAGGAGGTGTGGCTTGACGAATCAAGACGAGCTGCTCCGAAATCGGACGAATACATAAGCAGCTGTTTATGAGAAAGTATATAGGTGTATAGGTGTAAGAAAAAGCAATACTGCATGAATAAAATAAATAAATAAATAAAAAATTATAATTGCATAAGTTGATACAAAATGCTATGCAATAGCTTTACCGCGGCAGTCCCCGAGTGCCACACGTCTTTTTTATTTTTTCATATTTATCCCCCAATGGGAAATTAATTTAACGAATCCACATTTTTGTGAAAACTAATCATTTTCAGGATTCATTATGTCAGAAACTTTAGATTCTGACAATGAACATTACGCAATAATTTTCAGCTAAAACAAATTTATAGACTTTGAAGTGTTGTTTTGTACAAGTGTGAGTCATTAGTAAAAGTAGAGATGAAACGACACCATTACCAGTATCAATACTTTTTTACTCCATGCCGTAAAAAAACAGCAGTAAAGAAAGACATGGATTTAACTTTAGATATTCGTATGGGGATCTAATATCTTCAACAAACAGCCCATAACTTATAAAAAAAGTAATTAGAATTATATTTGGACTAAAAGGCGGCAGTCGTAAACCCATAAAAAAAAATAATAATTTTGACATTACATGATCTTTATGGATTTGAAATGATCAAGTTTATACATACAAATAAATATTTATTTAATCTAAATAAAGTATTTATACTAATTAACTTACAAGAAAAAGCCATGGCTATTTGCTACTGTAGTCACAAATGTATCGATCTTTAGATTGTTTATGTATATGGCCGCTTATTTGAAAAAATCAATACATTTGAATAGTGAGCCAGCCAACGCCTCCGCATATATACTTGGTTGAAATAAAAATACAAAATTTTAGATTTTATATGAACATCGATATTTATATTAACTTATGATTGCTATTCTAAATATGTATTTATTTTTAGGCGATTTAAAAGGTAGATGCTCTTTCTTAATTTGATGGCATGTATTCTAATTATTTATAAATAATACGTATATTAGATTCATTTAGTACATGTCGTTTTATCACAAATATTATCTAATTCGATATTATTAAAAAATAACTTATTTCTTAATAGTAATTGTAAAATTCATGAGTAAATATCTGTTTTCAATTTTGATTTCAAATACATCTTTAGTACTAATTAAAAAATATTTTATTAATCACAAGTGAATATGTTTTCACATTTGTAACAACGGCTCGTTTCGATGTTTTTTCATTTTTATAAATAAAACGGGGCTATATATATAATTTATACGATATGGTATGTTCATATAATAGACCCACAACCGAAGATAAAAACAAACTGAGGTAATTGTTTAGATATTTGAACTATTTTTAATCATTAGCAAGGGTAATGTATATACATATAATGTAATAATAACACGTTATTAGCTAAATTTCAGCTGAAATTGGGGCGAATCTTAACACTTGACGAAAAAATGTTTCTATCCAAAGTTTTTTGTTTTGAAAAATTCAGCATTTATTTCAAATTTGTCTTCTATCTCTTATGGTTTATAATTTAGATCATGAACTGAACGATTTTTCTCATTCACGATTATTAACGTTAGGGTAGCTTCTCATTATTGCCCATGAGGTTTATAGTATAACTAGACGATTTTGGATTTTGTTTGTCATCGTATTGAAATTAAAATTATGATCGTAATGGTGATTAAAGTAATTAGTAAAGATAGTGTTTTATTTTTAATTAGATATATTCATGATACTAATTAATATTAATAATCGTATTAGTTAAAATTATGATATTTTTTGTAATTATGTATTTGTAATTTTGTAATAATATTTAGACCTTTAATCTTTATATGAACAGTTTATTATAATGATGCAAATTTTTTGAAAATTAAATTTGTTTTTTACTTATTACTATTATTCAATATTGATATAAAAATCAACTATAGCCAAGGAATAATGTTTAGTAAAAAAAGTGCTTGTAAGCAAAATGGTTATCGCTTAGTAAACTATATAATAGAATTTTACGTATGCCTTATCCAATACCAAATTAGTGTATGCGGTATTCGGTGAGTATTACACTAGATATAAACTATCCTGCCTTTGATTTTCCCTGGTTTTCCGTAAAGATTTCCATTAAAGTCAATAGTTCCTAGTCAATTACAGATGTATATCATCCTGTTCATTTCATTTGCCAAATACTAAATTTATGTTCAGTACAAGAATGTATTGTTAAAAAATAATGAATCAAGAAAATTGATATTGACCGATATCCACTACTCGATTGTTCAGAATCCGTGAAAAACATAAATCAAATAATGTGAAAACAAAGGATACATTTAATAGGACTTTTTTAGATTGAATAGGAAAATGTGATTATTTCTTCATATTTTATAATCCGTTAAAAAGTGGTGTTATCTTCTTCATCCCCTAGCTTTTTTCAGAACTTTACAGTTCCCTAAAATTGTAAAGCTTTTTAAAAATCTTTGAAAATTGAACAAGGTTAAAGCATATTTTCTAAAGCCGAGTGGAGAACGATGTATTATTTCATAACTCGTGAAAAAAGTCGTGTTAATATCATCCCTCAAGGTTTTTAGCGTTTATTTCGTACAGAATAAGTGTCTTTTATTATTAGCAATATTGATAGAATGGATGGATATAATCTGATCTTAATTCAATGATCGAGGCCAAAGTTGTAGCTAAGGAAAAAACTCTAAAATTATGAAAAAAATTATGCTTTCAAAATCTTCGCATTAAATAACAAAATAGGAGGTTTGAAATAACTTAAAAAGAAAGCCCCAAATCTAATCTACAAGATTTGAATAAGTTAAATAGAAAAAAATTTTATCTAATAATATGCAAGGCTATGAAAAATGTTTTGTTTTTTATTTGCATAGTGTGCAATATTATTATGTAATGGGAAATAAAAACAAAGGCATTTCCTTTCTTTTAACAAAAAAGCCAACATTTGTACTAATTTTCATCAAAATCGGAAATATCATAGCTCACATTTAATGATTTGGTATGGAATGACTGAAAGAGATGTGGCTTCTCATTTTATTACTTCATTTTAAAGGTTCCTTCTCTTTAAAGTTCGTCTCTTACAAAGTCTTTTCATCGTAGAGGTAAAATACGACTAATCTAAATTCATGATTATCGGTTTAAAATCGAACCAGACTATAATTACTGGTTCAAGATGTATGTTTTATTTTGAAAATTCCTTTATGGGAAATATATTTTTTGGGATTTTGATTTTGGATTTGGAATAATTAAACAACAAAACTAAAACATAATTAATAATTAATTTCTTTAACAATTTATTTATTAATTAATATAGTTAAAATTGATGAAATATCGATGCCACCAACTCAAGCGATGATGTCCATACACACCCCTTGATATTTAAATAAAACAAGAATTGCGTTTGGACAATCACAGCCTGACACTGGATAATTTAAAAAAATATTCTTCCTCAATGATTCCACATTCCACTTAATCACCTGCAAAAATTGTAATGAGTTCGCACCTGAAACAAAGAAAAATCAATAATTAAAATAATTGATAAAACCTTCAGTTTTTTTTTTTTGAATTGGTAGGAAAATAAATAGTGTTTGATTGTGATTTAGTAGTTTTACTGCAAGTTTGTTTAAATTGTTTGACTGTAATCGTTATGCACACACAATATAAACGAATAAATTGAGATAAAACTATAGTCAAATAAAAAATACCGATTTATTATAGAACTTTTCATCATATAATAAAACAGTTTAATCCAATGAGCGGAGTAATAAATTTGTAAAAAAATTTATTATTTAAATATAAATAAATCAAATGACTTGCATATATATTATAAGTCTCTTGGTGCTTGCTCGATTATGATATTATGTTAAAATACGGACATATTTTTAAAAAAAATTTATTTATTTTTTTAAATTATTAAGCTTAAAGTGGTATATTTCATTGTCAGGAAAAATTTGAATTTCATTTCAAATTAAATTTAAAATTTTAATAGGAATATTTAAAACAATGAACTCCTTTTTGGTGTCTTTCTGCTCATTTTGAACCGTTTTTGAGACAGAAACTTTGTAGTTAACCGGTTTATTGACATCCAATTTTCAGTTTAATAATTTTCTTATTAATTGAAACACAGCGGCGGTGCTAGACCAGAAGTGGATGTAAGTGAAAAATGAAAGAAAATGAAAAGAAATAGAATATGTTAAATGAGCTGAATTATACACTTATAATTCATAAAAACTAATTTTATGAGTATTCTATATACAACAGTTATATAAACAAACACAAATTGTAAAAGAAAAAATTTTGGCTTTTCGTCTCTCTGGATTTGTTATTTTGCTTTAATGTACTAGCTTTGCAATAATCAAGTAAAGATAAAATATCAGTAAATTTAATTTTTAATTTTAAGAAGGAGTTTATTTGTTGTACTATGCCCTTTAATATTTCCTTGTACCCACTGATATTTAAAATTTTAACTCAAAAAACGATTAACCATAAAATGTTAAAATCGATGATATTTAGTTGTGTAATTCATATTTTATAGTTTTTTTTTTTTTCATATTCAAGAACTAAGATTTTACAAACATCAATTTTGATTATAGATACATGCATACAAGTAATTGTCCAAGCAACTTATATGATGTTCACATGAGATTCTTAGATATATATTTGTCATTATATTACTAAAAAGTTTTATTTCGTATGTATGTAAAAACTTTTCAAGTAAAATCTAGGTACTCCAATTTGATCGAGAGACGATGATAGTAAAAATAAATCTGCATAATACTTTTCGATGAATAAATCGATATATTTATTTATATGAACGATATTTCAATTTTACATATTATATTTACGATAATATCCTCACAAACTTAACAAACAGTGTATGTATACAGGGTATTTGTATGAGCTTGGTATACTTGATATGCATAATTATTTGCATGGCCCGATTAATCTCTATAGTGCATACTGACGTTTAGGTTAATGTAAAGAGCGATTCAAACAAGCTGTTGACGTAAATTACATGTAATAAGTATTGTATTTCTTTCAATTTTTGCGCCCAAATAACTCAAAAAAACTTATTCAAATGTTTTGGATAAGTTTGGAGTTTGGTATGTAAAATTTGACACGAGGACTTTTCGAAGAAATTTTCTTGAAAAAACATTTTTTAATTTGTTTTTTTTTTTTTTCAAAAAAACTTTTCGATAAGACCTCTTTTTTCATGTCAATATTGTTCATAGTAGGTTGTATTATTTTCATTTAATTGCCCGAAACAAAAAATAAAAAAGTGTTTAAAAATTGTCCTAACATTCTCAAGGATTCCTTATTAAAATCTGAGAAATTGATGCTTCTAATAAATTTTTTCAAAAACCTCTACTTTTCGTATAAAAAATTAATTTCAGTGCTTACAAACTATGCATCACAAAAAAATTTTTAAACGAAAGTTCTTTTTTGTTTACAAAATCCGAATCGATAATAAAAAATGTAGGCTTCTATTTAAAAAAATAATACTGACCCTTCCTATCCTAATAGGATAAACCATTCTAGGTTCATAAGGTTTACACTTGAGATTAGGCGGGTCTTTCAATTGATTTAACTTTTGTTTGAAATATTTTTATGTACTTCAATTATTTCACGTCGGTCAAAAGAGACACCAACATACATCAAAAGGATATATCGTGCTAAAGAATATGATATGAAATATCTATATAATGTAACGTGTCATAGAATGAGATGAAAGTATCTATAAGATTTACCGTGCGACAGAATGAGATTAAAGGCATTATAGTATGTGCTCGCCTGTGTAAAGCCATCCTGGCATGTTTAATAGAATTATGTTCATTACAATATGTTAATACAATGTATAATAATTTTAAACTTGGTATCAATATCATATAAAATAAACCCTACAATTACCCTACTCCTGAAAATATTTATTTTTTCTCTTTATCCTGAAGATTCACGTCTATTGCGTTTGAACTGCACAATTGTTTTTATTGGTATATGCCAGCTGTTACAAAAATGTATAAATAAAAATACTGAAAATTCACAACGATATTCATATCAATTTAATACTCAAAAAATTAGTTTGCGCTCATAGGAAAAAAGATCGGATAACTATATTAGCGATCAGAATATTCTTATATGCAAATGTAATCGATAACAGAACAAAAACATTTAATAACAGCACATTAAAGTGAAAATATTTCTATTAATATGATAAATTAGTAAAATACATATGGTTAAATATTTGTAATCTTTAACATTAATAAAATACAATCAATGCTTCCATATAGTTATAAATGCATATATATTAACATGTATTATAATTATGTGTATTAGTTAATTTAGGCTGAAATTGTGGCAAATCTAAACATGTAAAGAAAAAATGTTTCAGACAAAAGTTGTTCCAGACAAATATATTATCTTCGAATTTTTATGGTTTCAAATTCCGTGCAGGGATTCATTGAGCCCATTTGACTGATTTTTTCCATTTAGGAAATTAAACTCACTTGTTTAGATCCAGAATACGTCATCAAAATTCAGTTCTTTACCCCTTCCCATTTTTAAGGTTTTTTGATGCCGATCAGGCGGAAAGATATTTTTCTATCGAGAAAATCTCCACTTCAAAGTAAAAAAAAAATATTTAAAATTGAATTCTGTACTATTGAGATAAGATCTATACCAATTTTCATGATTCCATGATTTCAATTCAATTTTGTAGGCCTTATGTTTATTACGAACGAAGTTTGTACAAATTATAAATAAAACTATATAGAGATAGACTTTTTTCGAACCGAATTTTTATGAATGTGATTCAATTTATTGGCTCATAAGTTTATATAAGAGACAGCTTAGATTCAATGTATGATGTATGAAGATGCATTTTCATATTATCATATCATAAAATAAGTACTCAAGTTTTGTAAAATGTGTTTTTTAGTGCATAATAGTTGCAGCATATATAGACATGAAGATGGAGACATAGATCTGAAACATTATATATATATATAATACTGACTATTTATAATGGATATTGAAAGATTTACCAATATTGAAGTAACGTTTACTATAAGATTCTTTTTCTTATAAAAGTATTTCCTGAATAATAATAAACTGTAGGTACACGGTCGAATAAACAGTCCTAGAACAGTGAACCGATTTTTACTTTTACTTGCATCGATATTACTTTCGATGTAGTACTATACTTAAAAAACATACTCATTGGAAATTTTGTAGTTTTGACTTGCAATTTGTGTTTTCAATTGGATACTAATTATCTATTTTTGTAAGATATTTGTATGTATATAAAAGTGAGTGAAATGGGGCTTACTGTGTACTAAGTGAACCACCATCCAGTACACAGTGAATCACGATATAAATAAAACTAAAAAACTATATTTTGTAAGCTGTTTAGACAACAAATCTAAAGTATCAGGCGAAGTATGTTTTATCATATAATTCATATAGTGTTTTCGGGAAACACCGTAACAGGAAGACGTAATTGTCCGCTATTATCATAAATAATAATGCGTATAACGTTTCGTTTTCATACATCTGACTAACTTGGTGTTAGGACAACTTACGGTTTCTGAATAGAGGTGATTTCATGGCGTTTTAGTTATTATAATATAGTCTTTAATAAAGCCTGTTTTTAAAACTAAGACTTAGATGTTTTGAATTGCCGAAAGTCTCGAAAAATTCAACACTGTATTTTTAATTTTAATTGACTATTGCCGCTGACAAAGAAATTTTTTTACACATAGAGTGTTTCTGTAACATATTAAACGTTACTGTAACCTCAATCTTAATTGATATAAGAGTTCTCTATCATTTTGTAGCTCTTCTCCACAACTTTAATAAGCTGGAGAACTGTTCTCAGGAGTATGTAAACTACCGTTTCACTGTGTACTTCTTGCTCATGGTTCACTGTTGGACACGAGGCATTGATTATTTTATCCTTAAAAATCGAAGTTTATTTATCTTGCTTAAATGTTTCACATAATTTACTGTTTAAAATAATAATTTTACATTACGATTTTATATTATGTGTAAGCAATTGGAAAAGAAATAAAATTTTTTATTTTTTTACTTATTTAGTCAATTTTTATTTTATTATTGAATCATATTTATTTTTCAACTTAAATATACTGGTAATAATAGACAGAAACTTCCTTGGGATTTGCGAAATTTGTTTACTTAAATAGCTATATGTCCTCCAACTCTTCGAAGGAAGGTAATTTGAAGGAGATGAAAAAATATATGTTCGCAGCTTACTTCATTTTTTGCGATTTTAATTTTTCTTTAATGTAATACTACATCATGCATGTAAATATAAAATTTAATCAAAATCGGATAAATGGTTCAAAGTATACCGGCATTTAAATAACTATATCTCTGGAAAGACTTGACCTATTGAGTTGAAACACAATTATACATCATTAAATTCTTTACGATAGTTCGTACTTTTGCTACAATTATACAACATTAAATCCTTTGCGACAGTTACTTGACTTTCTTTTTACGACAGCTAGCTGACTTTCTTTTTACCACATTTATTCGTTCCCATTTCCATTAATAACGATACTCAAGATTAATCGAATTTTACAAAAATTAACTAATAATGGAAACCTATACCACTTATGAAAACTTTCATCAAAATCGGATGAGCAGTTCACGAGATATCACAGACCGATGGGCATGAAACGAAAATTGCTCAACAATTTTTAAATTGTTGACAATTATTTGAAAGATTATAAATTTTACAAATCGGAGATTTTTTAATCGGGTATACTTCCGAACTTGGAAGTGTTGTTTTAATTACTAATATAATGTTTTTTTAACATCAAATTTTGAAATTTGATATTTTAATTTATAGCGCGCAATTTTGAAAATACACTTTAGCAAGGAAATTTACAAAAGAGAAACTTTACTTCACTCGTGAACTTAGATTGTAACATAGAATTTCGACAATTTTTGTATACAAAAACTAGTTAGGCGTAATATTATTAAGCTCATGAGTAGTTAACTTACATAGATGTTACATAATTCCAATAGATTTCAGCTTAAAAACAGTTGAATTACTACAGTATACTTCATTTCTCTGTCTCAATACAAATTGGTGTATCACATATCTTTGTCTTAGTTTATAAACAGTTACAGGTAATGTCGGTTTAACAAGTTTAATTATACCTCAACGTTTTTTTCTCGAAAAAATGATACTTGACCTGGTTGATCGAATGATGAAAAAAAGAGGATGCAATTTTAACTTGGATTTCAAAATCTTGTATATTAAATGCTATGCTCTATAACTAATTATAGATTCCACTTTGAATATACAACAAACATTCAGTATTTACATAATTCATAATATATTTTATGTATAAGGTAAAGGAGATTTTTGATGTTTTAAGTTTTAAAGAGACGTACATATTATATATTACATATATATCCTTTTTTAGTTGGTAATGATGATGAAGTTTGAGTTAGTCAGAGTTAAAAAGTTTTGTTCAGTAAATCTTAACCACACAGAAGCAGATGAGGTTACATTACTAGCATTCTAAATGAGCTGAAAATTATTGTAACGAAGTAAATAAATAAGTATCAACTATATCTCCTACCTGATAGTTAGTTACGAGATCTATCGTCTTTGAATATGTTGTAAAATAAAATTGGAAAATGTTGATTTTTTTATATTTATATAATCAGGATCTTTATAGGATGATCTCTAAATCGTATACTTGATGGCTTAGTTGGTTGAAGTCAAATGACTATAATATGCGATACATCATGAGTTACGTGTATGGTTTCCCCAGTTTCGACAATTTATAGATTTAATTAAAGTATTCGTTTACATACTAATTATTATTTTGAAGTGAAACTCCTTTTGTATCATTGTAAAAGCTATCATACAGATAAAAGTACCCATAGGATTTAAGGTGCTCGAGTATGAGATATAAGTACCTATAGGATTTGACGTACGAGAGAATCAGATAGTGAGCGCTAATAACCGTGGTGTATTGGATCCATGTATTGTTTGTATATATACAAATACGATCATTTTTTTTGATAAAAACATTTAATGAAAATGCAAACTCGGATACTGGATAAGTGCAATGTATGTAATATATGTGAATAAAATGCACAATAATTTTAAATTTGGTATCAATATCTACAAATAAACCCTTCAATTATCCTACTTCTAAAATTGTATATGCGTCTCTTTGTCTTGAAATTCATGGCATCGTGTGTGAACTGCAAAATTATATTTTGTGTTAAAGTAATGAAAACTTGTCTCGAAGGTTAAAATAATAATTGTATTGAATTAAGAATCAGTCCACAATTAACGTAGCTACTGATAAAGTAATACTCAAAGTAAAAAACGTTCTCAACTGACACCCAAAGGTAAGCAACATCAGTCTGAGTCAGTACTTGAATCGGTGACCACTTAAGAATGCTGTGTGTAATTGTTGTATAGTAAATACTGTCGTCAGTGACCTTAGAACTTAAATAGTGTCCTCAAATAAAATTTAAAAAAAAAAGGAAAATATTGGTGAACAAATATACCGAACATAGCTCCATATTGGGATATAATGCATTGTAGTTGTGTTTCATGAAAGGGTATAGAAAAAAAGGGTTAATTTCCTGTTTTATTTATTTTATTATTCGACGACTGGCAAAATTTAACAGCTCTTTGAAAATTATAGACAATTTCGATAAAATTAGAATCCTGAAGGGAACACTTAATACTTTTGACTATTGACTATTTTAATCTAATATTTCAGTTGGTAAGATGTAAGATATAATATACTTATATGTATATTTATGGTAGGAATAGCGTAGACCAACCGCATCGAAAATAAAAGTGTACCATTTGATATCTTAAGTAGACCTGGCAAAAATTTAATGCTTAAAAATTCACTTTTAAGATATGAAAAATCCTTGAAAAACCTCCTCTTTAGGGATAAAGAAAGAGTATCGGTCAATTCTGGAAAAAAATGAAATCAAGAAAATACTTTTAATAATGTTACAGAGTCAATTATTAATTCACATGTAAAATTTCGTGGACGTATTTTTCAAGAAAAATAATTACTGCTAATTTCCGCTGGCGTCCAGTTCTATGTGGCTACCAAACTTTAAGAGATTACACTATTTTTCTAAATAATGTAAATCAAACATTCCATTGTAACTGAACAATATTTTCAATCATGTATTGATAACTATAGATAATATATCTATAATAGAGTAAATTGAGATTATCAATAATACCCCATCTCTATCCGAATCATTATTATATCACGTATTCCACTGGAAAATTTACTTTCACAAAATAATTTGTTTCAAATAAAATAATCATAGCACCCACATTTACAGTAAAACTACTTTAGATAATAAAAAGTATATAGTAAAACCGTTTTAAAATAGATTGTTTAACAAGTTATTTTTCACAAGTGTTCTCTAATATTTTTTAGTGTATGAGTAAAGAAAACCTTCAATACACAGTAAATTTTTCCCATACCGTGTCCTGAAATAGTCTTAAAAATAAATAGGTGAGAATAATCTATATATTCATGTTACAATCCATATTAAAATAAAGACCCTGTAAATTTACTTTGTGTAAATGGTCCGTGCTTTTAAATCTATGAATTCGAGTAGGAAATGAAAGCGTTTATAGACAAAAAGTTTTAATAACTCAGAGTTCTTAGGAAACTATTGGAAAAGCAATAAAAGAACAGTCAGGAATGTTAAAAAATTTAATCGTTTTATTTTGAACCAATAGTTAAATTGTAAAAAAACTATCTTATGGAAGTTCAATTATAAATAATAATAGACATCTTCTGAAGTCACTATCTGGCACAGATGTTTATAATTTTTTAAAGATATATCCTATCCACTAAGATCTCAAACAAATACAATTCGGTATTCCTGGGAATAGAATGAATACATTTTTTTCAATCTTTATATAGTTATTTTACAAAAGTATCAACACGCATACTTTGACAATTCTCTCCAAAAATGACACTGATTTTGACTTAATTTAAAAAGAAAACTAAATAATAAGTTACAATGAATTTACATTATACGCGTTAATGCGTTATTTACGGATTAATGTATCATGTTTGATTCAGTATAAACAAGTGAAGATAACAACTAACAGAGTTAATTGTTTAGATACTTGACATTTGAATGAATTTCACTGTTTGGACTGTTTTTAATTAGCATTCATAAAATACTATAAATGTGTCCAGTCTATATAGTTATGTATGTATACATATATAATAATAAAATATTATTACCTACATTTAAGGTAATCCTATATTTAAAAAAAAGTATCCCACAAAAGATGTTTGTTTAAAAAAAATAAACATTTTTTGTATTTGAACTTTTCTTCTATCTTTTATCGTTTAAAAGTTGCGTCAAGGTTCCATTGAACCCAATTGCCCGATTTTGCCCATTCACGGACTTAAACTCACTTTTTATGTTTAGAATACATCACCAAAATTTCAGCTCGCAATCTCTTTCTATTTTTGAGTTATCGTGATGACGGACAGACGGACGGACAGTCGCAAATGGACTAATAAGGAATTCCTATGAGTACCTACATCAAAATTTTGTTTGTGAAGTCAATAGTAGGTAGCGTTTCAAACTATAGATTAAAATTAATATAGTCTCACATATTATGTATGTCGAATACAAAAATGGATGTTTAATTATAGTTAGCAATAAAGTTAATTGTAAATTGTTTTTTAATAAAATTATCTTTAAAATAGTTTAATGAATTGTAATGAATGTAGATAGCTGTACATTTATTTTATAATTTATAGTATAATAATTTATAAAATAGTTCAAAGTTGCAGTAAGTTAATTAGGTTTGACTGTATTTTATTAGTGTTATAGTCAATATTATATAACGTGAATGAATTATTAATACATACACAAAGTAACTTTAAATTAAGGTGTGGCTGACAATTGTATCAAGGTATATCTAACTTTATATATTTTACAATAGTTATGAGCAAAAATGTAAAATCTATCATATTAAGGACTTTCATGAAAAATGAATCAAAGACTTAGTGTCGTCCTTAGTTTGATTGTCTCACACAAACTTCACATTGTAAAGACCATTTTGTTTCGTTTTGTGTTAAATAATGAAATTGTGAAAATATTTAAAATGATTTGAGTGTTAAAATGTTTTTTTTTTTTGGTTTGTTTATCCTATAACAATAATAAAAAACAGGCGTCGGTCATTTTCAAGCAAATCAAAAATGGAGAGGAAAAAGTTTCAACACTAATTATAATTAAGCCATATACACATTCTTAACAAGGATATCATATGCTTATGAGAACCGGGACTATAATATAAACAATGTTTGATACAATATACATTCAAAAATTAGTTCTCCAAATATTATTAAATTTGGTATAGCAAACCTTGATATGAAAATGAAAGCTTTGTGTTTATCGAAAAAATCGTTTCTAAATTTAATATTAAATTATTGATTTTTATTTTAGAAAATTTGTTTCTTTTTTGGAAAAGTATCTAAGCTCTCCGTTTTCATATTAAAATTGTATATGTCAAATTTTATATTATAATATTTGGATAATTATTTAAAATCAAAATTGTTCATGCCAAATTTTATAAGCTACAGATGATTATATTTTTACTAATTTGTCCGCGAAATTGAAAGCAGTACCATATTTATATTGTCTTTATTGTAGATGACTGTTTTTTGTTTTTATTCCCCTTATAGATAGATACATGTCTAGTTAAGCAGCTCATTCATTGGCTCAGAAACCAATGATAAATTTGATAAATCTATATCAAATAAATTTGGCAAATCAAAGTTTTTATCCTTTTAGATGTTTATGACATTCAAAATTTACGGTTAATAGTATATAAAAATAATAATAATAAATTAAATTTAAGTATTTTGTTGAAAATATTTTCACAATTTGATGGGATATCGAAATGTTGCCACATATCATACAATGAAATAGCAGCGGTTGAAAACGGCCAGCCTTTTAACTTCAATAGTGTTAATTATAACTTAAAAACTAGGAGATATTTTAAATTAATTTTTTTTTAAAGTAATTTTGTTATTTAATTAGAAAAGTATAAAGACTTAATAATTGTATAATAATGAATCATAGCGTGCTAAGTACGGTTAGCTTTAGTGTATTTGAAAGAGTGTCTTTGGACGATTTTATGGTAAAAATATAGTAAAAACAGACGAAATTGCATTTCGTTTGTCTGTATGTTTGTTTCGTCGAAATTATCGAATACATTTACCGATTTTTATTAAAATTACTAGACACGTTTAGCATATTATCAAATTTACTGTATAGTTTTTGGGACTAATTGGGACCATAACGGGCTTCAAATTAACAATTATAAAAATTAATGTACTGAATAAATTTATGATTGTAAGTATTTAGTATATATATTGGAATATATAAATAAATTACGATATTGAGGGTTGGCTTATATTTTTTTCTTAATGAGAATAGGGTGTCACTCACAGTGGGTGAGATCAATATCTTGTTTTGGCTTTTATTAAAAATAACGGAGCTAGAGCATTTAAAAGCAAACACACACAAATATATACATCTTTAATGTGAATATAAGATGAATGTAAATTGTATACATGTGTGTGTGTGTTAACGTCTATACGCACTAGCTCCGTTAGGTTTTATAATAACCAAAAAGATATAGACAGACTTTTTTTAGTATTTTTAGTAATTAATTAATTATTGGGCATGTAATCTACAAATCAACTAATTTAACTATGACATAAGTTAACAGTAACAAATTGACAAAGTAACAAAGAGAAAAAATAATAATAATAGGATATATACAATAATAATAGTGATGACAAATAAACGTTAATAATAAAAGGAAAATTAAACAAAAATTCTAAAACAAGTTTTAATACATAAACAAATAACTTCTTCATAATGTAAAAAACCAGAAAGAAAAAGGTCACAAGAAAATGTTTAGAGCATTTATTTTCGTTTTGACAAAATAAAATTTAAATATTGCCTATGTTTAAGAGTAGTGTGATCACATAGATTCAAAATATCTTCTGCTTTCTTATAATTTAAAATATACAGTCTCTGTATAAATTCTTCCGCAGTGCTGGGACAATCTTCTAGTAAGTGTTCTATCGGCTCCATCCCCGGACACAATTTGCACAACATTTGTCAATTTATTGTTTTAAAATTTATTTAATTCCATATATTTAAATGTGTATAGTCAAAAGCTAACAATCACCCTTTTATCAATTCTCAAATAATAACGTGCAGGATTGTTTCATACATAAACGTGGCTACCGTGCTGAGCATGTTATGAATCAACAGTAAAAATATTTAGCCCCTCATAATGACCACTACTCAAAACATTCTTCAGTTCTCAGATCATTTGCAGTTGATTTACATTTTACAGTTATGAACACATATTAAAAATTTTCAATACTTTTTACTAAATTTGATATATTTCATATATCAAGTAAACAAATTGAGGATTGATTAAATAAATAAAAAATTTATTGTCAGGTGTGGGGTTCGAACCCACGCTCCCGTTTGGGAACCAGAGCTTAAATCTGGCGCCTTAGACCGCTCGGCCAACCTGACTTATATACTTGCAATTATTATAAACATAACAGAATTTCTAGTCATTTCAAATGAAGCTAAATTTGTTCTAATTTTCCTGATTTAAAATATGTACGTTACCCATCATAGATAGCCGTAGATAATACATTATTTTGATTGATTATAAAATATAATTTTGCAAAGTAGTATTATTCATACATATAAATAAATTTATTTATCTATATATCTTTTATATACATCTGAGTAATTCTATTTCGTGCACGAAACAATTAACTTTTCATAAATAATTTTTCAATTTAATAATAACTTTTACATACCTTTTTGGAATCATAATATAAATTATCTATACTTTTATTATTTAAAACTGTTCAACAATTTTAATATTTGAATTGAAGTTTAAAATACTAATAGAATTTTAAAAATAAGAACTCAGTGATAAGAAAAAATTATCTAAAAGGGTGATGGCCTTCTATAAACAATGCTATCAAGGTACAATTTACATGATAATGTTATCAAGGTTTAACTTAAGGTCCAAATGAAACATAGGTTTGAAAAATGACTATTTTCAGGAATTTTCTTTTGGCGATCATTAAATTTATTTAAAAAAATTAATTATGCATAGTTGTTATAATCTTTTAAGTTCATTTTACCAAATTTACAAATTAGCAAACAAATTTGTTTTTTTGTTAGACCTCATTCCGGAAGTTGCGAATTCTGGTACTTAGCATCTTTAGTATTTCATTTGAAATGAATAAAATCAATGGAATCAATATGTTTCGTTAACTATAATACACCAAAAATTTGGATCATTATCTACCAATTATTTTTTTTTTTAAATATTACTTAATATAACTGCTGAGGGAGTTTTCTAAGTAGATAACTACTTTATCCTTCCGTTATAGTGTTTTTGTTTTCTTTTTTTAAATTTTCTAAATGACACCTGTTGAAAGATTCGCTGATTTTCACGGAAAAAATCACTAAATAAAAAAGTTAAAAGCTACAATAAACGCCATAACTTATTTTTTTATAAAACGTGTTAAGGTTTTTTGTATGGTGCGATTTTATCCTTCAAGGTGGAATATGTCGAAAACTCTTTATGGCAATTTTAAGAGGAAATCAACAAATTGAAAGAAACAATATCTATTTTTTTTAAATGTTGACATAAAATCCTGAATGTTTTGTACTTTGTATAAGAATTAGGATGTAAGAAAAAAACTACAGATACTAATGTTTGATTCGTTCAGCCCAGAATATATAAACATTTTATTCAATGTACTGAAGTAGAATAGCATGTTGATTGGAGTAGAATTCATGTGAAATAGACTTCAAAAAGCATCTTATTTCAGATTTAATTAATTAGCAATTTTCCTAGAAAACTGATTAATTACAAGGATTTATATACTACACCTATTATTAATATACAAAAAATATATAGTGGATATTTTTTATAATTGCTTATAATAAAAAAAAGTTAAAAGCAGAAACAATAAAAAAAAACACAATTGAAAATTAATAAGGAGAGTAATTATAGAAAATATAAATTTATAAACGTTTTGTTTCATTTTTTTATTATTATTATAAACTAAACTATATATAAACTCTCTATAACCAATAAAATGTTGTAAAATCAATTGAGTATTTATTTATCATGGATATGGGTGGGTGAATTGGAGATATATCGATAGATCGATGGTATGATGAGTTCGATTTAAAGAATTACATTTAAAGCTACTACCTATAGTGAGGATATAATATGAACTAATAAATAATTATCAAGTATCTATATTTTATTATTTGATATACTTGAAATAAATAAAATCCGTTGAAAAATTATAGGTATAATTCCATCGGTATTATATTAACTATTTTGAACTTAAACTTATTATGTAAATCCCTTTCAGCTCACGGGAAGCAACCTTTAATTGTTAACTGTACATTATCATCGTAATTGATTTCCTACTGTTGCTTTTGACTAATTTTAAGTATTTTTATTATGTTATATTGAAATCAATTCCATGATGTTCTATTTTGAAATTTTAAAAATTTTCTAAAATAGAATAAAAGACGGGGGAAATATAAAATAATTGGGTCTTTAATAACTCCAACCAAAATAACTCGGTATAAATAACTCCGTTTTATATAATTTGTTGCAAAAAACACTCGTAGCTAAAATAACTGATAAAATGATAAAAATATATAATGATATGTTAGCCTAATTTGGGTAGATCTATTATTGATTTTTGTTAATAGTTGTAAGTCGGTAAGTCAGTTTGTTTTGTATGTGTAGTTTGAGATTTACTAGGGCTGTATTTCTGCTGTTTACTTTTACTATTTCGTTGCAAAAAACATTCCTGTTCCAAAAATGACACAATCTCATTCAAAAAAATGTAATTTTCCTGATGCATTCACTCTTGTTATTTAGAACCTGCGATTAAACTACCTAGATAATTCATTATTGCCCTTTATAGAGGTCTGCGGGTTTTTTCAACTTTATGTCCTGCGATTAAAATACCCTTATGATTTGAGGAATCGGTTTAGTTTGAGTTCGTGGGGTTTTTTGGTTCTTACCCTCAGCCTTTAGTTAAACTACCTAAGTGGTTTTTGGGGTTGAGTAATTATGGGTCGTGGGTTTTTGGTCCTTTATGCCCAACCTGTGACAAAACTTACCAAGTGATATATGGGGTCAAGTGGTATAACAGAAAACCATTTTAACGGAAGGTAACAAGGGCATTACAATTTTATGATCTCACTTCAAAGTTAATCTGTTAAGAAGATTATTAACTGTAGTAACGAATTTAGTAAACGAATTTACGAATATTACAAATTTCTCATTTTAACACTTTTGACAATTTTTTTTGTTCACTTAATCAAACAGATACTTAATGTATGTTAATAAATAATAAGAAGACATTTGTTAGAAATTGCAATAAATCCATATTAAATTCAGTTCAATTTTGTTTATGGTAATAGAAAACCCATAATAAATTATTTAAATATAAAAGTACAAAAATAATTATTCTAACAGTGTTGTAGTTTTCGATTGTTCTATCCAATGACAGTAAAAAAACGAAAAGAATAATTATGGCAGCTGAAAACTTCCATATGAAGCACTAAATGTTTGGATATTCAACAAAATTGAAAACTTGATGTTGAAGAAATATGTTAGTGCGTGCATTTGCACTAACTAATACAAATACACCCTAGCAGATGATCTGACAAAACAGAAACATTAAAAATACAATAAATGGATAAAATTTTAGTGAATCGCATACAACAGTAACCTATCTCCTCTGTTCATTTAGTTATGTTGTTAATATGCTTTTTCACATAAATTATTAAACGTTTCATTAATATTGTATGAATGGAATTTAATCGTATTTTCATCACATCATATAGGAAGGTGACGTGTACCTACATTAAATACCGAGTGTATAAAAAGCATTATGCCATTTATTAACATTGATTATTCATGTTTATACAGAATGTCTCGAGAGTGGCATGAAAATAAATCTCAATGACTATAAAATAATAATAATATTATACCTCCGTTTATTAGACGTATTAGCGAAAGAGCAGATAGGTATTTAAAGCAACATGAAAATTTGTTAAAATCATCTGTAGCAAAATATAAGCTTAAAAATGAAAGCCGACTGAAAAGTAGTGTGCAGGGATTTTCTAATTCTTGAATTTCTTAAGTTTGATTTTTGTTTTTTTGATAAAGATGTGTTTTGACGGCATTTTGAAATTTCAATATCTTTTAATTAAGCATTAAATAGAAAAATGAATAAATCAGATTATTTCATCGAATCTAAAATTATACCAGATTATTGAGTAAACATTTAGGGAAGAATAATAATTATAAATAATATTTTCGAAACGAACAAGATGTTTTAGTGGTACTTTACACATTCCTGGGGATTGTAAAAATTAGTATGTCATTAGTCTGAAATTTGAAATTTTTAATTTAAATAATGAGTTGGAAAAGCCCCACCACCATTTAGCCATGTGCTTAGAAGTTGCTAAAGAAGATTTAAATTTTCATGCTTTATGATATATTTACTGAAAATTTTTTCAACTGTACGTAACACAGGTGATAAACTTCGAAAATGGGATAAATAGATACTTCACCATAATTGTACAATTTTATCTAATTAAATAAAAATTGATTTGAAAACGAAAAAGTTCTTAAAGATTACTCTCTAATTCTTTCTTACAAAACAAAGTTCTGTATAAAATCACTATAGAGATTTATATGCATGGCGTCATTGATTCGTATCTACCTATTTGCTTAATACTGAATTTTGAATTGTCTTACATTGCTAAATTTTAGAGTTTTTAAGTAACAACTTCAGTTTCACGTTCCTGAAGTAAAATCGCTCCAACTAAAGTAATAAAAAACATTTATTTAAAATATTTACTTTAATTATTGCAATCATTTTAAGGTTATTAAGTTTTCAATAATTAGTTTGCAATCATTTTAAGGTTATTAAGTTTTCAATAATTAGTCACTTATTACAGAGTATCTATCACGACTTATGGATTATCTGTCTAAAATTAAAGTCGAATATTTATGAGACACGCGTTACATCATCATATTGTATAATATAATAAATTAATAAACTCTCACTTTATCAAATCATACCTATTTTAATTTAATCCTTTTAATTTAAACGTTAATTTAATATTTTGAATTTTAAATCGTCAATTTTGTAATACTTTTAAATATGATTTAGTTTAAATGGACAATAATACACTTGGGTACAATTAACTTACTCACTGAAGTTGGAAAATATTCAAAATGTTTCAAATTAATTATTAATTTTATATATACAGTATATTTGTGTAATTTTATTGCTTATGTGGATTTATACTTATGGAAAATAAGACAGATGTATTTATGAAGTAATGACTTTTAGTTTTCTTGTTTTCACCTGAATCATATGAAGTGGGATGAAGTCAGAGGAAAAATTGCGGTCAGAGCCACTCCTTAATCTACAAATCACAAGACACATATCATATAACTAATGTGTACGGCTCGTGGTACGCCATACTGCCCATCGTTTCCCCCCGATGTAGGATATGTATTCCTAAAAAGCATATAATATTAAAAGAAAATCCTGTAACTTGTCGCAGCAGATATTTCTTCTTTTAAAAGAAGGTATATTAATGCCTCGTTTTACATTTAATTATTTATTTTATTATACTATATTATAATATATAATATTTTATTAATTTTATCTTGTCTTGAAATTATATTAAACGTGTGACAAATAACTTTTCTAATATATTTTTTATGAATTCTTTACAGTTGAGAAACTATTCAATAAAATAATAATAATGATAATGCTTTCAAATAATAAAAAATAAGTAATAAACTTTCAGTCATTCAAGAGACAAAAGATATAATAATATATACTTTTCTTTTTACGAAGAGAAAGATATATATATATAAAATAGAAATATCGAATATTCAATAAAGAAATTTTAAAAAAGTTTATAAGAAGGTACAAAAAATAAATATACAGGCGATATTTTGTATAAAACTTATAGAATCACTTTAATTTAAATCTGTTATAAATTGTTTACAATGGAAACCCCTTTAGAATTATGATTTTTTACGTCAGATTATTATTAACTTCCCAGATAACTTTATAGATTGATAACTTTCCCTTTATGTTCTTTAAATCTTACGAAATGTTAACTCTATCAAATTTTTGTATGCATACTTCAAATAAAAGAGGAAATGAAAACTAATTATGTAGTCCATATAGTTATGAAGAATAGTATAATCTATATGACGGATACATATTTTGTTAATTAACTGACAAAGAGTTATATGTGACATAATTATGTGGTGAATCAAGAGTTATTTGATTTTAAGAAATACTTTTTTTTGTGTGTGTGATGCAGTATGTAAAATAATCAAATTATGAATTATTAAAACTTCGAAAGTATTCAATACTTTATCGTAATAATTGGTTGAATACTTATTTTCACAGGTTGTCAATTGCAAAATTTTTTCTATGTGTAACAAGCATAAATTCTACATGTGGTAAGAATAGTTGAATCTAATTTCTGAGAAATGTCATCATTACCACCTGTTGTTTATTTACATATATTTTCTGATTGAGTAAATTAATAAAAAAAATTATTAAACGTGTAAAAGAAGAAATTTATATATTAAATGATAAAATATTTGCATTAAAATGGTTTTGACTATCTGATAAAATATAGTCAATGTCGCTTACTTCAAACATATGGGTTTATATTAATTCTTGTGGTAAAAGTGCAAACACAATTGATTGAATTTCAAATAAATTAATTGATAAAGTCCTAAAACTGTTGTAGTTTGCTGTCACGCCAGTTTTGAATGTTTTATTCGTTAAAATCTCTCGTTAGTGTTTAACGTATAAACAAATTTTAATTTCAAAGATTTTCATCCTCATTTGCTGATTTTTGATAAATAGTTGAGAAGTTATGCAGGAAAAGATTAACATACAATCATTCTTATATTTTAGTTTAAAATCCTTTAGCGTTTAAGTAAATGCTATTAATGTATCTGTTTTTGAAATTTACTCAATCTTTCATTTGATACGAAATAAGACACATTTAAAATATTTATAACTTCCAGTTTTTTTTTGTTCTTTCACCCATCATATTGATGTTATTTTTATAAAATATAGCCTAATACATCTGAACTGTAATAACAAGTCGATGGATTACTCATTCAGTAAAATCGGTTCAGTAGTTTAGCTGATATGGTGGAACATGCGTACATACCCACATACATACATACATAAATGAATACATAGACTTCTAAAATGAAAACAAATCCTTTTAACTTTACCGAATAGTCGGGTAAAAATAGGTATACTTCCTAATTAAAAAAGATGAGAATGCGAGAACCATACATCTTAAATTTAGCAATTTTTGAATTATTTAATTTGCATTTTATCGTATACTACCTGATAATCGATTCTCATACTCATTTTCAATCAATTATCATATACTCACTATAAATAACTTTTTAAAACAGAAATCTATAATTCGTGGTTAAATATTTCCAAACATCAAAATTCTTCAGACACAAATATAAAAGAGTTCTTTCGAACTTTCTTTCAATCACTCGAATTGTCACGATCTATTCGCAGTTTAAACATTTTTATTATTTTGATTAGTGAGTTTTAGATCATCCCGATATATTTGGAATAATATAACATATTCTATATGATATATAATACATATATGATAAATTTAAATTGGAATATATATATATATAATATAAAATATAAAAATCAATGATCCACAATTGAAATTGAAATGTGTTGTCGTCGTGTTCAAAAGAACGAGCCCCATACACACATACAAACAAACATACATAAAGTATTATATATAAATGTATGTATATATGTATATATGTCATATGTACATACATGTAATATATTCTTTCAATTATATAACAAATGTTTCAAACAGATAAAATATATATATATTTCATACATATGGAAATTTAAATTAAAATTATTTTAATATCAAATATATTTGATTCAAAATATCGTATATTATATATAATTTTAGCTGTGATATCCGATGTTGCTAGGATTTGGATGTTAATGTTACAAGGACAAGTTTTCCTGTCTTAAATATAGTCAGATTTATATTAAACGTACAATGCACGTGTGCATAAATTAATAATAATTGTTATAAAATATAGGTCAGGATTGATGTCTTAATGAAAAAATGAAAACACCGTTCTTATCCGAAGTTCAGATACATCACTACTTAAATGCATAACCTATTTGTCATAGAATACACTATTTTTATGATGTATTTAGTTTCAAATCATTCTTTTAAATAAGAATTAAGATTACAAAAAAAGAAAATAAAATCAACTAAACAACTAACCACACCTTAGGAATAATATATTTTATAATTTTAAATTTGTATAATTTTAAAATTAATGCTAGAAGACGCATTTTTTCTGTTGTCGATTGTAGCAATAAAATATATTTTCATAATTCGCCCTTATTCATTCAATTGTATTGTACGTAGTGGTATGTGTAAATATTTCCATTAAAAGTTTTGTATTATTTCATAAAGAAAAAGTTTCGAATTAAAAGAAGAAGCTCTAATAAGTTATTGATAAACATAGTAAAAAAGTGAAAAAATCAAATAAATTATTAGGGAAGTCATTGAATTTCATCTATATTTCGCTTAATATAAAAGAAGAAATGTTTTTACAAATTATTGAAACCACGAAAGTAATAATAGTTGAAGAAGTATAATTTATAAAATATCTTCAGTATTAAAAATATTTTTGTAGATTTGGGGTCAATTCGATATCAATATACATATACATTTCTATAAATAAATTTTCCAAATCATTAGATTTGTGAAATACTACATATGAATATAATATATTGTTATTATAATATAACGAAAATATCATTATTATTTTATATTTTACTTAATTTTCATGGGAAAATGTTCTTTGCATTGTGAATATTTAGTGCGGTTTTTGGAAAAATAAAAGGATCTATGTTTTATATGAGTGAAAATTAGAATGAAAAATATGGAATCTTATAAGAAATTGTAAAATAGGCTTAAAGATAGAAAACATTTTTAAGAGTTTTTGAAAGTACTTAAAGGAATTCTTTTTACAAATTAATTAGATTCACCAAATTGTATATCTGATCAATTTTTGATTCGAAAATGTCGTTTCAAAATTTACAAGCTAAATTCAAACTGGCCATGATAATCAATTTCAAGATCATCATTTGGTACTCTTTAACCACTCTAAGCACTCTTGTAATCCTTAATTTAACATTTTTTTCTTCATAATTATAGTAATGACGATTCAAAATACGCACTCAAAAACCAAATGTAACTATAAAATATCTTTTACTCAATTTTAACCTAGGACATGTATACATTATTCAATGAAACAAAAACTCTATTCGATTCATTTCTGATGTCATGAAAAATGTAGGACACTTTTGAAATTCTCAAGGTGATGGAATTATCTTAAAAACCGACTTGAAGGAGAATTTTAAAGCTAAAATTTAAATTAATTTGTTAAACCCTGCAGTATTTGTATCAAACTTGATTTTCTCAAATCGTTTTTTTCGAGATAGTCTCGTATTCTGGTACAAAGTATTATTAACCTGTTTACTTTCAACCTTTCGATTCGTTGGTCCAGCAATTTTCTCAAAAAAAGCGTCTGCCTATTTGTTTTTTACTTTAAAATGAATGAACTAAATTATTTTAAAATTTCAAGCTTCTAATTTTATTTAAAAATTTTAATGGTATAAGAGCTGATGACGAGTTGGACTGATGTACGGCAGATCGTGGTTACTACGTACTGATGAACGTACAGATCGAAACGATATCTGTAGGTAGTTATTTTCCATGCGCATTGCAATGTTAAAACGAGACCTACTTTATAAAATAATAAAAGAATAGTTTTTTTTTCTAATAACAACAAAACTAGACATGTCCTTTTTCTAACATTTAGATATAAACTAACCACTTTATCAGTTTGAATGTTTTTAGCAAATGATTTTCATTTTGATAATATCAAGATAATAATAAATAATTTTCGTAGTTCTTTGATTTCTTCTGATGCTATAAATTCCAACAAAATAATCAATACAAATATAGTCGCTACGTTTTAAGGCCCAAAAATATTTAATTGTCATTCTCAACAGTTAAAAAAAATATTCCTGTTAAATGTGAGTATGTATTATAGTAACAAAGATATCTATTAAATCATATTATAATAATTTACTAAGTACTAACTTTTAGTCTTAGTAAATTAATTTTTAAATTTCATTATTTAAACTTGCTTGTTCTAGTATTTTTTTACAATTTGACGACACAAAAAATATCAAGAATACATAATTTTAAAAATAAAAATATAATATAAAAACAAAAAATTATTATTAAACAATATACACTTTCTGTTAGAAAACTATAAAATTTAAATTTATTTTTCTAATTTCTTTTACAATAAACGACACAAAAAGTGCAATGCACATGCATTTTAACAGGATTTATATCCCTTTTAAGAAAGAAACTAATGTTTTTGTTTTCACACATTTGAACAATCGTGCTCTGTCAATCGATTGAGTTCCATGTAGTAAGCATGGAATGATCCTATCATCACTGAAACAATGTTTAGCCTAATAGAAATTGTAATTTTATCGAACACGTGATAAAATAATTTTACGTATACTTTCTAAGTCTGGCACTAAAGAAAGACAGTTTTTTCAATATGAATACCTACCCATAGTTTTGACTTATTGTTAATCACTACGAAAAGTATACCTATCAGTTTTAATAATATTATCATAATATATGTCGAAACACTATGTCGAAACTGTCATGTGATAATATATTTTGTATTGTGTGTATCAAAATTTTTTTTAGAAAATAAAATAATTATATTTATACGCATTAAAATTAAAATGAGAACAGTTGAACAGGAATCTAATTAAAAATTGCATTATTTTGATTTAAATTATATCATATACAGTTTATACGGATAGATGATAGTATAACAGTGTACTGAAATTAAATGAAAATATTAGAAAATTCTAGTTTATATAATATCATTTTGCGTGTTCACTTTATTAATATGCATAATCAGAAAATATTATTAACAAATATTTACATTTTCTATCAATATATTATTAACAGTGGTGCTCAAACAACGTTAAACTAATATTTAACTCAAAATTAGATTTCATTATCTTTAAAAAGAATATAATGTAATATAATTAAATTAAATTATATTAACAGTTATTAGAGTCTATTATTTAATAATCTGTATTACAACTATAATTATATTTTACATTCGATATGTATTAATTAGTCGTATTTGAACTAATTATGAAGAATTCAAAAATGTTTCAATTAAAAATTGTTTTGAAAAAAACAAATTTTTTGTGTTATATTTCAACCTTTCTTCTATCTTATATGACTCTAAATCTAGATCATGGATTTATGGAACGCAATTTACTGATTTTGATTGTTAACATACTTAGACTGCGTGGCTAAGAATTCGTTAATCATATTTCAGCTTAATATTTGTTTTTATCGTCTTCTACCTTGACTGAAAGACTGATGAATGGTCACATGAAGTGAATCACAAGTTCCAATACAAATAATTGGTTTGTGCTTCAAAATTTCTAAATGTTTCAAATTCAGACAAAATTTATTATATTTTGATATTTTTATCTATATGAAAAAAATTCACGCAAACTAAAATTAAAACTACATCTAAAAATTATCATTAACAGTTAAAAAATTTAAATATTTTACATAAATTTTAAACTATAATGCTCTTAAAAAGAGCACAGTATACAATAAATTCGTTGAAGTCTACTTTTTTTCAGACATTTGAAGCAATTTTCTGTAAAATTAAGATAAGTTAAATTTGTTCTTAATTCATCATGAAACAGTCAAAATGGTGGGAGCGCAGATAATGTTTAGTAAGATATACAAAACGTATATTATGTGTATTGATCCCTGCGCCAACACCTTTTTTGTTGTTAAGAATTATAAAATTACCGTTACTTATGGAATTGCCTTAGTGCAGTTTAATAATTCAGTACCGTTTTAAAGAGAAGGTGAACTTCATGAACTTTTTAAAGATAAAATTAAAGAAAATAAGTATAGAATAGAATGATTGTATAATTTTTGTTTGTTTAACGTAAAAGTATGTTCAATTTAGATAAATTTCATATGACCAAATAATAAATTAGCAAAATGTTTTACCTTAAACGTAGGGAAAAGTGCTTAATAAATACACGCTTCTCTTAATTTATATGTTTGAAATTGTAATACTTTCATGGGCTTATTCACTAGTATTTTCATTAGCTTTACCAGAATATTGAAAATAGAAAGAAATATGGAAAGTTCTCTTTGAAGTAAAAAAATGATTGATTATAATAAATTTTACAAACATTTTATAGTATTACAACGA
The DNA here is from genome assembly GCA_020423425.1 of Chrysopa pallens. Lineage (NCBI taxonomy): Eukaryota > Metazoa > Arthropoda > Insecta > Neuroptera > Chrysopidae > Chrysopa > Chrysopa pallens. The sequence goes on along the minus strand of CM035593.1, from coordinate 13,620,227 downwards.
CCTATTAAAAGTCTTAAAATGCCTTGAAATGGTTACAATGGCTGGTATTAAATGGAGTGTTGAAATAGTATAAGTGGCAATGTTTACTTAATTTAATTAATAGAGCTAGTACTATCATAGACTTAACGTTAGAAATAAGATTTTTTCAAATCAATAAATGAGTAATTTTTTAATCGAAAAAGTAGCTAGCAAGGGGATAATAAACCTTGAATCTCAACTCTAAATCACGCTCAAACTGAAGATGTAAGAATAAAAACGTCTTAAAATGTTACAGTATAACTTTTTCTCCTGTTGTCGATTTATCTATTGTATGATTGACCCAGTGAATCTCTTCACTCAACGTGCATCAAAATTTAATAATATATAGTTTAATAATAAATATATAATGACTGAAACTTAAGTCTTAAATATTGAGCTAAAGATTTACAAGTTAAAATTTATAAAACCAGGAATTGAAAATCATATTTCTTTGTTTTCTACGCACTTTTTTCACTGTGTACATTATTGTATACAGTATATGTATTAGATTCCGAAAGTTGCGTGCAAGCACAAGTGTTCTGGAAATCCGTAAGAAACTTGAGAAACATCAAGTATTTCAGATTTAAAGGTGCTCGAATTTAAGCCCCATTGTCAAGTGATATATATTATAATTATCCATTATATGATTAAACTAAACACCATTATGTTTAATTGTAAAAAAAAATTTTCGATTTGTGTGATATATACTATTAATAATAATATACTCTGACATATACAGAATATGTCAGAGTATATTAATTTTTGCCCAAAGTTTGTTACGCAAGAAAATATTGATGACGAAATTTTGATCCAGGTGTTTATAAAATTTCCTAATTCATTAATTTTCCGTCTGTCCGTATGTCCGTCTAGCTATCTGTTCGTCATCAAGATCACTCAAAAACGAAAAAAGATAGCAAGCTGAAATTTTGGATCTAAAAAGAAAGTTTAAGTTTGTGACTGATCAAAATCTGTTTATTGAGTACATTGGTTCCGTGGAACAAGTTGTGAACCATAAAAGTTAAAAAAAAAATACTTTTTTTAAGATAGATTTCCATTTCCTAAACGATGTATCTAAAGTTGTCATCTCGATGTAATTAGTTTATTGGGTGATGTTTTATAAATAAAGGATGATGTTTTTAAGTATTTGTATTATTATTATTATTATTATGTTAATAAAAACTAATTAATTTGAATTTGAAACTATTAAAATATGTTCAGTATAATATCCACCTACAGTTAGACCATGGCTTCTCACGTCTATATGGTGTAGGAAAAGCAGTCCCAAACTGCCCCAAATTGAAGTTGCTTAAATGCTAAACGAATAGTACTAAAATTGAAATATAATATGAACCTACTGAACTAGTATATAATAAGTAGTAATATCCATAATTAGTAGTAATAATAATATTCATGATAGATATTATTAAAATATAACGATAGATAGATTATATTATTCTAAGGTGTGGTATTTATTTACTATTGTTTGTTTAAATGTTAAGAAACTTAAATGAATGTATCAAGGTTCGTTCCATCATATGATGATTGACTGACTGCCTGCCTGCCTGACTGTATATAGATTGTATGACGTCTAAAGACTTGTTTGTTTGCGTATACTTCCTATTTGTTTGTTTACGTACTCTACTCTGCATGTTTGTTTGTTTTTGGTATATTAAGTTTATGTAGCACTGTGTGTAAGGCATGATGTATGATGTACCAACGTTGTAGAATAATGAACACAACTAAATTATAACCACAAAATTTATATTATTATGTTGAGTTGAATCATTACTTTTAATATTATACATGAAAATGTTATTGTTATTTTATTTAATGGTAGCTTTTACCTGCAACTTCCCAATAAACAAAAGAAGTCACGAATTATAACATCGTGTTGACTTCTGTTTTAAAAAGACATCATCAAGAACTCTTTTAGTAATCTTTTTTCTGACTTCGAAAGAGTTGCGAATTCTTTAAGAAGTGTTATTTTAATTTTCCAAGGAAAGTAGAATTATGAGCTTTGAAAGAAGTTATTTTTATGCGTTCCGTAAGAAATCGGAAACATGAGCTTTGTAATAAATCTTTCTCTGAGGTACGTAAAACGTTGGAAATACGAATGCTCTTTTAGAAGTGTTTGTATCGAGTTTTATAAAAATTCAGAAATATGAGGTCTCTTTTAGAACTCGATGGATTTAATTTTTCTAAAATCCATTTCACTCAAATTATATTTACTGTTTTCGAATAATAATCTACAATTTATTTAGTTTTAGAATCATGGTCTTTTTTTTTTACAAATTTATTTGGTAGATTAACATAAAGTAATAAATTACCATAAATTCCTTTAACGACTTTGTTTAAGTCTCCAAATTTATGTAGATAGGCGCTGTTATTTATATTCATTTAAAACAATTAATATTTATCAATTTTTGTAAATGATTTCTCGTAAGTGCTTGTCTCAATAATTCATAAAGCATTATTATTTATAAAGTCCTAATGTGTTCTACAAGTAGCGCATTCTACGTCGTACACGGTTCTATTTGAAGATAATAAATGGAAATTCTTCAGGAATTATTCCAGAAGTCATATTGCTATTTGGTTTCAGTTGTGCAAAGTTTCATTTCAATTGATAAATTTTAGTTTTAGTCATTTACTTTTAGGTTCAAAGAATATAAGTTAAACTTATGTTAAAACCTGTTAATACACAATATTCTTCATTAATAACCATATGAAAATTTTTTTGATTGTTCTTGTTCAAGTTTAATAAATTTCAAAATTGATATTTACATGATCAACTACATGACAAACGTTTTAAGTGAGACAAATTTTGACATTTGAACTATTTGCCTCTTTCTACCCCCTGAAAGGATTGTTCTTGACAAAGACCGAAACACGTGTTTATTTATTTGTTGACAAGGGCTATCCTGCGAATTTTTGTTTTTTTGAAAGGTGATCTAGATTAATTGCCAGAAAGGTGATGATGAGTGTATAGTGGGATTGGAATTCTCTGCTATCAAATAGTCGATTCAGTACTATACTGACAACGGTTTACCATATAATGAGAAGCCATTCAGAAAGTCAATAGATAAGGTTGTGTTCCACCATGACAAAACCAGGTCACACACATCTTTAATGATTCTCTAAAATTGATCGACTTTGGTTGGGAAGCTTTGATAAACCGAATGTATGGCCCGGTGCCTAACTATACCTAATTTGTTTTGGAGTTTGTGAAAATTCCATGGTGAACAAATTTGATCGACAAATGAGCAGTCAAAAATCATGACACCCGAGTATTTCGTCACAAAACCGGTTACAAAACAAGTGGAATGACATTATCAATTTATCTGAAAAATTGAAAAAGGTCTAGGAAAACTATGTCATATAGTACATACATGACATCGATTTTCAATTAATTTCATTGCAACAAAAAATAAAAACCGTAAAAGACATTTTAGACAGTTTAGGGAACACCGCTGGAAATCAGTAAATAGAGTATGCAATTTTAATTACCGATCTTTTTAATTATGTAATAAATTTAAATGTACTTGAATATTAAATAAATTTAAATATTTTGGGGAAATTATTATAAAATATTTTTTTAAATTTAATATTAATTTTGAAATAAATTTAATTTTCATAGTAATTTCTGAATAATTTTCATATCCTAGAAAAACTTATATAGAATGAATGCCATTTAAATATCTTATGTTTGAGTTTCGTTTCGATAAATCCCGCTCTCTCAATGATTTTCAAATTTGATTACTGAATTTGATATAAAAAAATGCTTCTCTTATGGATTACGAGCCAGCAAGGCTTACGAGAGAGAATTATTAAAGAAAGCTAGTTATTTAATATATATTTCCTTTTGCAATCTCAAACAGCGTGCTGGCTAATCTTATGTTTTCATGGCGATTTATGTGACAGGCTTATTATAAGATAGGTAACACACGATGCGACCAACGTTGCATTCAAATTTTGACCTCCTAAGATAAATCTGACACAAATTATGAAATTTGGTTAATATTGATTATTATATGAATCTAATATAAACAAATTACAATGGAGTATACATAGTAAGTAAAATGAACAAAACAATAAGAAAATAACAATAAAAGGAAATAAGCAAAAATTGATTTAATGTAGTGTAAATTTTTCAAAGATTTGTCAAATGTGTATATAGAGTCCAACAAAATCACCATTATGTGAGAAAAAGACTGACAACCACCTGTACGTCGCCTAACACGCATTATGGATGCATAATATTTGACAGATGTAATTCGATTATCGACCACACTATGCGACCATTGGTCCAAACATCAAGTGTCCAATGTTGGAAAGTGTTGAACGCATCATATAACAGCCACACAAGAAATATATTTTAACAAAATCATATGCAGACGACTATCGAACTCATATGATGGGTGAAGTCATTTTATTTGGCAAATAGAACTCCATAAATACAAATTTTTAATGAAAATCTAGTAGTGTGCATAGATGGCTCCAGCTAGATAGATTGTATTATTATTATTATTATTATCATCATCCATGTTTTAATAATATATAATATAAATAAAATTTAATTAAATTTGTATAATCAACAAAGAGAGATGAGAGTTTTATTTACAATATATAAATCATATGTCAGTCAGTGTGTATGTTTTTAGATGTTTTAAGTAATTAACGTATTACCATATTACATCAAAAATATTCAAATATATTATACCTATAGGGCTATATTAAGGGCTCTGTTTACCTACATATATAAACACAATGTGATTTTATGATTTTTATGTATCTAATTTATTTTATTCAAAAATAAAATGTGTTTTTATAATTTGCTTCCACTCTATTAGGTGGTATGGTGATATCTATAATGTAGAAAAATGTTCTATTTATTTTCAAATATACTTCTGATTTCAGATACAGTTAAATTATAATTTCGATTTTGATCCTCAATCAATGAATATTAAAAGAACTATCGTGGGACGATAAGATTGCACTTTTGAATCCTAGAAGGAGAAGTTTGTTAGTTAATTTCGTCAAACGTGTTGCGAGTTAATTCCGATTGATTTTACCCAATTTAGGAGTGGGTAAAATCAATCGGAATCAAAGGTGTTTGGTTTACATATAACATATATCGTTAAGAAGTTAAGGGTTCAGTCATGAGAGGGGCTAACTTTCTTAAAATTATTTTTATTGGCAGTTAATGAATTTATTTATCAAAGCTTAATATGTGTAGTCTTTACATAATCTTTTAACTTGATTTTATCAGAATTATTTTAAAAACTAATAACTATCTTTGATTGACCCGGATACGAAATGTGCGGTGATCTTTGCAGCAGCCTCAATGGTTCATTTGAAATCAATAAAATTCATTGGCGGTGCCATTAGTTTAATTTTCTTGTCCAAGGTTCTTTTTATTTTTTTTATTTATTAAAATTTTCAAATAACGTCTTCTGAATGTTGTTTCGCTTATTTTCACGCAAAAAAACTGATCAAACACAATTGTTTTGTGCTTACCTTTATAAATTAAATCAAATCCGTTCAGAAGATTTTTCATTAAAGTGATCACGGACTTTGAAAAGATACTCTCGAGAAAAACAGTCTTAGTTGAAGTGCACTATTAATTTACTTTGACAACGCGCATTAGAATGAGTAAAAATTTAAATTGAAAAATAGTATAAATTGAAAACATTACACATCTTCTGGAGATCAAGGTAGAGATCGTCCTGTTATTAGCCGGATGAGCTACCAACTACATTATAGATGCTTGGTAGTCAACTACAGATATTATGGTATATGTGACATGTTTCCAATCATATAATCGTACAAAAAATGAAAAACAACTCACAATACAATAATTAATTATCATATTTCAAGAAAATGTAAAATAAATAAATTATATATTTAGAAAATTCAAACTGCATTTTAGGAATGAGTTTTCAAAATAGACCATTCAATCTGCTTTACACTTCTTCTTAAGGTTAGGATTCAGTTAATAAATTAAGTTACCTTCAGTTACAATTCAGATTATTTAATTTGCCTTCCTATGCAAAGAATCATTTTGATACTATAATCATTAAAATAGTATTTTTTGTAGACTAAAATTGTTACACACACAAATAGCATAGAAACATATTTATCTATATAAAAATTGTTTTACTATAATCACCCAAATAATTTGAAGAGAAGTCCAAAGTAAACACCAGATTTCCAAGTCCAAATTACCTGCAAAAAAACAAGAGTTGAATTATTTTGTACAAAGTAAAATAACCTATGGAATTACTAACTCTGGAATGACCATAATACGTTCATAAAATTGATGAACATATTTTTACAAGCAAATAAATTATTCAAAAATTAGTATCACATGTAAAAATTACTATAATTACTTTTTACTAATTATTCCAACATTGTATAAAAATCACAAAAACTTATTATATATAAAGTTCATGCAATAGTATTATATTATATAATATAATACATATAAAATTAGTTATTATATAAAAGTTGTTGATTATATATGACATATTAATATTAATTATGCTTTTTGTACCCTCTTCTTCATCTAGGTAGAAGTATAAAATTTCTACTACACATATATGGTGTATAACGTACGGTTCGTACGTTGTTCATCAAACCATAACTATCATATTGAATAAATAACATATTTACCATAACATTTACATGTCAACATATAAAACCCTTCTTTACTTTTATATAATAATATCAACAATAATATTATATACAAAACAGTTAGTTCCTGTGTATTCACATACAGTGATATTGTAGAATATTTAAGGATTAACATTAAAATAGCGATGTTGATTAAATTTATGTATTACATCATTTAAAGATTCTTCATTTTACGAATCTTTTGGATCTGACGTTATTTTTCACAAATTTTGCTTAGAATAAGCAAAATATGAACAATCAAAAATCCTAATAACATGTTAAACATTGTTTTCATAAATGAAATGGATATATACTCTTTAATCGCTTGTAACTTCTTTGATTTTAATCAATTTTAATTTAATTTTTTATATGGAATTGAGTCAGTCAACGATTAAGATTATTGTATTTAATAATCTTAATTCAATTTGAAGCTTATAGCGAGCTAATAAGATAATACTGATAACAAGTTAATAAGTAAAAAATTTCTAAATGCAAGCTTTTATAGTATGAATTGGTAATAGAGACATTAAAGAGGATTTTTCTTGCAAATAAAAAACATATTTACTCAAATTATGGTGGAAGTGCAATGAAATAAAAACTATTAATTATTACCACGCTACCAAATTATTAACATAATAATTGTGAATCCGGAATTTTAACATATCTTTACATTTTATAGCCACTAGAACCCAAAGTATATGCGTTAGTTCATTTTTGCCTCGATTATCTCAAAAACAAATCCTTTCGTTTATGTAAAGGCTAAACAAGTTTAAAAAAAATAAAAAAAAGTTAAGATAACAACTAAAAGAGTTATTTTGTTCAGATAGTCGATATTTGATTCTGTATCAATGTTTGAACTATTCTTATTCATTATCATTCATAAAATATTCTAATTAACATATGTACTCTATATAGCGCCTTTTTACATTCTATTATTCATTAAAAAAATACACAAATCACTAGCAGAACTTCCCCCCCCCCCATCGTCAATCAATAATATATTCAATAAAAAATAGCACAAGTTTTATATTTATTTATTTTTATTTACTTTTATTTTGAATATGTTAATAAGGGTTTTAGTTCGCAAAAACGAATCTAATTAATTAAAATTGATGTGTATGTCCGCCATGTATACGTAACGCTGAGTTGTTTCGGACACAACTAGTCCTATTTCAATGGAACTCTTAGGAGAAATTTATGTATTTTCTTCGGCTTATCTTGATATTTTTGTAGACTGTTAAAGCAAAATAAACTATATTTACGGAGTATTGATCGACTCAAAATATTAACTGCAGGTTAATGGAAGACTCAGTATTATTTTTCAGCAAACTGGTGGATGCATTTCTTTAATAATTTCCAAACTCGCTTTATGTAAAATGAATTAGAAAGTGTAATAAATGTGAAAATACTTCAAGTCATGACACTTTGCTTTTTTACCTTTGATAGTCATTAATAATTTTGTACTATATGGTATTCAGTTAGGAAAATCAGCTGTATTGTGAAAACGTTTTTATGAAAAGTGAAAATGTTTTTCTCATTCACATAAGTTCGTTTTATTCTTTGATGTATAGAAATTTTTTAAAGTATTATATCAATTTAATTTTATGAACATGGCGATGTAGAATTTTTGTATCAAACTCCGTATTTCCTATATGACAAAGTAATACTTTTATCTTCGATTTAATGTCTGCTTTGTTCACTCTTAAAAATTTAACGATTTATAATATTTAATTTTAACAATTTAAAAATATTTATGGCAGTAGCAGTCTGGTATAGCTGTTCTAGAAATTACCTAATTAGTCTGTTTTCATTTATTTATTTTGGTCATTGTACGATTTGGCATATTTAGGTACTTTGTACGGATAAAAAGATATGTCCCTTTTCTAATTCAATATAAATATATATGCAGTTTATATTTTTAGAGTGTTGGGAAATTAAATTCTTTTTAATTTGTTCCTGAACGATGGATTAGCAAGGACAATTCACGACGGAGAATTTTTCCTATAAGTGTACTCTAGTTATAATAAACAATAGCTAGTTGTTTAAACCGCCACTATAGTAGTAACACTTTCCGCAGTGGTGCAACTTAATGTAATGTAAATACGAAGTGCTTAAAAGAAGAAGCAATTAAAAGAAAAATAAAACACTTCCTCCCCATCTGACCACATATAACGACCTAGACACACAACATTATAATTTTTTTTCTTCTAATAACGTTAATTTTCGTTATACTTTTGTTTTGCAGTGCATGTCTAATTTGATCCCTCTTGTACCGTTTTGACTACAACGCTATCCTATCGTCAAAAATAGTTTCTGTGTTTTTAAGTAAATTTTTAATACCTTATAGTATTTGTATTACCTGATAATCCATGCTTCCTGATTTTTGAAGTATATTCATAACGGATGGACAAAATGACAGACAGACGCATTTACAATAGAAAATGGAATCAATGGATTACACCATGAACACTCATACCAAGAAAATATTTTTAAGTGTACAGAAATTTTGTCTACATTTGATATTTGTTAATTTCAAATTTATGCCATGTGAAATAAACCATTTGTATAGAAAAATTTGTAGTTTCAACTCCTGTTTTTAAAGATGGCCCCATAAAAAACTATAATTATACTATATACTATAATTTGGCTAATAGATGGAAGCACTTTTATTATGGGTCGTAAGTGGCGAAACTAGGATTTAAAATGAATAAAATGTTTTATTTTATTTATTTACACTAGAGAAAGTTATTTTTACATAAAAAATTTTTATTTAAAAATGGTAATTAATGAAAAAAATTTATAATTGAATTAAAAAATAAAAATTTTATATTAATTTTTAATAAGGCTTATTTAATCATACAAAAAAAAAATTATTTTGTCAGTTTTAATCAGTGCTTAATTTTTAAAATTAGTATCTTTAATAGTAAAATTCATAATGGTATGTTGAATAAGTTTGTATGGTTCGGAATGTTGATAGCAAGATAGTAATAAAATTTTATCATGAAGGTTAAATTTTTTGAGAATTTGATATAAAATCAATTTTTTTTCTAATCGCTTAATTTTAATTTTAATTTGAAGAAATTGACATTACGAAGTTTATGCCACAAACATTCTATTAAAACTAATAATAGTTTTCAAAATAATAGAATAAATTTCGTAATATCGGGTTCTTTAATGATAAAACCAACAATCGTTCAAAAGATTGATAAATTTAATAAATTATTTAATAATTTGTTGTATCATAATGCACGTTTAAACTTTTTGAATGATCTAAGAAATAACCGACTTTTTAACAATATTGAAAAATTATGCATAGGCGTTCTACACCTCGTCTGTGGTCCCGCTTAATCGAGTTTCTTGCTTCAATAAGATTGCCATATTTTGTTAATGGATTGTGTGTGAATATGTGAAGCCTATTAAGGCGCTTACTTGCGTGCAACGTAACGTCCGTAATGAAACTTGTTGCGTAACAGCAACGTTTGTGTGGATGTGAACACGTAACACCGTCGTGTATCAAAAGTTGATTCGCGACAATGTTACATCGCGTTCCACAACTTGTCGGTAAATTTGAATTGTGTCAAAAGATGTTGCTAGGTGGGGTTACGCATAGTGTGGACTCAATAATGCAACATTTGCAAAGGCAAGACGTAAAGGCAAATTGCTTGGTAAGCAGATGGAACGCTATGCAATATAAAGCAACATCGTAACATCGCAATGTCTCGTAATACGTAATACGTAACATGTAACACGTAACAGGAAAGATTTTCGATACGGTGTTACGTTACAAATGAATGTTGCACGTATGTTGACTATTTTATATTATACAACCGTGTACAACCGTAGTATGTAATCATATAATTTATATGAAGGATATAAAACAATATGAAATTATTGTATACAATTTATATGAAGGATTTTATAAAACAATAATTAAATCATTATCTCTCTACATGCATAGAGTGATGATTTGAACGTAATATAATGATTGTATGTGTTATAAAACATATAACCTAAGGCTGTTTTTATCACTATATTAAATAATAAATCAAAGTTGTATTATTAATTTCAATGTAGTTAGAAATTTAATAGATATCGAGGAGTTCAAGAGAACAAGTTAGTTGTTATATATAACATTAAATAAAATAATATTTTAACGGGAAATGCTTTTGGCAAATCGATAAATTTCAATTTAAGGTTGATTCTATCCTAAGTTTTAAACACATTTAATATTATTACTTTCGGTATCGGGAATATTATGTTTGAAATAAATATTTCTTCTCCCCATCATTGTTTCGGAATTTTCTGAGGATTTTTCATGTCGTATATAAATTTGTGGAAAATAATAGTGAATGTGTTCAGTATGGGAGCAATACAAAAATAAAAAATTTTCTATGTTATCTTTACCACATGCGTAATATATCATAAGAAATTAAAATTGAGCTAAAATCGATTATTTTGGAAAATCGTATTTGAAGATAAATTAAAAACCAGAAGAACAAAACGTAAAAAATAAAGTTATTTGACTGTCACAAAGAATTTGGAAAATGTGAATAAATTTTGTTACTCATAAGGCCAAACCGTTCAGGGGACAACATTTTTTATGCCAATATTCAATAATGTGTGTTTTCACTTAAATGCCAATATTTCGCGAACCAATCAACCGATTTTAATACAATTTTGTACATACGCTTTTGTTTATGATGTTGTTTTACATTTTGTTGAATGAATAATTGCGAATATGAAGAAAAGTTGTAAAAGAGGATCGTTACAAAAATTAAGTTTAGTTAGGGAATCTATGTGATTAAAACGTAGCAAATTTATTTTTTCACATATAGAAATTTCATTTTATTTGGTGAAGACGTTTAAGAAATATTAGTAAGAATTTTCAACATCACAACGAAGTACTGTGCCCATAATTGGCAGTGTATGTAATTAAGTTTATGGTAGTACAACTTCTTATATTTAGCAAAAAAGAAACAGTTTTTTATGAAAGTCTAACAGATTTTCAGTAATTAGAATTTTTATATTTTTAATGTATTTTATGAAAAACAACGGTAACCAAGGCACTTTTGAAAGCATGTTTCGTATCATCAGAGTTGAAAACATAAGCACCAAATTTTCACATTGCTAGATACAATGTAAATTTATAATTTCGTTTTTTGTTCGATTATCATGAAAATTCAAAAAGCTGAAAAATACCATTAATATAAAAAATTGTTTAAATCTTTTCAAAAATATAATAAGACCAATTTATTATCTGAGGTCGATCTAACAATGTATCCAGTGACTACCTTATTATTTATAATTAAAATCAGTTAATTATGTAAAAAGACAAGTTCAAAAGTTCACATACAAAAATCTTTTAATTCGATATATTGTTTCATCAGCTTTAAAATATTTTCTAAAGATATATTATAATGAATGTATCTATCTTATTTATTATATCTATTTCATTAAAGAGAAAGATATTTTATATATCTATAAAGCAAAGATATATCAATCAAAATTGTTGATTATATAATATAAAACGTTGTTGTTATATAACATAACAACGATATTATTTTAATTATTAATATTTGTAGCTTTAAGCTACAAATATCATATTTTAATAACTTCCTGGTATAAAATTATTCGTTTCATCCTAAATATCAAAACTTGAACATTTTATAATGTTTGAACATTTGAAAGTATTTTTAAGTTTGTTATATAATATTGCAATATTTGTTTTAAGCTGTATACATCGGGTCAAAGTTTATTGAGATGTTTGTTACACTTACCAAATCTCCAGAATTAGATTGGACACTTCAGAATGAGCGTTTTCTTCGATCTTCTAATCAAAAAAGTATCCTCAAATTTTTTCAGAATTATAAAACTGTAAGTAAATTTCCTGTAAACTATAATTTCGTAATAGTAACTAACTTCCGTACTTTTACCTAATCTTCAACTAAAGTTCATATATTCATCTCAGAAACGGTAATAATTTATAGTTCTATTACCTATGTTGGTGAATATGTTTTATTTGATGAAGTGAGGCTATTAATTTAGTTCGTATAAGTCAATATCCAAGTGAAAGATCAATTCATAACTTAGTTTCAACTCAAATATCTATTTATCCCAATAAGAATCAATCAATCCAAATCATAATGTATAAACTATTTATGGCTTAGCAAATGAAGCAAATTATTATGGTAAAATCAAAATTGTGTACAACTTGTAAAATGAAATATAAAATTTCAAAGCAACGTTTTAATGAAATATGCAGGTTTAGACGTAAAACATGCGTAAGTATTTCTGCTTACTCCGTTCTTATTTATAAATCAACAGACTAATCAATTAGCCTGTTAATTATACTTAATAAATTATTGCTGCAAGAATTCGAAACCTCAACCTCTGACATCAATGCTTAGACATAATGATCCCCATAGGTTTCTCGGTCATTAAGTATCGGAATTTCAAATTATATTATTCAAAATTTTTTGACAATTTGACTACAAGTTAGATCAAAAAAATTTTAAAATTATAGTTTACCTATACAAAAAGTTTAGTTTTGAAGGATATGGTATATGAATTATGGTATATGAATGAAGTTCAAAAAATTAAGGAATTTTCTTATTGTTGGATTTTTTGGTTATGAGACCAAACTTATTTGACACGAGAATCGAAAACTTAATAAATGGTAGTATAATTATTTGCATAGGTTTAAATTTGAAACCTGAATTAAATTCTATATATGACTAGAAAAAGTTTTTTTATCAGCAATTTCTGAGGTATGTCATTATTCACACCTATGCATCTTCTGATTGTTAACGTACAGTTTCTACGTGAATAAATAAACAAACTCCTCTTAAAAGTGTTAAAAAAGGTAAATTATAATATATTTAATGATAAAATGTATATTAACTCACATTAAACTGTTTTTACTAAATTATTTTAATGAAAAGTTAAAAATGTATAGATTCGTATCATTCAAATGTCACCAAGCAAAGGGTAAACAAAAAATTGTAAAGCCTTGTTCACATTGATCAAGTAATTTAGTTAAGTAACAAGTAGTTTAGTTTTAATCACTTAACACATGATCAAAAATTGTTCACACTTATAATTTGGTAATTTAGTCAAGTTGTAACCATTGTATTAACTATGTGAACAATCACAGTGATGTAAAATAATTTCATATCACAGAACTGTTTATATTATATGTTATGACTGTGATTGGAATAACAATTTAATATCAAATAGATTTCTTCATTTGTTTATTGTTATATGTTTGTGATACAAGAGTGGAGGATGTGCTACTTGGATACGAAATTAGAATTTAACTAAAGTACTTGACTAAACAACATTACTAAACACTTGATTAAAATGTTGCTGTTCACATATGTAAAATAACTAAACTATTTGCCACTCGACTAAAATATTTGATCAATAAGAATAAAGGTTTTGGGATGTGGATAAATAGGTGAATAATTTGCATGATAGTGTATACAAATCATAGTATTTTTGTATACCAAGAAAATTCTTGAATTGAAATCGTTGAAAATGATGATAAAATTGAATGATACAAGTTTGGTTTTATTATTTCATAGAAACATTTTTTGAGTACTATTAGAGGCTACACTTAAAATGAAGACTTTCTAGTTAGACATACGTATATGGACATAGCTGACGGAGCAGTTCTAGGCTAATAACTTTAATTCTGTAAATGTAATACGTAATTTTAATGTACTTAATCAGAAAGTTATTGGTTAAAATGTTAATGATCATGCTCATCATCGGTTTCTTATATAATACAATAGAGGATGTATCATTTTGATGTTATAAGTTCCTCAACCCATTATCATTGTTATGACAAAGTTGAATTATTATTTATCAATAATTATATATTTACTTATTATCAATATTATATCTTTAAAATTCCTATTCAGATAATTGTTCATTTTATATGGAAATAAGGAAGAGTTATTTGAATTAAATTTTACATAATAATTGTATATTTAGTAATAAAATACCATTTTCCTACGTTTTTACCATGAAGAAGGCTGTAGAGTATTTCGTTGGTGATTAAAAACGAGTTTATGCTACAAAAAACGCACTTGTATTCAAATATTAATAATGGAAGTTCTTGGATTTGATAGTCTGACAGTTTAGAAAATATTGCTAGAATCTAAGTTTTTACTTAACGACAAAAATCATGGGATACTCTGCTATCCTCTTTTTGTGTGTAATACTTGGGTATTCTTTTCTAATTACTGATCCTATATAATAAAAAATCAAGAAAGTTTTAAATTCTCAATAATACTTTCGTATTAATATGTGTAAATTGATTTTATTACAAAGTTTGCAACTTGAGCAAGAACATAATTAAACCCAAAACAAAATTTAGGTATAGCTGTTCATAGAATCACTGAATTAACACATTTCTATATGCTCCTCTGTCCGCCTGTCTGTCCGTCACCAAGATAACTAAAAAAAATAAAAGTTGCAATTTTTGTGACTTATTCTAGGTATAAAAAGCGAGTTTAAGTTCGTGAATGTGAAAAATCGGTCTATTTGGTCCAATGGACCATTTAAATGCTTTTTAAGCTAAAAAGAAAGAAAAACTCAGACATAAAATGTTTGTTTGTTTTCTAAAAAATCAACTTTTGTTTCAAACATTTAAGTTTTAAAATGTTTGAATTCGTTGTAAGCTCAAATGTAGCTAATTAACACATAAAATTACAATATTAATTATTATACATGTATTTATAAATTTTTGAAGAAAAAAGTTTTTATTTTTAGAATAAAAGTAAATTTTCTGAGTGTGTAGATCAATGAGCCTACCAAATTTCGTCAAAATCGCTTTTCAAAAGTTACAGCGGAACAAAAGGTTGCAAGCGCCGAGCAATGAAGGTAGTATATGTTCAATGAACTGAATGAAGTATATCTTGATTTATTTCTTTGGGCAAACATCGATAATCGAGACCCTTGATGAAAAATTTATACAAATGTTGTTCAGAAACCAATTCTTTATTTAAATATTATAAATAAACCGTCTTTATGAATAAATGTTTTATTTATGTGATAAATATATTTTTCTATTTAAATTACAACTAACTATAATTACATTTTTCGAAAAAAAAATCCTTTGGAAAACCTTGACATAGTTTAGACCTGATAAATGATGTGGCTTATATATTTTCTATTCAATTTAATTCGAAGATACTTAAATTTCAAGATGCCTCAAATATTTTTAAATAAAGAAAATTGTTCTAAATTGGCGAAGTCTTCGAGAAACGATAAAATGTCACTTCTCTTTAGGAAGGTGCATGATATTATATTTAGATATTGTTAAAGATGTTTTACATAAATATTCATGTTGCCTCAAATATCAACTAAAAATTGTCTTTCAGCTTTCTTATTATAATCAACAATAGTTAACTCATTTTTGGCATATGTCTAAATCGGGAAAACTATCTCTATTTTACTTTTTTAGGAAAACAGATTTTTGAAGAAACAGTTTTTACTCTATCATTACAGCAATCATCTACCTTGGCGTAGCTCTATTAGTTGCAACCTCATGTTCAATAATATACACGGTTTTATCCTAACAAAATATATTCAAAACCTTAAGCTGTCAACCTTATATTTTGTAAAATGGTCTTCAATGCGATTCAATTATTAGCATTGGAACACTTTTATATTACTTAATGATTGTTGTTATACAAAGAAGTAAAAATTAATTATGAATATAAGTTAAAGTTCCCGCCATTATATTAGAAATGTTTGGTTTGTCATTTTATATTGAGACATGTATGAAAGTGTCAAACTTGTAATTTCTCTATTCTGCAATAAAGTGGTGAAAATCATTTTAAACAACTTCTGTCTACAAACATTGTTATTATATAAATATAAACTAGAATAACTCCAAAAACATAGCTCCTTCACTTCAAAAATCTCGTATATTCGGTATCTTTTCTGTAAGTACAGCTAGTTTTGAATTTGGATGTTTCCAACTGTCTAAAGTAATTTTTCTTATCGTTATTGCATAGAAAACCAAAAAGTAAAAAATAGGTTCATGTATTATCTTCATATCTTTGAACTTGAATAAATGAACAAATTTTCCTCAAATGTGTTAAAAATGAAACAACCATTTTTATATTTGAACTTTAAATCCATCTATTAAGATTTAAACGATGCGTTGTTATTTTTTAAATTTTAAATAAGTTCAGTTCAATACGTCTTTTCGTTTTCGAGTTATCGTTACGGAGAAAGAGGTAATAGAAAATGGTCTTATTTTATGAACGCCGTTATATATATTTAATATTTCGAATATATCACTGATATAATAAACTATTTTTTATTTATTTTGCCATAAGTTTGAGTCGAATAATTATAATATAAATTGAGTTTTGTATTATTTCATCGGTTTTAACAAAAATTCGATAAGAGAAACGAAAAATGTCAATTTTATTATCATTCTTCGAAATTCAATTATATAGTTTCTACACCTTTAACGTAAAATGAAAAATACAGGATATAACTTATCAGAGATAATAAGTTTGTACTGTTTTAGTTTTCCGTTCTTCATTATAACACTATATTATATACTTATTGCTAACTGGATGGCGTCTTTAATGAATAGACTTTGTGTTATTAGTTCAAATTATATTTACTTTCTTCTATTAATATCACTTCCTTCATAAACTAAGAATTATATTTATAATATACCAAGTATAACCTGTTGAAGAATCAACTGTACGTTTCGATTCGATTAAAATTTGGGTAATATGTTTGTTCAATTAACATTAAAATCAAATTACAGGCGAGAGAAATGTTCATCGAATGAATATGATAAAAATGAGATATTTTATAAACTTGTATCATTTTAAAGTCCATTCATACATATCGGCCAGTCACGTCAGTTCACAATAGTTCTACCCATGTTACTTCAATAGTTTGTGTATTCTCACACTAACACGTAACAAAATAATTCCGGTCAGTCAACTTACCTCAAAATGACGGAGCTAGTACTGAAGCCGCATGAATCACTGAAATGGAAATGTGACGGACATGTGTAGATATCCCAACTTTTAATTCACACAAAAATATAAAATGAAAATAAGTTTTACGGAAACAAAGGAATTTTTAAACTTATCTCTCATAATTTTCCTTAGAATTTATACATTGCTGCTCATATAATTTGAAAAATATCTCAACACAAGAAGCTAAGTGGTACAAAATATTTATTTTCCTTTTTTAAATTTTTATTTATTTTTTACTGAGTTACAACCTTTCAAAAATCTCTCGAAAATTTCTTTGTTTCTTAACCCATAAATTTCTCCAGAAATTTTGTTCCTTTAATGATTTTCAACAGTTTGGTCATTTCAAATGCTCAATATGCCGATTCATCACAATGTGTACTTAGGGTGTATATTTTTCAAAAAAAACTTTAAAACTATTTTATATATTCTTACAGGTTTTTAAATAAATGCCAATGATAAATTTTTATTATAAAAGTTCTCAAATGTAGTAAACTTATTCCAGTTTAAAAACCACACTCTAATTTTCTGTGCGACCATTGATGACACATCAAGGATTGAGCGTAGATTTTTTCATTTTAAAAGATAGTAAAAAAACAAAATTGAAGCTTCAAGCTATTCGACCTATTTATTGGTTTAACAATTACGAAAGTATAAGTTATGTTTTTCATCTCCATGTGATCATTTTTAACACGCTTTTATTAGCTTCACTCGTATGTTTGTTTGTCTGTAGGTAACTCTCTGAAGTTGGCTGCAGAACGCATATGAACGGATCCTTTGCATGAGAGTAATAAAGATAGAGCTAGTGCGCGAACTACGGTGCGCGAAGCGTGTTTTTTTAGTTTTTTTAAACTATTATAATATTATTTATTAAATGAGATAGAGTCATACAAAAATCAATTAAGAAAGCTGTATTTGTTTTCTTCCTAAGATTTTTTCCAGCAGTACTATAATTGATTTAAAATATTTTCAAAAATGATGCATAAACAGAAGAAATGGTACAATCTATATCGGATATTCATTGCCATTATTGTATATATATATATATAAGATATAAAGAACACACACCAAGATTGTGGAAGTGTTTGTTTTTATGGTATAGTTACGTTGTTGTTTGTTTAATAATGTTTCTGTTCAAACATTATCATCGCTACGAACGAATTGAAATAGGCACAAAATTTATGATTATAATTACAGAAAATATATATATATATATAATATATATATATATATATATAGTAGATATTAAATCTATAATCATTTATTTATTAATGTATTTAATATTTAATATGTGCTTATAGGTAAGTATAAGAAAATGAATGGTTATGGTATTACATTCAAACTATCATAGAACTGTATTCAATATTTAATGAAATATCACGTATTTATTGATTAATTAAGTACTTCTTTAATATTACCTACTTATAGCATTTGTATAAAATAAAATCAATGGCAATGAGCCTCCTTCAGTAGGAAAAATACTCTATTTTATCATCGAATTGGTTTTTAAAATCATTGGTTCCTTTATTTTAGTTTTTTTTCGTATTACTCATGTGCTATTTATAGGCTATTGATTATGCCAATTAGCAAGGAAATAAAAAGTTTATGCACCAAGCAAGAATTGATCAATGGGGGAGTAAGACTTATCGCGGAAAGTTATTAAATTAGAGGTTGTAAATGGGAGAGACGGATGAAAACACACTATTTCAAATCAAAATGGCTTCTTCAAAAAGTTTAAAACCATGTTGAAATAAAAAGTTTTGAAATAGAAAGAAAAAAAAAACAATCATTTTGAAAAAATTCAAACTATTTTTAAGTCAGAGATATTGCTTTATAAGAAGAAGATTAAACAAAATTTCCTGTAAAATAAAAGTATTTTTCGCATAAATGCCCAAAAGAAGCCAGGAATTCTGGTGGTAATATTTTGAAAACTGCAGAAGATCCGTTTAAGATCCACCAAAAAAGAAACGGGCAGGGATAGAGATCCTTTTTTCCTCTGGATACCCGCGGATTTGGATAAGGATACAAGTACTGAATATTTTAAGGAAATTGGGGATCCACACATCCCTAATGCCCACATAGACGTCCATTAGACCTGTATTTTCTTAATTAATGTTTCCATTTTTTAGTAAAATGGAGGCCACTAAAAGTTTGTGTCAATATTTCAATTCTTTATTATATGTCTCAGGTCCAAATATCTTACTTATCTTCTCTTAAAAATATAACATTCTATACGAAAAACAAGCGTATGTACTGTGTTCACATGTACTGTGAAGGTTAAAATAGCTGTGAATATTACCATCCAGTAATACATGATAAGTAAAATTACTTATGATCTCGAGGAAAATAGCTTTATAGTTGTTGAATGTAGTAATTTTAAAGGTACTTTGTATACATTTTTGAATTATTTTTGCTAAAACTTTTCTACAGTTCGAAAAGGACAAAAGAAAAATTTACTTTCAAACTTTTCATTAAATTCATAGCATAGTATTTATCCTTACAAAAAGTAGTACAGTATTTTCATGTTATAATTATTTAAAAAACCAAGCCACGTATTTTACATGAATGTTAAATTACATAAAAGTAAAATAAAAAAACACAATTTACATTTATTATTATAATTTATATTATAAGAAGGAAGGGTCCTAAATTTATAAAGATGTAATATAAAAATATTAGGTATGTGTTGTAGAGAAAAATAAAAACACAAAATTACTTTCAACAAAACGAATAAATGAAATAATGAATTTGCAAAGAAAATAAACGGAAGAAATTTATTTTTTACTCTGATTCTAGTAGAGAAGGGACTGAACATACTTGAGTATGCAAAAACCAAGGATCTTATAATGCTTGCTTCTTTGTTCATTTCATCTTGCTATCTTCCTTCATTTTAAATTGCTAGTAACGATTGGACGAACAGATTGACGAACATATTTGTTAAATGTTACAAATTTAACAAGCCCTAAATGTGTTTGTTAGTTGGATTAAAAAAATATATATTTTAGTCAAATTATATTGAATAAAATATACATTTTTAAAATGTTTCGCATTTGCCATAAAGACTGCAAATAAATATTCACAATTTGAAAATTATACGGTTGTTGAACAGTTGATATATTGTATTCATTTATTTACATTTTTAAATAGATAGAGTATTTAAATAAAAATTAGTAGATTTTAATTGAGAACATTAAAAAAAAATTTATAGGCCAGTTTGTATCAGTAATTGTAGTATTACGATCTCCGTATGTTAAATCGCTTTCGTTAGTACATTGTTAGAAAACACATGTACATTGTGTATTTTGAAGTGAACATTTGTATTATACAATTTGATTGGTTGTTGAAGGTAATTATATTCATTGATAAATAATTTTTCACTATTATTTATAGTATACAATACGGTACATTTTATATATATAATATGTATTAACAAAAAAGTGGAAACTATAAAACAAGCCTTAATGTAATCAGTGATCTGTGTACTAACGAAAACGATTCAACTTTAGCAAACAATATATTTTATTTCAACTAAAGAAAGTTCTTCCATCTTTGGATAAATACTATTTAAACAAGTGAATTGTATATTGATTATGATTGGACAATTTTTAATCTTTATAATTCAAAAAAATGATCCAAAAATAGAAGGGTTCTAAATCCATTAGATCACCAGATATTTCAGTCTGCCTTCTGTTAATTATCTGACTTCCTTTGAATTAGACTTTCAATGCGGTTAATTTTCAATATATACGCAATTATTTCGGTATCGGTTGATAAATTTATACTTGAATAAAGAAAATATCCAAAATAATAATCAAATTTACATTTTTTTTCTATAAAGCCACATACCAACATAGTTAAACAAGTATGGTTAAATTTAACTAATTAAAATGTATAACTTGTCTCGTTGTTGGTACCACACGTTCTGGTACCCCTTTTGCCGTCCCTACGTCGCGTTTACGTATTGAGTATCAAACAAACCCATCATATACACATTTGGTTACAATATATATATAGGTATAGTCTAGTTTCCTTGTTCAAAAACATGTTAATTAGTGATATTCTTAATTATAATACCACAACGTCTAGGAAAAAAGTCAATAGTCTTACTATGAAAACTCTAATGTCGAGCATACTGACGTAGATAACAAGCTACGATGTGAAATAAAAAATTGAGAGCTAAGTTTGTGCTTACGTCTTATAAACGTAGATTATATTTTTAGGGTTAAATATTAAAATATATAAATATAATTAAGGAACAAAAACGCAAATAGAACCATATGTACTGTTTTATAAGCAAATGTAATTTATCCATTCCATTATTTTGCCGTTGGTCCCTTGGGAGACATCATTAATGAAAAATATATCGGTCATTGCAAATATAATAATTTTAATGTTTCGTTAGTAAATGTTGAATACTACAAATAATTTTTTATATCCGTTCGTTCGGCCGCGTTATCAAGATAACTTAGAAACGATATGAGATAGCAAGCTGAAATTTTTGTGACATATTCTAGAAAAAAAAAGTTAACTTAAGTTCGAGAATTAGCAAAATCGGTATATTCGGCCCTATGAATCCATGACCCAACTTTAAAACCATAAAATGAAAGAAAAATTAAGGATAAAAAAATGTTTCTTATTATTATCTAACTTTTTGCTTTATGTCGTGTATTTTTTAAACCAGATCTGCTATATATCATTTGCTTCATAGAGAACTTGAGAAAAATTGTACTTCTACAAAAACATTTTCCTTTAAATGTTTATTTAATAAAATTGAATATGCATTAGAATTAATATTTATTTTTTTTATTTTCTTTTTTAAGAAGGTTAGATAAGGGTTTAGGGGTTTTTCCCGGTAATGCTACCAGTAATTTATAAAATTGACTAATTATTAAACTTATGTTTGATAATTTCAGTTCCTCGTATATTTTTCGATGCTTCACTTCTTTCCATAAGACAACTTCCAAACACCACCCAATAATGAGAATTTAAATTTGTTGTTGTTGTCTGTAAGAGGAATACAACCAATAATCTATTGAAAGGTTTAAAACTTGAATGAAACGAGAGAAAAGGATTGTTCTTGCGAGCCCAAAATTGTATTCATGAATATTTGATTTGTAAAATTGTGGTCATTATATTGGGCTCGCAAATTATGAAAATAAACCTGTGGTCGCAAAATAGCCATTTTGCGAGGCTAAGGAAAAATATAGATAAAACTTACCAGAATAAAACACAAGAAAACGAAATACTCACCTGAAAAAGAAAAATATATTGTTATGAAAATAGATAACATTTGTAGTAGTCTAGTAGATTGGAAATGCATTACGGGTATGTCGCGATAATAAATGACTACGAACAAAACGTAATGAAACTGGTTTCAAAGTAAACAATGAAAATACGCACGTCTATGTGTTTGGGCACTTTGACTGTGGGGTTTTTGTTCGATCTCAGCAGAACCAGTTTATTGGCGAATAAGAACTAAAATGGTGACATCTATTTTAAATATGATTTCTATTGTAGTTCTTATACGTTTTCATTCTTTCTGTATTTGTGCACAAATAATTCATGTAAATTCTTTGGAAAATAAATCATAACATTTTGATTTATTTTGTTCGCAAAAATAGATATAATGTATACTGCATTAAGTATAAAAAACAAAACATGATTTGAGATTAAAAAAAACGGCTTTCAGTATATGGCCTTTTCAGTGTTTGTGTCAAAGATATCGAATTGAACGCTTTATCCTAAATTCACCAAATTGAATATTTTGTGTTCCAATCCACTCTAGTTGTACTGCAAAGTTTCAAGACGGCCTACCGAATCCATTGTTCTATACCAGATGTTTTGGGTTTTTTCCCGTTTTTGTGAAAACGGGAAGCTGTGATGAAAAGTGTCAATATGTTTTCTAGTTTAGGTGTTCGTTTCTTTTGTTTACACATACACAAAAACACAAAATTGACAAAATTAAATTAAATTTTTCTGTGACACATCTTTATTTAATACCTGATATTTTTTAAGTGATTTTAAATACATCGAGAATGTTATTCGCATGATTTGAAAATAATTTGGTTAAATTTAACTAGTAAACAGTAAAATTCAAAATTGAATACACATTATTTTCATAAAATAAAAAATTGAGTTTTGTAAATTGATTTATACACTTTTATAAAAATTTTCTAACTTAACTAATTTTTAGTTTTACTTTATTAAAAAATTTCTATTTTGTATTATACATTATATTAATATTTATGCCCGACGCATAGATCTTATCGATTTATACGATATAGTCTTTGACATTGAATAGTTTTAACTTTTAAGAAATACTTAGTTAAAGAATACAAAAAATTATACCGGTGCAAACATCCATTGTAGTTTTTGCGATATTTATAAAAAGTAATTGTTTACATTGTAAAAAAATTGTGTATTTGTTTCATAAACGACTTGTGTTAAATATTTGTGTATCATTTTCTTATGTTACTTGAATGCTTAACTAACGTCATTTTTATTGAAGTTTATGATTGTGGTACTATGAAATTTAAATAAATCAGGTAAAGTAATTTTCTTAATATTCATTAAATATTTCTTTATTTTAAATTAATTCCTCTGTATTGAAACTCAAATAATAATATAGAGTTAACCGACCTTTTGTTACCATTTAAAAATGTACGACTTTTATCTCTGTCTTTGAGACAAAGTTTTAATACAAAATTTCTCTTCAAAACTCAATAACTATTTTTGTGTTGATAATTAACTTTAATTTTGGTTTAACTGTTTCACATAAATTGTGTACACAAAATTTTTACTGTGAATATCGATTATAATTGTCTCTGAAGAAACGTAAAAATTTATCGCATATATTTAATTATGCAGTAAGCATTTATATTTCAGAATCAAATAAAATAAATATTTTGATTCGTTTCGTCACTTATCTACATGTTTTGAACATGGAAACTAGACTATTATTACCATACTCTCCATATACATTTATTTATTGATCCACTAGTATACCGTTCTGGTTTTAAATATATAATTTAATTCGCTTTGAAAATAGGTATATAGAAGTAGTTATTTTATTTAAATTCAAAGTATAATCTAATCTATTTTTTTTTTTTTTATTGAAAATGTTTTTTTGTAATTTAAAAAATTAAGTAGACTGTTGAATATACATTTCACATATGTTTGAGTGGTGATCGGTATATCTAGCTGCGTTGAAATATGGCGTATTGTTAATTGAATTTGATACCAAATTTAAATTTTATGCAAAGCGAAAGGTTTTAGGCTAGTTATTTAAAAGCTCATTCACTTTTCAGATTGTTGTTTTTAGAAAAACTAAAAACTTTAAAATAACAATGGTTTGTTTGAATTTTTAAATTTATTATAGTGCCCAAAATTGAAAATTAAACTTATTCATATTAGTCTAATTTTAACATCTATCGGCACTCCAAGTAACAATTCTATTCATTTTAAATAGTTTATTTATCAATTAAAGTAAAATATCATAGATTTCGTAAACTTTTATTATTTATATATACACTTGTACTGTTAGTATTTACATAAATTTCAATCATAATTATTGAAATACTATAAAATTACCTTTGTATAATGTAAAGGCTAAATATTAATTAAATTAAAAATCATCATAAATTTCAGAAAGCAAATATTGATATGAATATTAAAAGCCTTAAAAAATAAAGCTTTGTTTTTGTTATATATTTATAAACATTAACATATTTAATACTCAATTCTGTATTTCAAAGTGGTCTTACACATAAGCTTACACAATGCATAGGCTGGTGATGTTGTACACGCAACTTGGTGACAAGGTTATCGTGAATCCCCAAGTTTATGTCCTAATAGAAATATGCGCAAAGTAATTTTCACTTTAAAAAGTGATTTTTGAAATAAGTATGATTTACAAAAGAAAAAAGTGATTTTTACAAAACGATTAACAAAATAAAATGATATTTTATATCATTTTGATTGTAGCACCTTGACCATTGCTTAGCTTCATCGGCAGTAGTAAGTCATATGCTTTTTAAGATATGACTTATATTCAGTCTTTTTCGATGTATACTTCTACATGTAAAAAATGGCAAATAATTATAATTTTAAGTATCTACGATATTTTATAAGTAGTATAGGATATTGGAAGATCCATGCTAGTGTTAATTTGTTACGTTCACATTTTATGTTATGTTTAGGAAAAAATATAACATCACAAAATCTTCCCCATTATGCATATAATCGGAGATTTATCTTGGTAAAATTGACTTAAAAAAACAAAGAATAGTTTTGAATTTTTTGAAAATTTTATCTTCATTCACTCAACTCTAAAAAAATGCTCTGGACTATCTAATATATTTACATTCACATAAAGTTGGTTTATATTAATACGGTGTTGTTCAGCATTTACTTTAAAATTGAATTCAGAGTGAAATGAGACATGCTTGAAGTTTTTTGTCATGATATTGCTTAATTTCCGCATAAAGTATAGAAGTTTCAAGTAGAAAATTTCATAATTTCTTAAGGTGGGATAATTTTTATGATTATGATACTATAGAATTAAATCAAAGAATACAAACGTCCAAAGAAGCAATTGTGTACAGTATTCAAAATAAGTACTAACCCAGTTAGTTATAGCTGTTGAATGTTAGTACGACTGCAATAGTGAATAAGAAATTAATGTGTTTTTCTTGCATCGCTAAAAATCCTTTCATCGCTAAAATTCAGTAATACTTATAGATGAAAAAAATCAATTATAAAATACGTAAATCTAATTCATTTTAGCATTCGTTTTATCAACAGATCCCGTATTATTTGCCAAATCCAACAGTTATGACCATTACTTGGTGACTACTCGTAATTAAATGAAATACCAACATTGAACACCTATAGCTAACTAGTGCTAAGGGAAAGTTTTAAATTTTTTGAATACACAAAAATTGTACTTATGAGCTTTTATAAAAATTTGTATTCTTTGATTAAATACAACTCTATCATTTATGCATTTATGATTTATAATTTAGACTTAAAATTATTCAAAAACGAAAAGAAAAGTCGAAAATTTGAATTATAATGATTTCTGCCTTATTTTGGCCTATACAACAAATTTCCATCGTACAAAGTTGGGACCACGAATAGAGTAATCGATAGTTTCTTTTTTAAGGACAAAATGTCGTAATCGTACATTAACGAGTAATAACAGAAAATCGTGGATGTATATATATATATATATATATATATATATATATATATATATATATATACATCCACGATTTTTAATTAAAATAAATAATTTTTTAATTTAAATCTTACGGATATTCTTCGGTAATTACAAAGTCCTTTGAGATTAAATTTCGAATTAATAAATTTAGACATTCCGTATATATAAATAAATAAATTATTAATGATTAAATAAAAAAAGAACGATAAAAAAGAATTTGTAACACATTTAAAATAATAGTTACTTATTTAAAATAATTATTAACTACACATTTGAATGTATAAATGCAGGTACTAAGTATTATCAAAAAATGAATTTAAACCAGGATTAAAATTTGGGTAATTATTTATTTATAATAATAATATTATACTTACTTATTTATTAATAAATATTCTATTATATATTATATTATATTATATTATATATTATATATTAAATTAAACCAATAATATCTTAAAATATTTATTTTAAATTTCAATTTAGTCATTATATTAACTTAAATTTGTTTATTTAAAATAAATGTTCCAATTACATATAAAATCAAGCTTAATAAATGTAAACATTTAAAGCTCTTTATTATTTAGTATGTATACGGTGAATTTTATTTAAACTTAATGTGTAAACTGTTCAAAAATAAAAGCGAATTTATTCTATAAATATTTTTGGAATTTTAAACTAGTATATCTCTGAAGAAAAAAGAATTTGACTAGTCTAAACCTTATTCGAAAGCTGATACAGATTACATGTGTTTTCATGAAATGGGGAACCATTCAATGAGTAAAGTTACTCAGAAATTAGTAGTTGATATTTAAGGAGAAAAAATTATGATTTGGCTTTGAAAAGTTAATGAAGTTCGTACAAAATTAAGTTTTACTGTATGCAAGAAATTTAAGTAGCTTTCCAATGATTCAGTTAGATTTTTTGTAGTTCAAATCAAATCAAAAAGTTAGTATCTCCTGAAGTTTAAAAAACGCGGTAAATCCAGATAATTCGAGAATTTGGATTTCTTATAGATGATTGAATTTAGAAAAAAACTGATTTTTTCTGCTATATTTGTGATGTAAAAATAGCACATATAGTTTTGAGCACATTATTTCTAAACAGCCTGTTTATTGATATACATTATAATTAATGTTTAAGTTTTCTGGATTGTAATGTATTGTTTTTCTGGATTTGTTTTATAAAAACCCACAATTTTTATATTAGAACTTTTGTTTTGCTTCTATTGGTTTAAATGTTGGGTCATGGATCCGTTGTACCCACTTTACTGATTTTGCTATATAATAAGAAATTCAGATTGTTTGATTTCGTTCTCCGAAGAGTAATCGTGTCACAAATTTTGAGGTGTACAAATGCACGTAACTATTTACATTTACCCCTCCCCCATACATATCTTCGTGTATTTTCTCTTACACGCTCTAAATTAAAACATTAAAATATAATGTGATTTGCGGTTTTAATTTTCCCAGTTCCCTTATCAGGTGTTATGATCAATTTTAATCAATTTGTAATCATTCTACCTTTAACTTAATTCCAAAACTATCTACTATTACATTTGTCTTACGTTTAGTATCTTTTTCTATATAATTTCATGATTTTTATCACCATACCAAATTAGTTTTTTCATAAATTTTTATAACTTATTAAGATTCTTATTAATCATATAATTAATGTTATTTATTCCTACATAGACATTCGTAGACCCAAACTTACACTACTTACTTTGCTACTTATACTAAATAAACATTGTAGTTTCTTTCTTTTTTTTTTTTTAGATAAAAAGCTTGATTTTAAAATAATTTTTTATTTCTATTTGCATTTCACTTTAATATCGAAACAACAGATAAATAATTTGTATTTTATTTCAAAATAAAACCAACATAATATGAATGATATTGTAAAATGTTTTCCATAAATAAACATTTTCTTTTTAAAATAGAATACACAATTGTAAATTGTATAGATAAGGTAAGTAAGGTACATATAAGGCTACATTTGTACCTACATCTATAATCTCTTCTCAATATTATATCATATGTGCAGCTTCGCAAAACACTTACTCACTACCTTATTCATTCATGTCTTATATGATGTCTATATATATATAACAATATAAAATAATAATAAATTTGATGTTCATTTAAATAAATTTAAATAACATTTATTTCAGTAAATTGTATAAAAACATTTTATAATGTGTCTTATAAATATATAAATATGGTTACTGGAATATACAGTGTGTCTGGATTTAAACATTGGAAGTAGTCTGAAAGTAAAATTTTCTTTTAATAAACAAAAGTAAATTTTATTTTCACAGTACTTCCAATTCTTAAATTCAGTTTAGTTCTTAGTTTTCAAAAATTTTTTGTAAATCGTAAAACTTTTGAAGTAACCTTAATTCGAAACCTCGGATAACATCTGTCTTTCGACCTAGCGATCTGTTAACATTATTCAAATGAACTCACTCCATTCCAAAGCGATAAGATAAATATTTATAAATTTTTGTAAAAATTAGTGGAGGTGTTTAGGATGGTCACATTTTTAACACACAAATGCCAATATTTTTTTAGCAGTTCATTTGATTTTGATGAAATAGATTCTTTTAAGAAAAATAGCAAATACGATAACTTAAATGCCAATATATCGGAACCGTTAATGCGTTTTATGCTGAATTTTGTTGTATATGCCTGTTATAATTTTACATTGGTGAAAATTTCTTATTCTGGAAGATCAGTATATAGGAAAACCGGAATATTAAATATATTAAATTAAATTTATTTAGGGAGAAATATAACAGACTTGATCACCTTTTACTGTGCATTTATTTTTTTCCATTTAAAACTTGGATGGTATTCTTGCTTGGGGTTGTTCGAGCACCTTCAAGGAGTTATTCATTAATCAAAAAAAGCCTATTCGGAATATTTTTAATTTGTAAGACTCTTGTGGCTATATTTTTAAGGAAAATTAAACATTATCGTCCATATTTGAGTATGACACATCTTTTTATGCTATAGTTTTTTTGCAACAGAATATGGTTATCAGCTGGTTAAACCTAAGCATAAACCCACAACTTTCCCAAAAAGCCCGTTATTAATATTTATAATAAACTAGCTGACGAAATATTAAAAAATAAAGAAATTTCAAAGTAAAATTAAAAAATACTCCATTGAAAGAACTTTAAATAATATTAAAGAATTATAATTATTTATTTGTATTATTAATGTTTTTTTGTACTGATTTTTTTTATAAATAAATATCAATATCAATAAAATTTTATGAAACGAACCTTAGAAAGACTTAGTCAAGTTAATCTTTGTCTTATTTTTGTCTTTACAGTATTCTATAACATAAATGAAATGAAATGAAATTTTCACAATATACAGCCACACTGCACAGACGTTTGTAGACAATAACTTGACAAATGATGTAAAATTGGACACAATGTACAATTATACAGTTTATAATATTATGTATAACAAAAATGTAAAATATACAATGCACAAAATGAATTCTTATTTTCTATAATTCATTTACATTTTATTCGAACGAAACGAAATCATAAAAAAAAGGATGGAATGAAAAACGAAAGAGAGTGGAAGAAAGAGCTTTCTTGCATTTGTTGTTGTTGTTGTTGTTACTTTCTTGTATTTATTATGGATATGATGTGATTAGAATATTCATGGATAATAATAATATTTTTATTTAAATTGTAGTAAAACACTTTACATTTAAGTGTAGTTATACAGTGTAATTATCAAATCAGTTAAGTGACTACTAAATATAATCATGAGAAGAAGGCTATTTAACAACTCTTTGTATAAATATTTTATTTTATTTTCCTTACATTTTTTAAATTTTATGTTGATCTTAATTTTAAAAAACTAATAGAAAAGTGGAAAATTGAAGGTATTGACTCAAAGTTTGTAAATATTTGACATCACATCACAAAGTTATTCGTTTTTTTCGTTTTAGTTGTGAAGTTATCTCGTATTAGAGAAGTAAATAAATATAATCAAGCAAGTCTCGCAGAGGAACTAGTGAAACCGGTCAAAATCAGGTCATAATTACTCGGCTTCGTATTGGCCATATCTTGCTGACTCACCCAAATCTTTATAAAGTTTTGAAGACAATTTCACCATTAAACACATATTAGTAACTAGCAAGAAATACCAGCAACAAAGAAAAAAACATAAGTTGTTAGGAAATATAGCCGAAATCTTTAGAGACTCGACCCATAACTTGAGTATGTGATAAAATTCAATCGAAATTCTAATCTAATTTGCAAAAATATCGAAAACTAAAGCTGTTAAAAATACAGAATAATTTAATTTATTGTTAAATATATATCTATATAAACTGCTAAACGCTGGAGTTCTGTTATTTTTGATAACGAAAAAACAGAATAAATTTTTTTATACAGAATTTTTTGCTTTACAATTTTTATCTAACTAAAAAACTTTATTCAAGCATTTGGCATCCATCCCTACGAAAATCAAATGCTGTGAAAATTTATAACCCCCAAACATTGTTCAGTGAAATATTGAAAACGTACACAGAAAATCTGAGCCTTTATACAAAGATGTAGGTCTTCTGGGCTTTAGCACTTAGTTAATATCATTAAGGTAGTACGAGCGCCAGGCGGTGTGGGGATAGGTATCGACTCTAGCGCGGTAAGGGGAACGCAGTAAACATATGATTTTTTTAAATATATAGATATACATTTAACATTGGCTAGTGGCGGCATTTATTTTACTTTTAATTAATACACTTTAATTAGTCGGGCAAGTGTAAATTTTTTTAAATTAAATTTATCACTAATATATTTACTTTCATCCATAAGTTTTTTAAAAATATTCACCGACAGTTTTACGAGAAAAATACAGAAATGTATCAATGTTTGAAGGTTACCCCATAAGACCAATGTTAAATTGCTCAACTTTAAAGTTAATTATTTATTTAAATGATCGGGCAATCTCCTTCAAATTTTTGGAATTTGTTTAGACATATTTAAACTTTGTATTTAAAAAAAATCAAGCCTTTTATCAAAAGTTGCCTTAGTGCTCGTACTTCCTTAATCTAGATATCAGGTTAATGTTTATATATGCTTGACGATGTTTGCATATGCTTGATGACATGTCAAACCATAGTGGAGTAGTTCGGATTTTATGGCCCAGTCGGCCAATATAGACTAGTTATTATTTCTGCTAAACAATCATCAGCAGTGTATGTATATTTCATAGGGATATATCCCTTTCCTTCATGCACTCAACCGATTCGTGCATTATGGGGAGCATGAGTCCAGAGCGTGCACCAATAGAGAACTATGTGATTTGATGTTATTTCTGCGTTTCACTCATTACTTTTCCTCAAACATTTAATCTATAGTATGGTTACAGTTTTTAAGCATATTATTCAATAGTTTTTAGGTTTGATTCTAATTTTTAATAAACCTGTCTGGGTTACTTATAGTCTGCTAGGCCATATTGGACTCATTTAACATAATCTCTCTATATATGTTCATTTTTTCCTTTTATAGGGAAAACTTTAAGCTTAGTGCAAGGATTCAATGATAAAAGCAATTGAAGATGTGCGGAATAAGAAAATGGGCTCAATAAAAGCTACAAAATTTTGTTAAGTTCCTCCAGCCACTTTTAGACGTTTGATAGCTAAAATAAATCTACTTGCTAATAGAGAGTCTTATACAAATTTAGGTAAACCTTCATTACCTGAGGAACTAGAGAATCAATCAAACGGAGGTTTTAACCTCGAATTTTATTCTACAACAGCGGAAAGATTATTTAACAGTATTATTTTTTAACAGTACCTACATAATATTTAATTATTTAATTAATATTTTTCTAAAATTATGCATAAAAAATACATTAAAAAAGACATTACACACTCTATGACACACACTCACACTATAAGAGACGTGGCTAATATTACACAGACTACCATACACACGCATATATAATCTTTTGTTGAATAAACTGTTTTGTTTAAAGATAGCGAGATTCACTTTTGAGTTATTCTGGTCGAATTTAGACCGCTGTAACGGGAATAGTTTATTATATAATTAGTAGATTATTTATTACTTCTATCATTTGCTTTATTTTGACTTTTACAGTAGTTTTATCTAATAAAGAAGTATCATTTTTATGTATTACACAAGTTTTATGGTTTGAATATTGTACAACAAAACTACCTTTGCCTTAAATTAACTCTTTGGAATTAAAAATAATGTTCATTTCGATTTTGTTAAATCATGCGTCCATTATCTTCTTAAAACGCATTACAACACAAATAACATTATCGCAAGTAATTACCCTCTTTAATATTTAATTACCAAGAAGAGAATTTAATCACAATAAATCTTATTAATAAAAAAAGAAAGAAGAAAACTACACTAGTACTTTCTTTCTATTCATCCATTCATATTAGTAAGTTCATTATTAATGTTATACTCTATATCTACGTAAATACTTGCAACTCTAATGGATATTCTTTCTTAATTTAATAGTATTAATTCTGAAGAACAGTGGAAAGTTATCTAGAAAGTTTTGGTATATATATATATATATATATATACTATACAAAGATAAGTAACTATGTATAATTATTATAATAGCGTACATATTAACTTTATTATTCGAGATATAATGGACATTTTTTTTCTTGTTGATAACACTTATCTAAGTATTGCTAGTAAGTATTTAATATATTCATTTTCCTATTTCAAGCACATAGTAAATTTCGTATGAATCGGTTTTGGAAGTGGATTTGATTTTAAGGTCTAATTCAAGGATGCAACAAACGATTTGCTGCTTTTGTGTTTTCCTTGTCCACTTGCAAAAAGACAGGAGAATATGCAAAATAATTCAAATTATTGGCGCGGCAGCTTCTTCATCACTGAGCCTAAGCAAGCAGACGGCATTATGTATAATATGCGTTAATCGTTTTTAAAGCTGTTGGATTTGATACGAAAACAAGATTGTACTCAACCTTCTCTTTTACCTCAAAATTGTACATTGGCCGATTTTATACAACAGGACTGAAAATGTTCCTACAGGTGGATTTAAAGTTTTCACATTAATGATAAAGTTTCCAGTTATATCTCTCTCGTTTGTCTCACTTCATGTGAGAGAAACAGGAACCGCATTGTCGATATATTCTGGACTTATTTTTATGAAACCTCGTGAAAAATGTGAAGGTAAATGTAAGTTTAGATTATTCGCGTGGTGAAGCTTCTATGTCAGAGCTGATGAAGGCTATATATTTGTCTAAATAACAAAAAGCTGCAATATCTATATTACAGTTTCATTTTTATTCATGTTTTGTTGTGTTTGGCCATTTTATCAATGCCGTGGTCAGAATTATCTTACAGATTTTAAAATACAAAACTGTTAATCAGTTTCTACCACATTCATAAAATTTGTCCATTTTGCTCATATATTATTTTATCTACCATTACTGTGAATCTATCATCTTATAAACATAAATATACTCCATAAGTGATGATGCTTATATGTATAATACGTATGTGTTCTATGCATTATGATTATAATATTAATTTTATTATGCGAGATAGAAATTAACTTTGATTTTGATGTTTGAAACACCATTCTACGTGTAGACTTGTTTCGAGTATGATTGCCTAGTCGATCAATATGGCTTCATATTATCTCTCGTAAACAGGCCAGGGCAGGCCAAGTATGCTTCATATTGTATAACTGTATTCTGTAGACCACATTAGCTGTAAGTTAGTACAAAGAATCAATGATTATGATAATCGAAGAGTTGTAAAATAAGATAGTATGTCAGTAAAGCCATCCAAGCTGTATACAAAGATCTCCGAACAACTTTAAGCCGTGTGGCTCACTTGATATGTAGCCGTATATTATGATTTTGAATGAGCAAAATCGGTCCATTAAAATAAGTTATTGGATCCATAACCCAACTTTTAAATCATTAAATATAGAAGAAATGGGCTAATGATAAGAGATAGTTCAAACATTGACATTCAACCATATATCGAGTATCAAAATCGTTAACACTGTTAGTTGTTACTTTAACTTGTTTATTAAAGATCTTCGAGTGGGTCATAAATTCCATCTTCTTTTGCTGATTGGTGATACTTCATATATTTTCAGAGAAACGATTCATCAAAACAATTATGTAACATGTGCATGTGCTAAATTTTGAATTTTTTGTCTGCCATATGTAAGACGATTACCACCTTGTTTAAATAAAAACCTCTATTATTTAAAATTAAAATAATAATAAAATATTTTGATAAAATAAGAGAGAGGAATTAAAGCATTTTACATATTTATTATTTTTTTCTTTTCATTTAAGCAGCAATAAAATATGATGCTTAACAAAAAACAACACTACACTACAAAACCATGCCATTTTCTTGTTATGTTGGCTGGCATCAAGTTGTTAAGTTCAAAACGTGTCTCTCGTTTCACTTAAACCTTCGTCCACCCTCACGTTCGTACACGTTCACTCCCTGTTTGCTTACAACTCTCATGATGAATCTGTTGTTATTCAAATTATTTCTTCTTATAACAAGACATTCAGAATACTTTAAATAATGTATAAATGTCACTAACACCCAACAATAATTTGTTTTATTCATATTTTATATTCATTTTTTTTTTACCCGTAATGCGCTTAAAAAGCTCTCTGTGTGCTTGCGTTTCTATGCTTTCTATTTATGTGGTTTAAAATATTATAAAGTTTTTCTTATTTAGCATCAAAACAAAAGGATATTAAATTTCAATTGAAAAATTTTTATTTTCTTTAAAATTTATTCTGTTTTAATGTCAAACAAGTGAAAATAACAACTAAATACTTAATTGTTTTAATACATTACATATGCTTCCAAAAGCAATATTTGGATTTTTTAATTGTAGATAAGGATAAAAATTAAGATTAAATTAAGCTATACCAGGAAGTAATAAAGGATTATTTGATGAATTTATAATCTGACGTAATTTATGTTCTAACGTAAACAAATTTAAAATAAAAGTAAATGAAGATGTTCGAAGTTGGTTTTAAAAATTTCAATGCTGACTTCAATGCGTTCAAACTCCGATTTTAATGGGGTTCCGTTTTGCCAAACCTAGCCACTTGGGGCATCAGAATAACT
Source organism: Chrysopa pallens (assembly GCA_020423425.1). Taxonomy (NCBI): domain Eukaryota; kingdom Metazoa; phylum Arthropoda; class Insecta; order Neuroptera; family Chrysopidae; genus Chrysopa; species Chrysopa pallens. Next base: position 13,584,151 of record CM035593.1, on the reverse strand, counting down.
GGTACCCTTTTTGTGCTAATTTTTAAACCAAAAATAATAAAAGATTTATAAATAATTCCTGCTTAAATTATTTATGAACGCAAATTAAAAAACCTAATGTAAATTTAACATTAAATAATTAATGTTTTTTTTATAAATATTTCAAATATTTCATAAATATACTTTATACGTAAACCATTTTGGAAACAATTTAATTATCAAAACAAAAAAGATATTACACACTTTAACTGAATTATTTTTTGTTGTGAACTATTAACAACAAATCAGTAAAGTACTTATGTATTTAATTATATTGTATTATATATACCTGATATTTTGACTTTTAAATAATTGCGCGGCACGGAATCCACCTATGATGCAAAAACGGGTTCCCATTCATTTTTTATTGATTGTTCAAAATTTAACCCATGTTATATATAATTTTTTTTTGCAATTCGTCTATACCACCACCTTCTAAAATATTCGAAATTCCTCCTAAAACTTCCTGTATAGTTAAGTGTTCACTGTTTCTTTTTTTAAAATTTACTTTTGAAGTTATACTTCTTTTGGCGCGTTTGGATGAGAGTGAATTTCTGAGATCGCATAAAAACGACATGATGAAGTTGACTGCAGAATAAAAGCGATACTTCAAATGGTACAGAGAGTTTCTTAGGAACTCATAATATATTTAAACATATTGAAAAATATGATTTTCCTCTGATACAAATAGTAATTATTTTTCACTCTCAAATAGGCATGATGAAGATACTTACTTTTTTTGCTCTTGCTTCTGCTGTGTTATTTATATTTTTGAAGTTATACATACTTTTTTAGACGCGTTATAAAAAAATGATGAGAGTGAAATTTTAAGATGCGCATCACCGTCACACACAATTCACAGGTACCAAGAAGCTGTCCGCAAAATCGGTCAATACATATCATATTTTAGTCATAAGCCACTGATGGAACTGAGCCGAGTTCCGACATACTTCGAAAAAATATACGAAATATTACCAAAAGTGATACTTTATTAAAATTATTTAACAAATATAACTAATCAAAACAAATTGTTATTAATATCAAAATCAACAAGATTATATACAATTACTATATAAGTTGAATGAATTCTAATGCTTAAGTAAGTAAAGTAAAGTAAAACTAAAGTAACTTGAAGCAAATGATGTTTAACAAAATATACGATAATAGTTTTGATAAACATATCGATATTACTTAATACAACAACTTTATTATAATAACAAACAATCAAACAAATAGAAACCTCTACAAAATGAAAAGTACACTTTGGATAAACAAAACAGAAGGTGGGAGTCTTTAATAGTGGAGGATAATTGTGAAGGATAAATTGGACATTTTATTGATCTCAGTTCACAGGTGAGAAAAAAAAGTTATAGGGATATTTACTAGAAAAAATAGCCAAATTTCTCAACAAACATTATTGCTTTATCTTGATGAAAATGCTTATTAAACCCACCTAAATTTTTTTTTTTTGTACTCTGGTAACTTGTGGTAATATTATTCTATTATTTTTTTTCTCCTAATAGTGAGACGAATTCTATAGGTGAGGATTCAGTCCATACAATTTTCATTTAAAAGTATTAAATATTTTTTATATTACTGGCATCTTACGGTATATTTAAAATTAAGTTGAAATATTTATCGGGATTCTAAAATAAATGTCTGAGTACATCTTTTCTAGGAAATAAAATTATTACTCCTAGTTAATAATTTATTTCAAATAGTTAGTCGTATTTATGACCCTTACTCTTCAATCAGCCGGGTTTTCATTAATTAAAATAAATTTATTGAAAGATATCTATTTAAATTGAAAATTATTTTTGAAAATAAATTAAAAAGATTTAGCCTTGTTAAGAACACTTTGAGGAATTCAGAGTTCATTTGTTTAAACTTATTTTTCAAGAAGGCATTTTAATTTTATTAAGTTAAATAAAAATTTTATTGGGCACGAAATTAGAGATAAGCATACAATAAAATCTGAATTTATAATTAATTACATTCATATAGATGTTTTCACAATAATAACGGAATTTAAAAAGAAAAATTAGCATAAGTGTTAACGAAAAGCACCAAAAAGACAACCAAGTCGACTTCGCCATCTTTAACTCCCAAAAAAAACCGGATTACAAGAAAGACGAAGTTATAAATCTACAAGACTGTGGTTCTACCCGTAGTAATTTTTGAGAGTAAAAATGATGAGTTAAAACTCAATCTTATAGTTAAGTGCCACGATTTCTAAAAGCTTTTATTTAACTATAATGTAGCAAAGGTCAAAAATTGCAAACAAATTCAACAATTTCCTCATATGTTACAATGCTGCCACTTTAAATTCTGATTCAGTTCCGAAGAAATGAATTGGAATGGTAAACATAACTTGCTTACTTCCCCCTCTCGTGTTTTGTAATTGAAAATCCACTCCTCATTTTGGATAAAAGCTCCAAAAATACCAACTTTTTTTATATAAATTAGAAAGGAACGTGTCGTTTTCTACAATCGATGGAATTGGTAAGGGGAAATTATAGCTAGAAAATTTGAAAAAAAAATTATCTATCCTTCTAGTTTTCCCCACAGGCGAAATGGAAGATATACTAACTTTTATTTTATGCACGCTAAGGAAGCTCACATGCGATTTTTGTAATCAATGTGAAATCATTAGGTTAAATCATGATGAGAAAATGATAAGCTTTTATATCATATTTTATTTGAAAGTTGATTTTCGTCTTTTTCAAAATGTTTTTTTTTTTTTCAAATATAAACTTGTACTGATTCATTTTTTGCAATGAGACTGTCTGTAGTGAAACAATGGTGGTATAATATTTATTGGTTAGTAGTATAAGTAACAATGTTAACCAACAAACTGAATAGAAATTTTGTTATCTAAACTTCTTAGTAGGTACTTCATAATACTACTATATACAGTCAAACCTGAGTAAGAGAGAACTGAGTAAGCGAGAAAACTCTATAAGTGACAATAATTCTCAGGTCCCGAGCTTTGACCCCTCAAAAACCTCTATATGTGAGAAATAAAAACCTCTTTAAGTGACAGTCGTTTTTCCCATTCTGACCTCTATAACTGAGAGCCTCTTTTGTATTTACCTCTATAAGCGACAATTTTCCTATGTATGACTCATTCTTTTTTTTCAGGAATTAGGAACTATGTTGTTTTCTTGTAATTCAAAGAAATAATATTTAACAAAAAAAGTTGACTGATTTTTTTAAATAAAATTTACCTGTTACTTGCTTCTTTGTATTTATGTATTTCAATAATCACTTCGTAATCACTCTAATAAATTATTCTTTATCATGTTTACAACTAAATATTTTGAATAAACCTCTGTAAGTGAGACAAACCTCTTCTATACCTCTATAAGCTAGAAACTTGCATTAGTGAGAAACCTTGACAAGCGAGAATAAAATCATGGTCCCTTGAACTCTCTCTTAACCAGGTTTGACTGTATATTATATGTATGTATGTATATTTGTGTTGTTGACGATTACAATTACAATTATGGTCTAGTCTTAATCTCATCCACAATATTCCCTATATTTTCATCATTCTCTGTATTGCTTTCTACTTAACTGTACCAAAATTCAATATGTCTGTGTTTTGTTTCTTATGGTAAACATTGTTTTTAGATTTACAAGATGGTATACGACACAGTTAAAAAAAGTGATATGAATTTAAAAAAATAACATCATTTGCTTCATTCCAACGCATAAACATAAAAATTAGTAAAATTAAATTGTAATTATGAGACAAATAATGAAAATTTAATTATTATAAATGTTATAAAATAAAGTGGATATAACGACTCATAGAGTTAATTGTTTACACACCAGGCGTATGATTGAGTATCATTGTGTGAACTGTTTTTAATGTATAATAATATATATTGTATTGTGTCATGGAATTATTGGGCTAAATGGATCAACTTTGGTCATTGATGACCTGAATCCTAATTTTTAGATCTAGCTTACACCACCTAAATTTCTATTAGCTGTCTCTTTTCTTTTTTTAGTTGTTTTGATGATAGATGGACAGAATAAATCTAATCATCTATCTAAGATGCTCAAGTGATACCTCTTTTTTAACAGAAAATCAGTAATGTCATATCTCTAATAATGAAAGATATATTGATGTGTTTTAAATTTTAGTATCGATATTAAAATATCGATGTTAACTTTGTATCACTACCTAGAAACAGTTATTTCCTTTTGCATCCATAACCACTGAAAGTATGAGCTTACTATTTAAGCTATTAGAAAGTGCAAGGCAAAGGATTGGGGTGCCTGTCATCCTATTAAAAAACCCACAGTTGCAACAGGACACTTTGATTCAAGGATACTGAAGATATACACCGTTTTCTAGACCGAGGCGCATAAAAAGAAATTGCGATTGAGTTTTTCCCCAATTAAAGATCAGGTACCCATGTTTTAAGTTGGGTGAAACCGGGGAGCGCAAAGCTAATGTTTATAAAATGGTTGGAGATAAAAAAAAATTCGCTGCACCTAGAACTTTCCTAGTACCATAATTGGGCCAAGAGCTCAGTACGATACTACTGAGCCACTCTGCTCTGTCGTTTAAAGGATGTATATTAGAGTGTTTTTACGATGCTGATCATATATTTTATCATGTTAAGGTTTCTCAGAATGCAGTCGTGTTTACCAATCGTCTGATAAATCTATTGTCGGTAAATAATTTTTCAATAATTCGGAAAATTATTATGAAATGAGTACCAATAATTGCATTATATTTAACTTGTTTCTACATGTTTAGTTAGAAAGATATTGAAGATGCTTAAATATTATCATATTTCTGTTATCAATTCATTACCGTGTTCATTGGTAATGGCAATTCAACTTGTATTTTGACAGAAGAAGCCATATTTTAGACGAATAAAATGGTTTTTGTGGATTTTGTACTTGAACCATCCTGTATATATATATATAAGATCAATTTAGTAATTTAATTATTTTTAATTCGATATTTTAAAATAAAGTTTACTTTATAAATTGTAGGAGATAAGCAGTTAGATAGCTATTTTCTTCTTTCTATATTTAACTACCATACACAACTTACCTTAGACTGTCTGTCTCTACTTGAACTTTTTAAAAATAAAATTACTGCTACTAGTATCCGCTTACTAAACTACATATCTTTTCTTTACCTTGCTGAAACGTTATCATATACATAAATAAAACAAGTCATGTTGGATAGATTCTACAAGGTTAAATCAATAAGTTCCTGATAAAAATATATTATTACTTGATTTCCATCAAAATAATAGTTTTGTTTTGCTTGTTATTAACTTACAAATGTTAATATTTGCTAGGGATCTGTTGTATTTATGACCACAATCGATAGTTTAGGTTAAATTGAAAAAATACGCGGCAAAACGTGGTCATCATCAAATGGTTTATAAGTGTGTGAATAAAATAAGGTTTAACATTTCTAGCAATTTATTAACAATAAACCAAAAGAAGGTAGAATCCATTAATCCACATTTGTAACTCATTCGTTGACCACGTAGCTATAAGCAAGCATTTTCATACTCCTCGAAGAAATTTTCAGGTCAGTAAATTATTTCTATTTTTAAATAACTATATAATTAAATAACTAAAATTTGTATAAATATAATGTTAATTGTATTTTGTTTTCGTATTCACATGGTAAACATTTTATACACCAGACAAAACAATTAGAACTTTCGATAGAAAGCTCAAGATACAAATTCTAAGTTTATTATTATTCTCTATCGATCAAAATTTAAAATATGTGAAAACTTTTAAGTCTATTTTCTATTGATACTTTAATTTTAATCCATAATATATGAAATGTTCCTAAAGGACCCTAAGGTATAAAACGATGCCAATAATGTTGAAAAAGTATTTAAAGGAGTATGTTGAAATGTTTTAGATCACTGGTAAACCGAATACTTTTTTATAGGAATTATTTTTAATTGAATAATATTAGTAATAGATTTATCGAAAAATGTTTTAATTATTACATTGAAAACTATATAAAATTTCTTTAACATCTACCTCATAAATTGATTTTTAACTTTTGTTGTGTTTAACACATTATATCTATTTTACAGAAGTACAAATGACGTTTACACCTCAATAGATAAACGTCTATGATTGAGATGAAAAATATCACACACATAAGATCTGGAGTTAAAACTACCAGAGGCATTTGTGGTATGGAGCTGACAAGCATTTAGATGGTCCTGGCTAAATATTCGATAGGTGTGTAATGTTTTAAATGTTTACTATCTTTCAACTTCATAAATTTCGTATATTGAGTTAGGCTTTATATTCCACTCGAATCTTAAATAAAATCCCAAAATAAGTGAAAATTTTAAATGGAACAAAACTATTTACGGTCAAAAAAGGCCGTCAAAAAATCAAGATCCTGGCCATCAGTTTTTATATGTTTCCACATTAAATAACGAAAAGAGTGGGCGAACTGTTATTCTTGCAGCATATTTTAGACGTAGAAAGAAGATATAAAATTTGAACATTCAGTTCAGAATCTCATCACTCCCATAGTTGCAGTGTAACTAACCTTAAAGCCATCTTATTGAAGCAAAGATAATATACTACATTCTGATTCGATGGACTATGTTTTTTTTGTATATTTTATTGATAAATAATAAATAGTGGAAAATGTTAATATTGAACTAAATTCGGGTTATTTAGAATATTTACACTGTTAGTTGTATTCAGTTTTTTTAATTTGATTTCGAGGTTAACATGACAACATTCAAATTCAATTATGAAACTTAATAAAATAGTTGTAAGAATATTAACACTGGTAGTTTTCTTTTTTTTTTTTTTTATTTCGAGTTGAATATCACAACATTCGATTATAAAACTTGATAAAATACTAGTAATTTTAGTATTAAGTTGTGGATGTTTTTTGGGTTAAAAAGTAAATGCGATGAATACCTCCTACTCACCTACCTAGTATTACTTTTACAACTTTACATACACTATTTTATTTATATACAATTTTAACTTGTTTCTTCAACAAAGTATGTACTTTGTATACAAATAAGTATATTTATATTGTATAGCGTACGTTAGGAAGCTACAGTTAGCTAGCTAGCTACTAGCTAGCTACAGTTAGTGTAGGCAGGCTACGTGCACGAAAGAAGCTTTGCAAGAGTTAAGTTTATAAACTTTGGATATATAGATCTATCTATCTAAAAGTTATCCATTCCATATGAAATGTGAAATAAATTAAAGCAAGCTGTATGTATAGTAAGTAAGTATTATATATAGCTCTATGGAACATGAAATTTTATGTTGTATATCCGTAAAGTTAATAGGATTCAGTAATTTTAATTGAATTGAATCAGTCAAGTGTATATGTAAGTATTGTCAAAGGAAATATGTTTCGATGTAGGTGGTAGAAGGTTGCGAATGAAGTTTAACACTTATATTTGTTTGTTAAAATTCTTGTTTCGAATCACCGCATCACTATGTTAAAATTACCAAATACATTTCACGTATGTATATTGGTTCGTTCAATCATTTGGCTCATACGGACACGTCAATTCAATATTCAATAGTTCGATATTAACAATTTATAAAATTGTTTAGGCTCGTTCAACTTTCGAGCATACAATTCAAAAAATAATAATGAAATTTGGGAAAAAAACAACAAAATTCAGCTGTTCAGCATACGAAATTTCATCAAATTGGGACAACAATATTTCGTATTCTTGAATTGTGCTTAAATTTCCTTAATTTACTAATTATGTAATTATTTTATGGTATCAGTCATAACATATTAGAAATAGATACTAGCCTAGATAATTACGTATCCCAATAAATATTTTTTCCTTTGGAACGTTTTTACTTCACGAAAGTTATTTTTTTTTTAAATCTTAAAAACAATTAAGAATGAACGGTCAAAACTTTTAATTAAACAAAGAGGGCGATAGTAAATGAATGACGTCAGTATCTCCATAAGATTACGTGTAAACCTTTGTTATTCAAGAAAATAATCTTTGAGAGAAATTTGTAAATTGTATTAAAAAAATTGCTTACCTTACACATCAAAATATGAAATTAGACACAATAACAAAACTCTTCATTAAAATTGATTAAAAAAGAAGAAGTTATAAGTTATTAAAGATTATTTTCCATCTCTTTCTTCAAAAACTAAGTTTTTCATGTAATCTTATAAATATACAAGAAATGTGACATCATAAGATCATATTTCCCTCTTTGTTTAATCAGGATTTTTGAATGTCCATTTGTCGCTTATCTTTTAAACGATTTATTTTTAAATATAACTTAATCTTAAAATTGCTGAATATACTTTGGTCAACAAAGTAAAAAGCTATTTTGATTGTAATTGTAACTATTGCCCAAATGGTTGAAACTCACCAGCAATGTCAAAAATTTTTTAAATTAAATATGAACAATGAATTTTAATTACGAGTATAAATAAACAAACTAGCTTTATGCAGAAAATCATTTTCTAATCACAGAAATATTTTACTGTCATCTTTAAGGATCTGTTGTTTGTAGTAGTTTCTGGTGTACTAACATAAGACAAGTTATGTCTTAATTCTTATTTTATTTTTCAACGGTATCATCTATTATGTATTTAATTATTTGTAAGTACATATCCATGAATTTTGTTCTAGTAAGCATGGTTGACCAAAATGAATAAAAATTTATATTGAGAATATGTCTATTCGGCTAATAGTCCAATCTATGCACGATTTCCCTTGCAATTATACCAAACTGCACCAATTGGAATCAAAATTTGGCTGTAGGTTCTACTTACCTTTTACTTCGGAGTTGTCTGCATGCCGAGGTTCAATTTTAGTCTGGTAGGTGGACGCCACTTCTTCTCGGGGATGAATTTTTTTTTAATTAAAAACGATAATGGGAATGGATAGATTCAATTGTCAGGATCCTCCGCATATTATTTATTCCTGCAAATCGCTTTTAATGTAAATCTTGCCAATGTAGAAAGAAAATCCCATCCGACTAAGGTCTATAAAACTAAGCGTACTATTTGTTATGTAAAAGTTATGAATACTAAGCGGCTTATATCGAACATTCCCTGGTACGTGCGATTATTTGCGTGATAATTTAATTCTGTATTATGTGAAATAATTTAAAAAATATATAATCGAATGGAGGATAAAAATAACTTAGTTCTTTTTTGTAGACGATTTTTGCATGCAACAATTAACAAGAAAATACCGAATGCTTGCCAAACTTAGCCAATTTTGTAGCAACCAATTTTGAATTTTATAAAATCGGTAAAAAGTAATTTTTTATTGTTTTCCTGGATATCTAGATATCTAAATACGGTATCATTGTGAGATAATTTTTACAAACATTTTTTTTAAACAAATTTTAGAATTTATTTACTATTTGACTTGAGCTGTAGGGTAAAAAGTTTTTATCGAATTGTATGCAAACAGGAAAAACGTAAAATAAATATAAAAATTAAATAAATATAAATAATTTTTTTTTTTTTTTTTGAAATTCAATATATAAAATAAGAGAAGTCACGTGTACAGCCCTGTGTATGTTTACAACTCTGCTACCAACATAACAACAAAAACAATCTAAAACTGCTTATAAATTGAATAAAGATATTTGATATGAAAAGTTGTAATTTGTTTGGTTTCTTTATGTTTTTTGTGTTTTGTTTTCGATATGTATGGTTCGAAAATAAAAGTTTTCTGGTACTGGTATCATGTGGAACGGGTGTAACTGTTCTTCTCTGATGGTGGTCTACCTACAATATATATATAGATAAATAAATAAATATATATATATATATATATATGTATTAGAGGCACTTAGAAACAAGTTTTTTTATAAAAGACGAATCATCATTATCATTATCTTCAAATAAAAATATGGAGCACAGCAGGCGACTTTTTTCCTTTATCCATTTGCTTTTTTGATTTGTTTACTAATATTTTTCGTTATTGACATTGTAAATATGTTTGTTTTGACTTTCTATTTATATTTGATATCATTATTCGAATTCATTATTTTTCTATCAGTTCTTTCATTCAATTCAGATATTTACTGTCGAATTATATCTATCAATATCGGAAGTATTGTGTTCGCATTATAAATAAAATAAAATTAAATATTAATAATAATAATAACAAGTGGTCTAGGTGCGACCCGCAAGGTCTTTACGAAAAACTCAAAGAGGATAATCAAAATCAAAAATTTGTTTATTATTACGAATAAGGGTAGTTTTTCTTAACCTCAACCCAAAATAGCGAACTGATTTTGTTGAAAAGTCATTTAAGTTCTTGAGATAATCGTACATACATACACACGTCTCTTTTGCACATACATGTACATACACACACTGACATCTCTCTCAAAACATTGGATTTAGGTTCTAGTGATCATGAAACGTAAAGATATGTCTACGTTTGGGATTCACAAAATCCGCCCTATTACAATAATTTTACGCTGCAAAGTTAATAATAAAAATAATACTTATTTATATGCATTCATTTCGTTAAGCACCTGATTATTGTGCTATCGTACCTAAGCAGCTAAATGTACCAAAGTGGCTAACATAAAATATGCTTATAGGGAAGATAAGAAAATTGTTATAACACTTCAATTGGTGCGAGTTTGCTTCACAAACATGGACGATACAATCGATATATAGCCCATAAAAGCTCTAAATTAAACAAAGTGGGATATATCCATTCATGTCGCTGTACTTGTTCGATCGTCTCCATTGTGATATGTACATAAAACTTCATATTGAATGAAAGAGATGAAATGAGTTTTACTTTAATTTTCCCAATTTCATATAGCATTGAGGCACTTTGATATGAACACTAGTAAATATTGTAAATGCTTATTCCCTCAATCTTGATACCATAAACTCTTGGGTCTCGTCATCGTGGTTACATAGTTTCTTAAATGTTCCTATCTTCTGAGTAGTGATGATAAGTTAGGATAAACGATTTATAACGACGAATTCAGGCTTGACAGTGCAGCGGATTTTTCTTGTCCCCTTGTTTATATTTTCCAAAAATTAACTTTAAAAAATGTGAGCACAGCAACGATTGAGTAATTTTTGTACTGGATATAAAGCATACAAGAATGAAATTTTTGCACCAAATAAGAGATCACTCTGTAATAAAGTTATTTTCTTTCTTCCATAATAATTCCGTTTTTTCCATGATAATTAAAAAGTTTTTTTAACATGGAAAATTACGCATCTTACTACAAAACATACATTAAGTAAGTATAACTAACCATTGCAAGTTGATAAATCTTCTAGAAATTAGCAGATTTGTGTACATTAAATATGATTACACACAACTGTATATAACGCTTACACACCCACACACGTAATTATTCACTCATTTTTTTTACCCCTTTTTGTTTATAACTACACTTTTAGCTTTCTCATTCCATTGCAAAAAGGATCATGATGAGGGTATGTTGAAAGCTTTCTGATTTTACTTAAAGAAGAAGGGGTGGAGAAAAAAAAACAACTTTTACATTGTTATTCGTCATCTTTATATTTTTCTCGAGATAATGTTACGACATTATATTACTAACTTTTCTTTTGTAACACATTTCTTTGTTGCATTATTTATATATACAGAGTGTCAATTAATAATTTGTACAGGTATTTCCTGGTATACTTTAATATTGATAAAATTGTTGGAAATCCATGCGAAACTCAAATTTTAGACTTTTTTATGAAAAATTTGCAAAAATATTATTAATTACCTTCAAATGTTATAAATTCATTAAAAACTAGCTGAGCGTGGTAGAACGTAAGATTATGAAAAAATCAATCAAAATAGAAATTTAAGGTTCAAATCTAATTAAAATATACTTCAATTTTTAATTTAAAATATAGATTTGTCCTAATAGATGATTAATTTGTAATAGAATGTGACAGATATAAAAGTATATGAACGACATAGGTGATTGAACAAAAAAGGCTTTTTTGTTCAATTTTTTGTCAAATAAACATCAAAAAATTTTCATCCTACGCCAATGGAAAGTAAGGAAACATATAAGAAATGACATATTTCACTCAGATATTTTTATTTTTCAATTTTAAAGTAAAAAATGTTGAATGCATAAACTAAAATAAAAAAAAAATCATAATTATTTTAAAATCGCCCAAATGTGAGATGTCCTCAAAAATTCCCCAAATTTTAGAAATTTGCCCAATCGGACAAAGCTGAATAATTGTAGTTATTTGAAAAAATAAAAGCTTATAAATTTAAATTGTTAATGTAAGTCGCGTTTTACGATTCACTGCGCTTGGTGATAATAACTGACATGGTTATTTATTTGAAAATCATTTTATCTCATGCTTTAATAACGACTTCTTTTGATTTTATTACCTTTTGCTTAGCACCTTTTAAATCCTGGTTATAAAAATCAATAATCTTTTTTTTTTAAATAAATATTTGCCATAGTTTGTATATTGGAACGACATTTATTGACAGTAAAATATTATGTATTTTGACCATTCCATCCAAACAATATCTATATTTAATGGCATATTAAGGTAAGGGAAACGATTTCGGTATAGTGAATAATTTTATGAATAAAACTTTGTTCTTTATGAGTTTTTGTATTTGTCGCTTTTAATATTTATGTATTCAAAGTTTTTTACTACCTTAACAGCATACGAAGGAAATGAATTTATTCAGTAATATAATTTTGTAAATTATTACAACAATATACCCTACTTACTATATAATAAAAGGTACCGCGTCAATTCTTATTTGTTTTCTGTATAAGTTAAAAAAGAGTTACAACACTCTTGAATTTATTGCTCTTTTTTATATTTCCAGAATTACAACAAAATTTTTGTTTATACTTATACCTCTGAAATTTGCTTATCTGGGGGTCATATTTTCAAAGTCTTTTTGGTGAAAGCAGCTAATGAAAATATGAAAGAGAGTCAACGTGGCTTGCGTATTCGAATAGCCCCTACTTTTTTTTTGAGATCATCTTGGATCTATCCATATGTACAGCTCACTACCATGTTCGCATAGAATCTTAAAGAACACATTTGGGTACGAGTGTTTCAAGGTGATTTATTACTGGTGGTTGAAACTGCTTGCGCCACCTAATGATAATATTAAAGAAACGCTATCTTAATTCCTTTCAACCTGATAACTTCCTCAAAGGTACCAGTAATTATAATTGGGTATCACAAGTGAGTAGAATTATCATGACCCTTGGATATACTTATATGTAGAATGAACTAAATTAAATACAACTCGTGATGCGCGAAATGCTGTTCTCAATAAATACATAGACTAAGTTTGGCAAGAGATAGGCCTTCAACATGACGTATAAATATTTTACTCAAGGAATCGTCACTATCTGAGCTATTCCACTAAAATAAAAATTATTAAACACTATTGAGGGGTAGATTATAAATAAGACTATATGAAAATTATTTTCTTTACAAATGGAATCCCTGGGAAATGTGTTTTCTATGCAATCTGAAAGAACATGAAAATTAAGAACATTTCACTCTTATCCCTACCTACTTAGCCTTAACGAGTTAGAAATACTTAAAATGACTAACTGCTTATAATATAATAATGTTTGTAATTCTGTTAAGAATTTGTTTATTAATTTTGTATTTGCTTTTATTTATTTACTATAATTTATTATTATAATGTTTATCATTTTATCATCATGTTTAATTTGTATTTTGATACCAACTGATTGCAAAATAAAACCAAATATGTAGTAAAAAAATTGACACCAACAGTTTCGTAAGTTTTTCGTTAATTATTATTTTTATTATTTTTGTATTAAAGTTATTTTGGTTATATAAATACTCGCCGAAATACGATAAACGAAACTATTGAATAGGTGGTCGAGAATCAAACATTGGATGGACGATGTTTCAACCATATATTACACGCAGAATATTATGGATAAAAGTTTTCCGTATAGAAGAACCCATACTGATAGACAATAGTGTCACCTTAACCCAAATATATCATAACTGACTCTAACGGTCTGATTGCAATCAATGATGGCTAAACCAAAAAGCGTGTGATAATTTCAGCTTTTACTAAACGAACTTTTCAGGTAGGCAAAAGTGAATGGCTTGTTTTAAAACATTGTCTACGAAATTAAGAAAAGCAACGAAAAATGTAAGAATAGAAAATTATTCTACATTTTCTTTGACGAGTTTCGCATTAATGTTTCTCGTAATTTCGATAAACTATGTAAGATTACGCGATATTATCATTATTTTACGAAAACTGGAAATATATAGATTTTATGATTAAGTGATTAGAATGTTAAAGTGATAAACGTTGTTTAATATTTTTAATTCTTTACCAAGTTAGATGCTATAAAGTTACGAATTTTTGAAAATTTTTGAATTCACTTAAGAAAAGAGTCGTTAGAATTTTAAATAGTTATAATAAGCTTTGCTGAATTAGTTGAAGATGCTTCAAAGTAATGGTTTAAAATATAATACCACCATATTTAAAGCACTATTAAATCAAGATCTTGCAATATACTAAAAAATAAATTGTTCAAAATTAGTTTTGAAATTTAAGTTGTAATAAAAAAAAATTTCGCATTATACCTAAAAGTTGTAACCTTATCATTATTGAAATAAAGTTTTATCTTCAAATTCCGTTTTCTGTGCCAGTGTTGAGTTAAAACTACTATTTTAAATTAAAAATCAAAATTTAATAACATTTGTTGTCATTGTGATAAAAAAAGACGCTATGTCACCAGTAAACATAAAGTAATATTTCATCCAACAAGTTGATGAAATTTTTTTTTTTGAGAAATTTATCCAATTATTCATGTAAAAAACGTATGTTACAACAATTAGTTCAAAATAACAATATACACAAAATAAAACTAAGTAATAAATTTTTGTATGTCAGCAAAAAGTACATAGAGTTAATTACTTAAGTCAATTACAACAACTAGAACAAAAAAAAAAAAAATGTGCTTAATCGAAATAAATAAAAAGGGAAAATAACATAAATCACAACGTTCAACCAATGTTGTTTTTCTTTTCAATACAGAAAGGAGTTTCAGTTGTTGCGTGCTAAACTTTTTTTAACAATAATAACAAAATGTACATTCAAGAGAAAGAAAGAAGGACTTGAAGGCATGAAGGCGAACCATTTTTATTTATTGCCTTTAATATAAACTTACATTTATATACAAATACTAAAATAAGAAAGAAACATACTGTGGAGGATATTGCTCTTACCGACAGATTAATAAGTTGTATGCTGTGACAAAATAGAGTGGGCCACTGGCTTTTGAACTAGATGGTTCCAGCCCTCTCTACTAGCAGCAAAGCCGAGGACAAATACCGGCAAAATTTTTTTGCAATATGTTACCGTCATTCAGGAATGACCTGGTTCTCGATGTTGAAAAATGATGTGGAGTGGTCAACACCGCTCTAATGAGCCTTGTTTCGAATTCTGAACTAAATCAATACTTTAATGATTCAATATTTTGTTGTATTCAATGATCTTTTTTACTCCTATTTCTGCTATATTAATTGTGATAAATATTTCGATTTTATTATAATTAATCGAAAATTTTTCAGGAGTAACTCAATGCAAATAGAGTTTTAAAAAATTATATGATTGGGCTCTCCAAAAATCAAAATATCTCAATAAATACCGAAAATAATAGATCTATCTAATCTAATTAGGTCCAGATCAATTTAATTGGTTCAATTCCTCTAGGACGTGTACCACGAATTAAAACTTCAATTCGTCTAATTTGGGATAAACAAATGACAAAGATTTTCACCTACAAATTACACCTCAAAACGTAAAAATATTCAGGAATGAAATAGTTTTCCGTTTCGGGTCACCAATTGTAATTTTCTAACAGAAAGCGAACAGTTGTATGTTTGTCTATAGTTTTCTATTTAACTTCTATAAATATATTGCCTTCATTTTCGATATGATATATTAGAATTTCTATCAAATTTTTCCAATATGTATTTCAAACAATATTAATTTATTTTTCTTTTGTTTCATAAGTGTTTGAAAAAAATTGATATATTTGTTTACTTGTCTGATTAGTTATCAATTTGTTGAGATATGAAATTTCTAATAAATTACTTTTTTAAGAAACATTTATTCTGAGTAACAGAAGATTACAATTGACATTGTAAATTACTTTGAAACTCAGCATATGATTGAGTATTGATCATTGAATTTCTATTACCAATATTAATAAAATACACTGAATACGTAGTTCATGCTTTTCAAAATTAGTTCAATTATAAATCAATTCGAAAAATTTATTTATGAAAAAACTTTTATTGAATTTATAAATAAATTTTCTAATAAATGGAAATATTTTTCGTTATCCAAACCATCCATTATTAATGAAATTTCTATACACCTATATTTTGCGATATTTCTAAAAAATAAGTTTCTTTCTCTCTGTCTCTCTCTATCTCTCGCTTTGTCTCGTTTAAATCTTTTAGAATATTAAAATACACATACTTATAATAGCTCTAAGCGTAGAAATTTTTTTCATATCTAATGGCACTAATTTTTGAAAAATTGTCTGTTAAACATTGCATATTTAACTAGTGATTCCAATTTTGATAGATTTTGAAGCAACCTTTTATCAGAAAACGAAAGAAAATTGCTAACGATTGTTTTAAAAACCGGAAAATCATTAATTGAAGGTATAGCAGTTATATATTTATAAAAAAATTATGATAAACGGTATTCGTTTAATTATAAAAATGAAAATAATTAACTACTATTTTGTTTTTAATATTTGTGATCTGATAAATAAAAGATTCGAAAAATGGAGCAATGCTGTAGTATTTCTGCGCTTGGAAAAGTAATGGAATGAGTTCAGTAAATCTCATCGTTAGACCCCCACTGACCTTATGTAATTAACGATCTCAACCGATCAGACACAGTTAAGCAACAACAGACACAGGCAGAACATGGATGGGTGAATATCTGGGATTGCTGTGTACTGTTGTTGTATAGAATGAATATGTACTCACTGTAGTCACTAACTAACTTTAGTAGTTGAAAAAGTTGAAAAGTGACTTAAATTAAAAAAAATTATCGTTTTCCAATTGTAGTTATGATAATTTATATTAAAATATTGTCTCAATTAATCACCGATGATATTGCGTTTCTATCGTTAAAAGAAATTTTAGAATCCGTTCTGTAGCCTGTAAAGAATATCCTCTGCAAAATAAAAATAAATACAAAAATATAAATCTTTCCCTCTATTATTTAACGTAAATAAGTAGCATTTATTGACATCATACAAATTTTTTCAATGAAAGCATAAGCTGTTATAGAAATTTCATATGCAAAATTTTACATATTATCTCATAAATTTGTATTGATTTAAATTATATAAATGAATGTATGAGATCGTCAAAAAAAAAAAAATAAAAAATAAGTACAAATATAAGAATATTTATGTTTATGTTGACTTTGATGTCAGTTTTATTTCAATATTTTATATTTCGTGCATATTTATGCATTTTTAATGAGTTATTTTTATTATTTTTTAAACATTGAAAACGAAAAGACTATTTAAGCTTTAATCAATACCAATGAATAATATAATGAAATGAATGAATTTGAAGTTTCATGATCTGTGTGTTTAGTGCATACGATTTTTGAAACTTCATTTAAAAAAACTTAAAAAATAAGTTGATTCGCGAAAATTGTAACACACAAAAGCTTAATCATTTACCGGTCTGATTCATAGTTAGATTTAAGGGGATCTGATATATAATTTATTTAAGTATCTTTGCATTTGAGATCAATAATAAAATCATTAAAATGTTATTTGAAACAATTTTCTCTATTCGACTTATTCTTCAATTTTTTTGCATTAGTTAAGTAAAAAAAAAAAAAAACAATATACATAATAAAATGATTCAAACTAATGTTGTTTTATTTGAAAAACCATTTAGTATCGGATATTGACCCTACGTTTTAATCTTTTTCATAAATAGAGAAACATTTATTATTAATCAAAGATAAAGGTCAAAGTTTATAAATAAAATCAGCCTATTTTAAACAATTTTTCACTTAACATTCGTATTTCGCGTTTTATTGATTTTATTTATAAAATAAAACTTAAATTAATAAATTATTATCCATTAATCAAAAAATAGAACTTTATGAAAAATTTATTCATAATTTAATTAAAAATTTCATTTATTTATGGAGAAGAAAATAAAATTGACTAAAAAGTTTATTGAATATTTTTACTTTAAAAAATGAGATATGATAATTTAATTTTTTATTGAATAATTAATAATTTGTAATTTCCCACAAAAATGTTTTGAAAATTTTTGTTATCTTTATACAAAAGTTAATAAAAAATTAATAATTATGAAAATTATTCTTCTATTATGTATTAATTTAATCAAACGAAGCGGTATTAATTGGTTTTCTTTTTAATGTGTAATATTAAAACTCAAATTTAAAGTGCATTAGATTAAGAGCTCTTGGAAGATTTAAGTAACGTTCTTTCTGCAAGGAAATACATTTTTGTCAGTGATGAATTATGTTACGCGAAGCATAGAAATTCAGGTCTGGTGTGAATCAAACTTGCACGTTGCCTGCACTTTCAACTTTTAAAGTCCTTATCAACACATTAATAAGTTGGAGAATTTAAAGTAGTTTTAGGATTGTGTGTTCTTTATCCTTGGATGAAAATGATCTAACAGACTGACCAATATGAGCGTCATTGCATTGCGAGATAATAAGATAATCTATAAACACCACTTTTATCAAGGATGGGATACTCAAGAAAGATCCCTCAATGAAATTTACAAAAACCATCAAATAACAAATTTAAAACTGTAATTACATCCAGTACTCATCTCAAGGGAAGAGAATAGTTTCAATGAATCCAGAAGCTCCCAAATTGCACGGCCTTGTTAAACGTCATAAGCCAAATATCCTTTTTGGCCAGTAGTTCCGTATTCTAATGCTCTAGCTAAATCATTATCTATATTTCTCAACATAACTTTCAAATGATTAACAAATTTCAAACCGAAAAACACTGTAATAAATTAAGTAGATCTCTGCAAAATTTGGAAGATATATTTCTTTACTAGGTAAAAAAGTATCATAAAAGTATATACAGATTTCAGTATTTTGAAATTCTCTGGCATAATTCGCTCATTTCAACGTTTTTAGAACCTAGCGTTTCTACACAGTCCCTTCAAATTCAGTTACAGAGTTGAAAATTTGTATTAATTTAGTTATCAAAGAGGTGCTTTTTAGGGTGATCAATCACTCAGCCCCCATTTCCTTTTTTTATGAACAAAATACAATTTCGTGGTTTTTACACATTTGTAAACTTTCTGAAATTTGTACAAGGCGGTTGAATGTTTCTATGTAGATTAAGTTTGATTCAAAGGCACTGTCTTTTCGTGATGACAACCCGAAAGTTCTTTTATGGTTTGCGCGTTCCCATAGCTCGCCAAAGCTTTGTTAGGGTTGAGAACATCTTCTACTAAGACGCGTTTAATAAGTTGGAAATATGATTTAAGTGATGCAGTTTAGTAAGCTTTTTACTATAATTTAGGTAACTACAAAATTTAAATCGCTCTGTATACTCCAAAGTAGTTAAACTAGAAGCGAAGCACATTGTATGTATTTCCAAATAAAAATCAAATAGATTTCGTATAAAGAAAATACAAAAATCTATATAAACGTACTCACACAAATATTTATAGTATCAGAATAAAAAACTAATATCATTTTCAAATCATTTCATCAGCTTTTTTTAAGGTGGTAATAACATTTAGATTTACTGGTAAAAATAATACACCATTATTGTGTTATTTACACACAAAATGTATGTTAAAAAATTTATGTGAGAAAATATATTATATATATTTAAGAAAACATGCTGTGTTTTTTTATAGGAAAACTCATAAAAAACCCGATGTTAGAGATCAAGAAATCTTATCTGAATGAATGGTTATATTATCATTATAATTATACGGGCTATTTATATATGAAATAGGCGAAAACATATGAAAATTAAATATTTCTGTGGCTACTTGTATAATCCGAATATAAAGCTGGGTAAAATATGTATCGTTTAGTCTATTTGAACTTCATTTCCATAGCCCAAGCAGATTAAAGAGTTTAATGACTAAATACGAACTACAGGCGAGTACCAAATTTTAGTATTTAAAGTCAAGTTAATCCGTTTAAGTTCTTAAATATGAAATTAAAAGTGAGTTATTAAATGTTAAATGGTAAAATGTATTGTGGCTCCGAATGTTTTGATTGATTGATTTATTTTATTAACATCTAAATGAAATTAAACTAATAATTTTAAATTCGTTTCTCAAAATTTTTAAGTTCTAGGTCCATGAACCACAGACTGAAATCTCCATCGCCGAAACCGAATTTACTGTATTTATTTAAAACGAATCATTAACATTTATATAATTCAATTACACTTGGTTGAAACGCTTCAACGGCTTATAAAAAAGCAAATATAACTTTTGAACTTTTATTTTGTTATATAT
Organism: Chrysopa pallens; assembly: GCA_020423425.1. Taxonomy (NCBI): domain Eukaryota; kingdom Metazoa; phylum Arthropoda; class Insecta; order Neuroptera; family Chrysopidae; genus Chrysopa; species Chrysopa pallens. Next base: position 13,563,573 of record CM035593.1, on the reverse strand, counting down.
AAATTGAATCATGTAAAAACAAGTCATTCTTGTAAATTTATAACTATAATTTTTATTGCATACCCCTACCCCCTTATTAAATATTCAAAAGGAATTACGTCTTATATCTTTCGAAGCCAAAGAAAATTACATGATGTGGGAAAATTTTGTTTTTATTAAAAACAATTCCTCTGTGTTCACAACGCTATTTATATAAGTTTAACTTTTTTTTACTCCTAGGTGCAGGAAGTGTTGTAACTTTCGTTTTCTGCCAGGAACAGGAAGTATTGTAATCTACTCAAAATTTCGAAATCGTGTGTTCTCAAAAAATACATATTTTGTATTTTTACTACAGAATCCAAAATAGATTCACAAATTGGTCTGTTTGCATGTACGTGACACCGATATTGTATCGAAAGTTTTAACCAAAATTTTTCAATCTTCGTATTATCTCTAGTTGTGTCACGAAGCTTTTGGAAAAATTTGGATTACCAGGTGTTTCTTACATTTTTGATTATCAGGTTCAAAAAAAGGAGAAAATTTCAGGAAATCGTATTTAGCTACACACATGAACATTTTAAGCATATAATAATAAAGTCTCGTGACGCTACATATTTTTAATACAGGTGTAAATATAAAAATTTTTAAAATTAGTTCATAAGTATAATATTAAGAAAATTAAAAAAAATAATCATTGAAATCATTGCCCAGCTTTGGATTAATATATGTTTCCCAAAAATACCTTCCTAACACATTTAATATGGTTATTAAGACATTATGTGTATAAACACGCATATAATGAAAATTATATCTACTTTTAATATTTTTTTGATGGATTTGTATAAAAAAATATACACATACAGTCTCTATATATCAAGAATATAATTTTATTTTTGCTAGTGATTCGTTTCTCTTATTTTTTTTATGATTAGATAGCAGTGCGCTTTTTTATGGCATTTTTTTATGGGTCAAGTGATTGTTCCAGGTTTTATGATATTCTATACTGGATAGTATTCCTTAAATATATATTACATATATTAAAATTGTTCGATAAATGAAATAGCCGTTTTGTGACTGTTTTTAATACATTTGATGGTACAGTCAAACTTGGAAGTGAGGAAGCTTTATAATACAGAATCAGGTAATTACTTCTTCTGTTTTTGGGATTTTTAATGGAGTTGTTTTTTAATACCCAAAATAGTCACTGATCAACCTTTAAAACTATACCATACAAGTATATACGAAAATGCATCAACAATGGGTGAACATTTCAGGTGCTATTAGATTGAAGATAGACCAGACTAGAAGCCTTAAAAATGATAAAAAGTGGAAGAAAATTTCAGTAGGATGAATCCCATTGGAAACGGAAGGTAATATGATAAAAATAAAAGAAAAAATAAATTACTGGCGATCTGAGGTTGGGAAGTAGGAGGGGGTGAGTTTTTAAGGGTAAAACACGGTTTATTTCGATTTCCGGCAAGACTATAAGTTCTATGGAAAAAAGTTAAATAGCAAAGTTGTAGGTATTAAATAGATCTAGAAGTTATGATATTACACGTTTTCACATAACCTCAAAATTTTTCGATTGAAAATTATGGTGCTTTTTCGATATTTATTCATTATTAAGATGAAAAAATAAATATTTTAAATCAAAAAAATTACAGTGTATTTGGAACATAAAAAGGTAAGTTTTCACGAAATTTCGGAGAAAAAACAAAAAACTTGGTTATTTCAATTTTTCATATTAATTTTGAGGTTATGTGAAAAAAGTATTAATACAAAAGCTATAAATCGTTTTATTACCTACATCTTTACCATTTAACTTTTTTCCATAGGACTTGTAATTTTGCCGGAAATTCAAATAAACCGAATTTTACCCTAAAACACTTACCCCCTTCTACTTTCCGAACTCATATCGCCCTTAATTTATATATCCTTTCATTTTATCATATTATCTTCCGTTTCCAATTTGTTTTATTCTACTATAATTTTTTTTTGTTTTCAAAAATTATCTACCCTGGTATAAGATATAAACAATCGAATATATTTATTCAAATAGCCTTGTCTCCGGAAGGCTACACCGATTGGAAATAAGGTTAAAAAAATTTTCTACGTAAGTTTAAAGGAATTTCAACTTTGTGACAATAGCCGAGTTTACCTTCTTCAAGTTTTAACGTCCTTATTTTTAATTAATTTTCTTAAATAACAATTTTGCATACAAATCGATTTTAAGAATTTAAATAAGTTGGATGAACGGTTTGCCAGATATCGGCATATAAATGAAAATGCTGATTTGATCGGTGCAGTCGAAATTTGTGTATACGATGAAAATATGCACTTTCTACATTTAAGTCACATAAAATTTTGAATTGCAGCAAGCAAATATCGTGTTGTTTGAGATTTGTCTTTTTCCCTTTTTCCTTAATATCGATTTTCCGGAATAATCGATTTTAACAAAACGGGAATAAAGCAGAACTATATATCAAAAACTATCTCGCCCAAGCGCTGTTTCTTGGTAACGGCAATTGGTCAGATTTTTTTAACCAAATGTTTAACAAAAAATTATATAGTAGTTTAATAGTTACGCGGATTTCATTAATGTAACAACAGAAACATAACAGAAAGACCACTTTGGAGAGAACAGCAGGTAGACTGCCATATGGCTAAATGGAAGTTGCTTACGAGGAACAAAAATCAAAAAGGTCGAAACTTCGATAGACATAATTGGGAAGATAAAAAAGTCTATTCGTTAGAGTCTCGCTTTCCAGGTTCAACTGTATATATTAAACGTAGTTTTTCAAAATGAATAAATTTAAAAAGTTTTTTTTTTTTTTTATGATAGGTATATATAATTCATATATATTTGTATTTATGTATTTAAGCAAGAGACGGAGAATATTTATAATAAAAAATTGAACAAGGAATGGATGGCAGTATTTACATATATAATAGGATCAGCTATGTACAAAATGTTTCACGATATCTTTAAAATTTCTTAAACTTTTGACTAATATTTTGTAACGTAAAGATTATTCATTTATCGATTGTATATGGTTGCTATAAAGTTATGACATGAGAAATGTATGTGACAATATTTTAATACACACTCAAGCTATCGACCTCCAAATCTTTAGGTTTCTGGTTTAGGATTATTTTTAGCTGAAATAGCTGTACAAAACTGGAATTGGATTCAGGTATCGTATGCTTGAATAGGTATTTTGGAAACCTAGAATTTGTGAAAGTGAAAGTTATAGATAAGGCAGAGACAGTGCTCATTTGAGACCCTCTGTTCAAATGGCCAATTCAGATCATATGTCGTCCTAGACAAATTTGGAAATAGTATGAACTACTTTAAATTATAATGACGTTTGGAATTTTTTATTTTTAATCACATAAAAGTAAATATTTGAAATAATTTAAAATGTTTACTCAAAAATTTTAAGTTCAGGCTTCACTCTAGAATCAAGCTTCGTAAATTTGAACTTATTAACAAATTAAATAATTAAATAGCAATAAATTGAAATATTTTAATGATTTGATTGAACGGTATCTTTGATTATTTTCATGTTTTTCATAATCTTGGAAGCGTTATCTTTTTACGTTGTAATAATTATTATTTATTATTCCAAAACGAACGGCTGCTTTGGGAAAAACTTAGCAGTGCCTCTATTCTGATTTAAGTTGATTTAAATAGTTTAAACTATCTCAATGAAAGTCACAATATAATTAGTTTAATTTATTATAAGTCTGTAGTGGTTAAGCCTCTTCCAATAAATAATTTCGCCACCCATACAGTAATATATCATATTTAAGATCATAGATTGATCGTTTTTTCGAAAAATATGTCTACGCAAATCTCACTTCATAGCTCGAGCAGTCTACACAATCACTTTGAATTTACTTTTCTATAATTGAAGAGAAATAAGGTTTGGATTGTGTATGAAGGCAGGTTAGTTCAAACTTTCTGAAAAATATTAATTAAAATAAACGAACATTTGAAGTTTATTATTAGCTATTAATTACTGCCTCTTGAATTTTAGTTGATTTTTCCTCAAATTATTGCTTGATTTATTAGAAACCCCAGAAAATTTTCGCTCTGAACATTTACTTGACGACCTTTTACCTATGGGCCAAAACATTATAGCAAATATATAAATCTTTCGTTTTCAATCTTGAAACATTTTGTAGAGACTCGTGTGTTTAAATGATTACGTAAACTGTCAAAACAGCTTTAAAAATTTTGTTTTAAAAAATTTATATGTTTTATTTTCTTTCTCATCGTCGTCATTTCATCGTGTTTTATAATTTTTTATTTATATAATGTTTTTTTTTTTTAGTATCACAGATGGGAATGATTTTATTTATTTTATTAGTGCCATTATATTATCATATGAAAATTTTTAAAATAATAATAATATGAATAAAAGTCAGAAACATATTATAATAGCTTCAGTAACATATACATTTAGTGTATTTGTGTATGTTGATGGGATAATGGTGTTTGGTGCTATTATAATTATAATTATAAAATATATATATATATTTTTTTTTTATTCAATTCGGGAATTTTATTTCTGTTGTAGACAGTTACATGATAGCGATGTTGATATTAGAATTCTTGTGTTTGAAAAATCCTGTGGTACAATTTTTGTGTACGGAAAAAATGACTAAAATTAACACAAAACTTATGTCTTAAAAGAACCTTGACATTAAGCCTTTTGATCTAAGCTACTATTACTTTTAAGTGACATTAGTTTATCTGAAACGACTTCAATATTAATATTTGAACTACAACGTTGCAAAATTGCTAAAAAATGGCGAGTGGCGTCGTGGAACATCCGGTAGGACCTATGTCCTTTTCTCTATATGTATATAATGTAGTATTAAGTAACAATCACAACAGAGGAATGATAATAAAATTGTATTTTATGAGTTTTCGTTTAGTAAGTTAATTTATATTTTATATGAAATGTTAAATCGGAAAACTCTGTATATATATATATAAACCAATGAAATTTAAGATGCTTAAAATTTTCGTTCGGACAGTTTTTCTCGACTAGCTTCTATCCGCCTAACGTGCGATAAGGATTTCCAGAAAGACCAGTGAAGAAATCTGATTGTATGATTGTGATGAATAAGCAAGTAGGAGCAATAAAATTATTTATTTATTTATAAAGATATAAAAAATCTAAGGAGAATGAATAAAGACAATAAATACTAATCATATCAGGAGAATATGAATTTTGAACAAGAATAAATAATGACTTATTAATAATTACGAATTAAACACTATTGAAAATGTCGATCGAACAATTTTTCTCACCTTTACCCACCTCATCCTTCAAACACACGATTAGGAACAGTTCCAAAACATTCTCGCGCCTATTTGAACGAATGAAAAAATGCGAAATACATAGGAAGTGGTAACGTTACAAAATATTTAACATTTCGTAAATCCCTTATAACGCAGTTAACGATAATTAGACCAAGGATAGGTTAAGTAAGTAAAATAAGTTAGGTAAGTATAAATAAAATATTTAAGCTGGTATATTAGGTTTCGTCGAAAATGTATAAACTAAAAATGTTGATGGTACAAACAGTATACAAATCTATACTCAATAAGTGCAAATCATGGTTTCAGGTAGAATATTTATCATATTTTAAATTATGAAAAATATTTACGTGAATTCATTTAGTTACAAATATTTCTATAACGCTCACGTGTAACTAACTGTACACATTTGTGTTTTACAGAAAAATAATGATTTTATTATAATTGATTTTCAATTTTAAATGTAAGCATAATTATTATAATTATTATTTTCTGTACATTTTTTGTAATTAAATTGTTGGATTAAATAAAGTAATAAAATAAATAAATACAATAAAAAAAAAAATAATAAAATAATTATTGAAATAATTTTTTATTTTTTTCTCCCTTCTCATGCTGAAAATTTTTGAAAATGAGAAAATATAGACTTTCAATTTCATGATATTAACTTACTGCTCATATCTCGAAAGTAAAAATTTATTTGATATATTTTAAAGCAGATAAATTGTAAATTAAAATTTCTTCATAAATTTAAATGTATAATTTTGGAAAGTATGTTTAATTTTATTTTATTTAAAATATATCACATATTAATTTTAGTCTAAATTTTGTAATGCTAGCAAATATTTAAGTCACTAACACAATTCTGGATGTTCATGGAATCTATCACTTAATCAGATCATTGTCACTTTTCACCCTTCCTTCCATTATCGAGATACCTCAAAAATGAAAAGAGACAGGAATCTAAAATTTCGTGAATGAGCAAAATCGATCAATTGAGTCGATGATTAAATATAGTTCAAACATTGATATTTAAATGTTTAAAAAAAACATCGAGTATCTAAACAATTAAAAGTATTAGTTGTCATATTCACTTGTGCATTAAACCATTTTACTATGTACATTTAGTTTGTAAACATGTTTAGGTTGGAAATTTATTATGAATATTTAATAACAAAATAACAATGATTTATTTTATTCAGTATTCAGTCGATAAGAAAGAGATATATAAATATCAGTAGACGAATAAACCTTGAATAACTAATGAATAAACGGTGGCTTTATAGTATTGATTTAAATAATTATTTTTGTATTAATTAATTTTAAACGAACAAATTTCGGGATAAGAAACAGTATAAAAAAAGCCAATTTAAAAAAAATTAATTTTTAAGTAAGGAATAGTTTGAGCTAATTCGATTTTTACTTTCCATTGAATTTTATTATTCATTCAGAAATTTCTTTGGTTGATTCTGTGGTAGAAAATGTTGTTGGGAATATTTATGAGTTTCATAGATTATTTAAAGCCTCGAAATTATTTTTAATTCACTTTATAATAATAATAATAGTTAATGATTCATAAAATACATAAATTCAAGTATTTCGAGCTAAGTTCGATTGACCGATTTTTAAGCGCAAAATTATTCAAGGATATTATTATTATTATTACCTGAATTATTAATTCAGATTTGTTGTAGAATTTACAAAAAAAACTTGAATAAATTTACTAAAATGAGACAATGCAGCGAATTTCCAGAATGTGGAACAAGTGTTTTAGAAAGCAAACAACACATATGACGGAACAGGCATACATACCTGACATACGACTTGCAAAATCGTCTGGTGAAAACATAAAAAACCATTAGAATACTATAATAATTACATAGGCCCCATGACAAAAAGACGTTCCTAACCACCCCCAGATATCAGGACACTTAGCATTTTCATACAATTCACCTTCAGCTATAAGAAGCACTTGTATAAAATTATGCCAATGGGCATAAATGAGGAAATTGTCAAGTAAAGCCTATCAAACCCTTTTATTCGCCATCAACCCTTTATTTTTTGTCATATATTCCACGAAAATATAGATTTATGCACTGAGAGCGCAAGGGTGGGGTTGTGTGCAAGTATGAATTTTGGTGATGTCTGATATATATATAAATATACCATTTCTTAATTTCTATTTATTCCAGTTGTATGTGAAAAATTATCGTTGAGGCAATTTATTATTTATATACAGCAAAATACAACTAAAAACATGGCTCGATAATTTTGGGTTTATTTAAGGAAGTACGAGCACCAAGGCAACTTTTGATAAAAGGCTTGATTTTTTTAAAATACAAAGTTTAAATATGTCTAAACAAATTCCAAAAATTTGAAGGAGATTGCCCGATCATTTAAATAAATAATTAACTTTAAAGTTGAGCAATTTAACATTGGTCTTATGGGGTAACCTTCAAACATTGATACATTTCTGTATTTTTCTCGTAAAACTGTCGGTGAATATTTTTAAAAAACTTATGGATGAAAGTAAATATATTAGTGATAAATTTAATTCAAAAACATTTACACTTGCCCGACTAATTAAAGTGTATTAATTAAAAGAAAAATAAATGCCGCCACTAGCCAATGTTAAATGTATATCTATATATTGAAAAAAATCATATAGTGACTGCGTTCCCCTTTCCGCGCTAGAGTCGATACCTATCCCCACACCGCCTGGCGCTCGTACTTCCTTAATTTTTAAAAATTTTAGTTTATGTCAACAGTCAGTCAGGGATTAGTGGATAGCTCTGATGCCGCTTTAGCGGCCTGTTAATTCATAGGATGTTATGCTTTTTCTAGTTAATTCATAGAACAAAGGTTCTATATTTAAATAAAAAATATTACAAAACGTAACATGTAACATGTACCGAATTTACTATAGCATAGTTTTTAAGTGTAGCGTTTTCTTTTACAATTCGTATTTATCTTTAATAGATATTTTGCTTAAATACATACATGCGCACTAAATCACCTTAACTGTGATTTTGTTAAAATAATAATTTAAAAAAAATGTTCTTTGTGTTTAAAATTTTCGAAAAATGTGATAAAAAGAAGTCCATTATCTCACTCGTCATTGAACAGACATCATCAACTAAACATGTCGTCCATTTTCTGGAATTCATCAACGTGTTAATCAGAAAAACCATTGTTTGATTCTTTTTGTTCCGTATTGTTGGGCAATTTTTTGGTACTAAATACATCTTAATTTTATTACAAATTTTATATCTAATGAGAATGCGAATTTTGGTTTAGGACGATGAAACTAGCATATTCATTTAGCGGTGAGAACGTATCTTTATAAATATACTATTTTGATATTGAAATTTCTGTAGGTAAAACAATCATGCATTCTATTTCAATTAATTTACAAATATTATTTTAATACTTTTTATTTTGTATAATTTAAACATTAAATTATTCGTTTTTCTTGTTTGAAATTGTGAGATTTGTGTAAAAATTTTGCTACTTGATTACTAGATACATATATAGCTCATATTCGTTTAAATAAACTGAAATTTGGTGTGTAGGGTGAACCCAATTATTAAATTAGGGATTTATTCCAGTGACTTGAGTGGAATTTTCATAAAGGCACTCCTTATTTAGGTAGAGAAAATTTATATTGGTTGAAAATTTATATTCATCGTCATCGATGTGCGTTTTGGGTGTGTCATCATTCCAGTTTTATTTACCATCTTTATTCGAGGGCAATATCATTATTAATTTTTAATTTCTTTAAGCTTTTGCCTAGTGTGTGCCTTTTCTGGGGAAGTCAAAGTATATCTATCAGCCGGTATCTAATGTTTTCAAAAACTTTTTACGACAAAAATTCAAATAAAAGGCCCTTTGAACTAGGACGCTTTTAATGAGAAGAAAATATGACTCAAGTGATGAAGTTATGCTGGTCACTAATGTTTCTTCAAAAGAAAGGCAGGTGAGAAAATAGCAATTAAAAACGTTTAAAAATAATTGAAGCAATTAAAAATGTATTAAAAGTAGAATCAAATTAATGAATACATATAATAAATTTATACTCATAAATAGCAATAAAATTTAGTTAGTAGATAGTTTATATAACAATTTTTTTTTAATATTATTTTTTATGTTATTCATTCAAATTGAACTAAATTTGATTATTAGACTTTTAATGATCTCAATGCAATGAAATGAACACAGAAAAAAATTTAATAAAATCACAATTTTGTTGTTGTTATGAAAATAATTTCATACCAAATATGGGGAATGTTATTATTATTTGATTTTATGGAAAATAAACTTACTGGGTGGTCATTAATTATATTTTTATAACGAAAATTGAAATAAAAAAAATTTAATTATGTATTGAGGGTATAACTACATTTTATTATAGTTACATCATTTATGTTTAGACATCGTTTTTATTTTCATAACAAGTTAATTATACTTCACCTTACATTCTGGACCAAATCTAATAGCCAGTAAATTTGTTTTAATTTTAATATTAATAACGATTTTTTGCCTATTGGATGAAAATTTTTATGTTACAATTTCCGAAGCATATTTTCATATTTTTCTAAAATCTAAAACTATTCTAATGGCTCATAATCGCCATACAAAAGTGAATTGTGGCGATAAGCTGGTGCAAAAATGGGTTCCTCTTTTTTTCTACAATTACTTCTAGTAGTAATGTATACTTACCTCAGAAGTAAGCAAAAACTGGAAGGTTTTCCTTCTTTGTCTGTAGAGAAGTAGAAGGGGCTGGTTTTTAAAGAAAGCATAAATTTTCCTTATTTAATCATTTCATTTCATTCGACTAGAAAAATCTGCATTCATTTTCCTAGTGTGCATATATGTTTGGATATTTTTGAAAATAAATAATTCAATAACAATTTTACTTCGATTGTACAGAAACCGCTTCTTCTTAACTTATTATTATTATAGAAGTATACATATACTGTATAGACTGGGTTTTTATAGTATTTTATGACTACTAATTAAAAAATGTCCAAACAATGAAATTCATACGTATGTCGAGGATCTAAACAATTAACTCTGTTAGTTGTTACCTTCACTTGTTAAGTAAGTTCGAGTCAATCTCCTATTTATTCTGAATTTTTCATACTAAACTAAATCTGAAGACATATGGTAAACTTTTCAACATCAACTGAAAATCCGCAATAAGATATTGTTGTAGTATTTATTCTCTAACAAAGTACAAACTAACAAATGTCCTTAAGCTGTTTCTACAAAAGGATATTTTGTACAATAACTTTTATAATAGCAACAAATAATATAATAACAAAAATATAAATGTGTTTTAATAATAATAGTAATATATTGAAGTGGCAAAAATAGCAATAATAACATTTTGTTCGGTTGTTATTATTTCAACTCTAATGATATTTGTTTGTTTATTATTATCATTATTATTATTATTATATTCGTCACTTCATACGTACGTCGTATAAACAACATATCTGTCTATTTGATGTGCTCTGATGCGGTGTCTCTGTCTGTCATTATCAACAAAACGACGACTACGATATACGATGGATTGTTACAATTGGGATCAGTGTTGTTGTTGTTGTTTGTTTGTTTGTTTGTTGGACTCTCATCGTCATTGGATTTGATCGTCACAACAATTCATTGTATATTGTCTTCCTTATAACACCCATTCCACATCATCACCACACGATGTGCCCCATTTGTTAGTTTATTGTAACTCATCACTCACACCAACATTCATATACCATATTTGTTAAGGTTGTACGATCACGTTTTACAGTTTAATAGGCAATTATCGTGATATATTAATATGTTTCCTTATGTTGCTATAAGTTGCTATAAGTTTCCTTATCTTGCTGTAAATGAGTTATCCATCTGTGTACAAATAAATTAATACACTTCTTATAGAGGTCTGTATCAAATATATAAATCTTCTTTAGAACAGCCTCATCGATTGGCTTGAACTTTAAGTGAAAAAATTTATTTTCTACATCTTAATCAGAAAATTTAATTATATTTTCTATAACAGTAAACTGACTTTTTTTTTTGGCAATTTTTGCTACAGTTTTTTTCAATTTGAATCTTCTGGAATTGCGACATAACCAATAAAATCCAATGTAACAAATGGAATCCTATATCACGCAAGTACTTACAAACTTAAAAAAATAAGGTGATTAAAAATTCATAGGGCTTACAAAAATGCACTGTCTACATGCACCATAATATGTGCCAAAATAAATGTGAAATATTCTTCAAATTAAAGTTCGATAAAATACAAGACGACATATTTGCTAAAATACATATTGTTGACTAAAATACGTATTGTTTTATTTCAAACTCTGAAACATATTTCAGAGGAGAAAAACAGTTTCTGTTCGTTATTATAATAAGTTGATAAATAGAGACGTGATGTCAAACAAAATCATCAGTTTTATAGTTTTATAAATACAATGAATTAAAAAAATTCGAAAATACGGTAGAAACTATGAAAACTATCATAGACGCTGCGGTAGATGCTATGAAGTTATAGAAGTTTTTTACACACACCTGCGGTCAGTCATGTGAACGTTATATCATGTGTCCAAAATGTGCTATCAAAACGGTTGTGATTTTTGGGGTATTTACATGAATTTACTTAATCTGAAAATTTTTATACATATTGTATATTGCATATAATTAATAGTTATGACAGTCAGTTAATGTGAGAACGGAGCTGGCCAGTCAGCTCTAATGTATGTACAATAAATAAATAACATGCAATTCATTTATTAAAAATGCCGATTTTTTTAGAGGTTCTAAATTGTTTATTAGCCATAAATAAAATGGGCAGCCATTCGCATAATAGAACAACTCCTGTCAATCAGCCAAAAAATATTATGAAGAGACTGATGGCTGGATGATCATTTTATTTGTGGTTAATATACAATTAAGTACCTAGAGTGGTCACCTGTTCTACAATTCACTTGACTGACTGCACTATGTGTGTGGACATAACTACTAATCGGGAATATATTAAATTAAGATCCAATTTAGACGATAAATGTATGTTTCTAAATGTGGTTATAAACATGAAAATCCTTTCCATTATATCTTATAATGCCTACTGATATATTATAAATTATTTTTAATGTAACTTTATAAAACGTATGAAGACAAAAACACTGTTTTTTAAGGTTACTTGTACCTATATTATGGAACTACATGTTACTTAAAAATTGCTATTATAGTGTTACCAATGTGTGTTTTACGTTCTCAATCCCTTGTTATAAATCTACTGATTTTTTGGGTCTATTAATTTAAGCTCTAGCTTATATTTCAACAGATTTGAAAAAAATAATAACATTGACTGTATTTCATTTTATAACAAATAAAATAAAAACTATTTCATGCAAAGTAATTTATATCGACATAAATTAAATCCTGACATCTAAGAAATTCTCTATTCTCATATGGTACCCTGAGTGTACAACCTTAACCACATTTGTTGTCTGTTTTGTCCATCCACATGTATCATCATCACATAATTCGGATCATGCGATGACACAAACATACATACAAATGTACAGGATGCAACAAAGACTTTTCGCAAAGCAGAAAAAGGATTTTCACAAAAAAATAGTTATTTTAATTGTTAGATATATTGACGACCATATATTTCAAATAATTAACTCGTTAAATAACAAAAAAAAGTTTTAAGTAACTTTGCCCGGTGTGGTTTTATGATCCAAAGGTTTTCAAATATTGAGGTGATAAATCTTTGAAACAATAGTCATATTGTAAATGGACTAAGCAGACAAATTATTCAAGATTTAAAATTTTGATTTATTTAAACAGTTCTTAGTTAAAGATTAATAACTTCGAGTAACAGATTTTGTTAATATCATATGCTTTTAGTATCATATCATTAACGTGATAACAAGTTAGTAGATCAGCGTTCAAACCCCCATATTAATCATTTGATCTATTTAAAGTTATATTAAGAAATGATAAAAAAAGTAACTTTGAAACTTCTTTGAGAAAAAATTTAGAAAATTTTTGTTTCAGAATTTCATTAAACTCGGTGTATATGGTAATTTCAATATAGAAAATGCTAAAATTGAAATCATTTGACTATTTGACGAATAGTTAAGAGTTTTAGAGAAATATCTTACAATCTATTCAAACTTCTAAGATCTTGGATTTATTTCGAAAGTCTGTTATAAAATGTCATGAAATTCAAAATGCCTAAAAATCGAAATTGTGTATCATATTTTAGTAACACCCATGGTAATCAGAAAAAATAGGAAGAAAAAAAAGTTTATGTTTTAAATAATTATATTAAAGTTTGAGGCGTTTATATATATTGTATTTGATATTTATTACCAGAAAAGCCAAAGTTGTATAATCTACTTTCATGTGTTGTCCAGGTGATATAGAGAAAATTATTTGTAGTTTTTTATTACAATAAAATAAGATTGTATTTTGAAGCTTTTTCCTCATGTTTATTATTATTACTTATGAAAATGGAGAAATTGTAGGGGAATACAGAGCGCTGTTCCTAAGACATGCAGTATTCTTGTAACATAATAATATTTTATAATACGCAAACAGTAGCAAGCCAAGCAACCGCTGTCAACGCCATTAGTACATCTGCCAACATCGTCCATTGTGTCTATACAGAAAACTACGACTTATTTTTTTAATTTTATATTAAAAATGTTTCCATACAAACTGATTTCATAATAATATTACAATGACGAAATGCAATATATTAGGATCTTTTTTATAAAAATGGTTCTTCATATTATATTTTCGTGAAAAATTTGTTATGGAAAAATGCCATAAGTTTCTGACAATAGAAGTCAAATTTTACAATGTTTATTTTTCAACTTACCGCTATTTTATGAATTTTTCTTATCGGAAAATCTGGAAATACAAAAGATACATTAAATAATTTTTTTCGTTAAATGATTTTTAAAAATAACATAAGTGCCCAGCAAAAAATTAGGCTTAGCATTAAGGAAAGAGTCAACGAAGTGTAATATCGTATGACAAGGATTCAACGGTGTTCATGGCATAGCAAGTAAAAATATAAATTATTAATATAATAAATGTTAATTATTAATATAATGTAAATTATTAATATAATTAATTATTAATCGTTTAAAATTCCATAACTAGTAGTCCTATTAATTTTCTAAAATATTATAAGAAATAATAATAATTTCGAAAATGCTGACTTTATTTAATCATTTCTGTAACTGTAACTCATCGCGAATTTTCTATTAAATTCAAAAACATAACCTTAGTAATGCTTTTTATTCAACTTAGTTAAGAAATACCAAATTTTCATAAAATAAACAGTCATTAACGTGATAACTGAATACTCAAGTTCAAAATTTCAAGCTTTCTAATTTAGCAATTTTCTGTACTGAATTAAAAAATTTGAAAAGCCTCTTCCCATTTTTGGAATTTAATTCCAATAAATACATTGATCGATATGTCACGCGGATTTTCATCAAGTTTCTAGACCAATCGTATTCGGCTCTGCGTTGTAAATGCCATTTATTGTTTATATATATATATATATATATATATATATATATATATATATATATATATATATATATATATATATATATATATATATATATATATATATATATATATATATATATATATATATATATATATTTATTTATATATATATATGTAATATGGTGGGAGGATATTAATGCCTAGGCAAGGTAATTAGGTATTTAGCTAACATAGATAGAAAACCTATCAAATATAGAAAATATAAATATATAGTAGCAACCTTTGAAATTGGACGCAATTTCGATCTAAATAATCGCCTTAAGCCATAAATTAAAAACTTTTTTTTAAGTTTTTTCCAGTTTTTCATAGCTTTTTAATATAAAAAAAAATATTTTTACATGAATCTGGTAAAAACAATAGAAAGAAGTTAGTATAAAGAAAATCTGTAATAAATTTAATTTTTATTAAAATTAATTTAATAATTAATTCAATTAAATTAAATTTAAAAAAACGTTAATGAAACAAAATGATTTTTTCAATATTCGATACTAGAACACCCCTAGAAAAGATATTTAAAAAAACATTCGCCATAAAATATAATCATGTTTTTGTTATTGGCATGTCTGTTAGCATCAATATAATATTTAATAATTTTTATTTTATTTCCTAGTTTCATATAGTTTCATTATATTCAACTGTGTTTACTGTTATTATTGTTATTATATTTGTAATTTGTAGTATATATTATTTTTGTTATGTGTTATTCAAATAATATTTTTTTAAATACTGTATAATACATAATATTACATTATTAATATTATTATCATAATATTACATTTAACTAGATTAAATATTTTTATTTATATTTATATTTTTTAAAATTATTATTTGTTTTTTGACATATATCGAAAGTCGACTCGACGCAATAATTTTAGTGGCTTTATTTTTACAAAAATAAATGTAATATATCTTAAAACTATAATTGAAAATTAAAAAATTTGAGGATATTATGTAAAATGTGATGTACAAATATTATAAATATACTTTAAATTTTTAGAATTTTGCAATTTGGAGGTAATTTTTCTAAAGTTTTAGATTATAGACGTAGATATTTATTGAATAGATTTTTTAAACTATAAACGTTGTAAGAAATCTCCTGCTATAAAAATATTTTTAGAAAAGCCAAATAACAAATTTTGTATTTGGCATAAACATTTTTTTTTCAGGTTGTGAGTACTTATAAATAAATGATTTTGAGAATTTTGGAGGTTATTATTTAAAATAAATCCACATTCATAGAAAATCGTTTGCCCAAATATTTCCATTTCAAGATATTAAGAGAACAGAAAAAAACGTGTCCACCAATTAGACACATAAATGGAGGCCGAATAGAAAGCTACTATATGGCCCAGCGTACACCATCAGGTTTTCTGATCAGAAAACACACATACCATCAGAAAATCTGATGGTGTACGCTGGGCCATAAAGTAGCTTTCTGTTCGGTCACCATTTATGTGTCTAATTGGTTTTTCTTATCAGGATTTCTGATAAGAAAATCTTACGATATTATCTCTCATTGGTACATTATAGTTTGTTTGCTTAAGATTTTTTCTGATGTATGATCCGATTTTCTTATAAGAATTTCTTATAAGAAAATCTGATAGTGTACGTTGGGCCTATAACTCTGTATTTATTATAGTATAAGAAATTTATACTTACAGTTAAACATTTATTTTCTAATACGTTAGAATGCTTGTTTGTTAATACAAAAATTCAAATCTTAAATGAACAAATGAAGTACCTACATCAAAAGTAATTATTTTGCTTTAATATTGAAGAATATTTAATGTATGGCAATTGATATTATAAATATATGTTTTCTGTATGTATTTGTGTATTTGATTCTCACGATATCAAAGCGTTTGTTTTTCCTTAGCGACGGAGGATAAAATATTCATTCCTTTTGAAACATTTAAGCAAACAAGACGTTTCGAATAATTTTAATTCAGAATTATTTAGAACATATTTTTTTTTTTGTTTAAATACAGAATTTATTAAAAAACAAAGAAGTTAAATGATATCAAAGACTATTTATCCATATCTTGCTTTATTTAAAAAAATTAAAAGTTATTTTATTTAAATTCTCTATTCTTTATGAATGAATTCTGATGTTGGGCTGCGAATGGGTTACTTATTAGAAGTCCAAATATGCATTACGGATAAAATGTTTAGAAATGTAATCAAGACTTATCGAATACTTTGTAGGCAACATATTATAAAAATTTTAACTTATTATGGGCACCGTGCATCAAAATGTTTTCATTCATTTCTACAATTCTTACAATTTTCCACCCATTAGCTTCAATTAAATTTCACTTTTGTAATTATTTAATAATTTTTATTTGACATTTGCCATACAATTTATGTGCAAACAATTGAACAAATAATTACATTTTCTAGAATGTGCATATTTTATTAAAAATTTTAGAGACTCGTAGTACATCAATCGATTAATGATTCCCTTCCAATTGATTAATAATAGCTAACACTTCGTTAAGTAATCGCTTCCACATTCCGTAAGAAAGATATATCTTCTTCTCAAGCCAAAAGATAAACCTTGATACTATTATACTCTTCTTTGGAGAGTTTATCACTATATAGAGGTCATGTGATTTTTATAATATAAATTTTTTACCGTTGTTTCCCACTCTATGATCCCCAACACCAAAGCCATGTTTTTATATATACATTTTTATTGGCACATAAAAAAAACAGTATATAATATGTTTAGAGGGTACTTTTTTTCTGTTGGTTAAATTAATTATCGTTTTCGAGTAGCAACAAATAGAACTTTGCAGCATAGCTCTTGGTAACGCTATCTGCACATTATGTTTTAATTTAAAACACAACAATAAAAAAAAAAAAAAATATTTGTAATGGAAATTGTAACACGTTTTTTAATACTTGAAAAAAAAAATTTTGTTGTTGTTTTAAATAATAATAGAGTGTGAAAATAATTTATTTTGGTTTTGTATTTTTATTTGAAAGGTGTGAAATTATTTTTATTAAAACAATAGTACAATTTATTCGTTAAATCTCAGTTTTTAAAAGTTAATTAAAATAAAAAGGTAAATTTAATTGAAAATTTGTTTTTTGACTATCATACAAAATTATATTTTTAATCATACTAATCGTAAGAATTTTGCATATCAAAGGAATTAAAAAATAAATATATATATTTAGTCTTTTTCGACATGTATACAATATATGATGGTATATTGGATTTAGTTTCAAGTTTTAAACGCTAGATAATATTGATCCCATTAAATAAACCTTACAGAATACGTATATATTGAATCAGATAATAGGATACTTTCGGTAGTGATAAAAAAAGCATGAAATTTCTCAAAAATTAAAATTAATGTAGAAATTCTTCTTAAATATTCTAAATTTAAGTGATAAAAGCACATAATTAATTTAGTATCTTAGAGTTAAAATTCGATATTTTTATCCTTATATCACGTGACCTTTAACACTAGGATGCCACGATGTGACGTCATTTTGGTAAAATTATAAGTTTGTCAGATCAATTTATTAACAATATCTTAATTAGTAAAAAAAAATATGAAAGTGTTTGGTAACGTTTTTTTTTATCTATGTATTTTGTAAATACGTATTTCGACTACAAAATAGTCATCATCAGTATGAATTAGCTAGTTGTAATGATTCTCTGAGGAGATGTTACTCGTTGCTAATGTGGTGATGGTTTGCAATTTGGTGCATTATGCCTAGCTAATTCATACTGATGATGACTATTTTATAGTCGAAATACGTATTTATAAAATACAAAATAATTTGATCTAGGAAATTTGGGGAAAAATCGAAGTTTATAGTATCATAATCTTAACTTTTGAAAATGCCTTTTTCATTAAAATAATATTTATTATAATGTCTCTGAGGTGGAATTCCGGTGAGTTTAAATACTTTATGAAAAAGTGTTTCAAACAAAAGTGTTTTGTTTTCACTCTTAGGTTTTTTTCATTCATGAACTTAAATTCAGTTTTTGTGTCTAAAATATGTGACTAAAAATTTTAGCTAAATAGAATTTTTCACTTTTGATTTATTTTCATGACGGATAGACAGATAGATCGAAATGAATGAATTAATATTGTTTGAACATTCCTAACAAAATTTTGTTTGTGTCTTCAATGTTTCAAGTGTAACAGCCTTTAGACTGCATTTAATATAACTTCATATATTCATATATAAGTCGGTGTATAAAAATAGTAAAAGTGTAAATATAAATAATATAAAATAAACATTTAGTTGAAAACATACATAATTAAAATATTATATTTATATAAATAACAGCTAACTAATATTATCATTTGAAATAAATTCAAATAATATCAATAAAGATGTATGTATTATATTGTTGCATGTAGATGATATTTTATATATAATATTATAATTCATATAATATTCATATAACATTTGTATGCAGAAATTGTTTGTTAATGTTATACATCGTAATATTCAATTACAACATGTTATTATTTTACTTAAATTACATATGGTTATAATATTTTATTGCTCGTTATAGATACAAGGAACTCTGTGATGTGTACACTTCAGAACACTTCGCTGTAAAATATTTATCTACTTGTCTTTCCTTACTTTCATAAAAAAGAAGGTATTTTTAGAAACGTTTTGTTTGTGGTCTTGACTATTTCACATATAAGATGTGCAAGAAACGTCCTAGCTTGAATAGAAAAAAGTTAATTTTTTCCAACAATAATTTATTTTAAACTGTAAACTAGTACGATTAAGTTGCTGAAGAAGTCCTAATAAAATGACGAAACGTTCAATTAAAATCAACACTTAGTTCTGAATTTATTGTTCTGAATCCCTGTGACCAAGTAAGTTTTTCTGGACGTGAGCAAGATTTTAATATTAATGTTATAAAATGTGGACACGTTTTATGATGTAGATTAAGAGCTCCATAAAATAAAATTAGAACTAAAAAAATTGGGTTAGAAATCAATAAAAGGCGATGGAGGTAAAACCTAATTTAACAACAAATATGAGGCATAATTTAGATGTATATCAAAAATAATGTCAATTGAATAATTTATTATATTGCAACTTTTATTTAAAATGATACTTTCTAAACATTTTCATTTTTTAATTTATATTGTGTTTGTCTAAAATTCATTAATTCTCTCGTATAATATTTAATATAATTTCGTCCACCGTTACAATGTCCGCCATTTTGAATTCAAAACACAGCAGGAAGTAAACAATAAAAAGAAACTTTTCAGTTTACTAACTGAGTTTCTGCTCATGACTACGATTTCCGACTATGTACAACGAGCTTAAAAGTGCAAAAAAATCAAATAAATTATGATGTTGGGTTTTAGTTTAGTTCATGAACTAAATCGATCATCCTACCTTGCTTAATACATTCTACATAGAAACATAATTTATACTGTAATGATAGTTTAGATGCATTTTAGAATATATTTGTATTTCATTTAGTTTCTCATGTTCAACTTATATTTCATAGCATTGTAAGTTATTTGAACATTCAGTTCATCAAATACCGATAGTTGATAAAATGTCCATACTTTTGGCTGGAATTGGTAGAGAATCTTCCAAATAGCGTAGGTTGGTATTAGTATTTATGAATAATGATTTAGCCGATTTGAAAGTGTGAATATCAATGGATCATACATACGATATTGTTTTGCTAGATGTTAGATTGTCTAAATTGTTTATTCTGAATATTTTGCAAAAGCTCTGTATATTATAATATATTATGTATATAATGATGTAAAATACGTATTTATAATTGATGTAACAGTTTGCATTAAAACTTGGTATTATTTTAATGATTCCAATATACTTATACAGTATGCAATGCACAAAATGTTTCAGGATGACTTTTAAAATAAATTGTTATTTTTTTAAAACCGTTAGAAAAGTAAAAAAATTCTGAGAAATATATATTTTTTTTTTATTTGCTGCAAATCGGAGAAGAGAAAATTTCCTAAAATATGATATCATTTTCGGAATTCAATCTATTTAATTGATAATACTAACCAGCACTTGAAATTGAGGTTCTGCGCGACCGTTTTAAGTCAACCGTGTTGCCGCTAGAGAGAGTATAATAATAATAAAAATTCAATAACTTAAAAAATTATGGTCAATGGTGTATTGTGAAAACTATAATGACATACATTTGCAATGGAAAAACATTTTTGGCAGTAAAAAAATTATTTTTCTATAGCTTTAAACAGATATAAGAAAGATAACCGCAATAAGAAAGATAACCGAAAAATTACGGAAACAAAATTTTTGTTTACATTTTCGAAGTTTCATTTTTAATTCTTTAAAATGTTCATAAAACAGTGAAAAATAAAAACTTTAAAATTTTTATAACGGAAATAAAATTATTATTTTCTTAATTTTTATTATATATTTACGATTTTATTTAGCACTTATATAGAAGGTCTCCAAAAAGTTTTTGATATTTAGCATAATTATTTAAATATTTATATTAATTTTTATATATACACAGTATTGGGAAACATTTAATAATTAACAATAGGACAACTTTTTTCAAAATCGATAAAAAATGGATTTTTAAACGTAACTCATTATAAATTCCACATAATTGTTTTAAATTATTAAATTGATGTTTTTTACTCAAATGCGCATAGAAGCATTACAGGTTACGTACATTACGACCTATACATCGCATGATTCGCGAACTTATAAAGAGGCAAAAAGACAAACATCATAGTTTTGGTACATCTATCATGTATTTGACATATAGCAAAATTATAATGTTTATATATTTGGTAGGTAAAGTCCCTCAAATTTTTATGTGTAAACTTGTACGGAATTAAATTTGCAATATTTATAGTCCAAGAGCTGGCTGCATAAAACCAGGAATATCGAGTAACCGGATGAAGTATTTTTTAAATGGTACTACTCACTGTAACTATTGAAAAAAGTGTTTAGTTGCCAGGGCAAATATGGTGCATAACATTGCTATATTTTTTCTACAGTACATTTTTTGGACATAAACTGTACCAATAGAGTAACCGCATGAAACTGATTTTAAAATTTAGTTTCGAGTGAGTAGAAAATAACTATGAACAAGTGCCTCGTTAAATCTGGTGCTAACCCCACTCGATAGTCCAGGTTTTTAGCAGCTAGCTCTCGCTCTATTAGGGAAAAATATTCTAACAGAATAAATCTGTAAGGATATTTTTTCCCTATAAATTAGACTTCTCAGTTGAACCTAAAATAAATATTCGACTTAATTATTTTAATTATAGACATGTTGATTTCATTTTAATTGATAAATGAATGCATTTTTCTTGTATTTTAATCTTATATATTGAGATGTAAAACTCATTATACGACTTCTGTAATTTTACAGTTTCATTTAAAATTTGTATGTACAAAATTCCTTCCAAACTGATATTCTGGAGGCATTTTCCATGTGATTTGCACATAAGGTAAATACTGGGATAGTTTGTTACAAAGTCAGTCATAGCTGTACACCTTCCTCTACCCCTTCATCCTACCCCAGGCTATGATTTTGACTTGTTTTTGTACAATTATATATTATTTAAAAAATAATGAATAAGGATTTAACTGAATTTAATTGAACTGCGTCTCTTTAATATTTAAGATCCAAAATGAGTAAAATGAATTTAAATATATTTTTTGATACAAATGCTGAAAAACTATCGACACTTGGTAACTTGGTAACGGTATTTACCTTAGGTTTGTTACATCCTATCTTTCTTTATATACACATAGTAGTTATTTAAATAATATGTTGTTACATTGTTACACATACAATATTATTATTATAACAATAATATTGTTGTATGTTGTTTTAAAATTACAATTCATTAATTCATTATTTTGGTTAATTTTAGTAATGTAATTCAAACCATACTGATATTATTATAATATAAACATATTTTACTAAATATTTTATTTATACAGAGTGGTCTATTTAATGAAATGTTGCGTACAAATTGTAGACTTAAGTTAGCTTAAACTAGTTTTAACAGAGTAAGTGAAGTAGAGACATTAGTATACAAAAATTGACTATTAAATTTTCTGAATGGATTGAAGAGCTATTTTTGGTCCAACGTTTTTATACTCCTTCCGCTCATTTCAATTGCAGTCATTAATATTTGACTTCACATTTTTGACTTGTTTTGAAAACGCATATATTTCCATTTAAAAAAATTACAAGCGCTAAGATGTGTTTAAGCATAACAAATATAAACATAAAAAATTAAGTGATTTAAAAGCATCTATTCCACTGGTATGACAGACGGATGCGTATAGAAATAACACCGGCGAAATCAGGATCTTTAATATTACAATAATGAATAAATTTTTGACTTAAATTTGTTGAATGAATTTGGTGAACAATTTTTGATTACTCAAGAGTCTCTATTGAAAAAGTTATTATATATATTTAATAATAATTGTGATCCATTGATATTTGTAAATGTTGAATCAAATCTTCAAATAAAGTGCTTACAAATTTTTGCTATCCGTTAAGGCAATATGGATCCTGTAGTGACTATTAGAGCCCAATTAACATCTTTAAGGTCTATTACATCATTTGAGCCGTAAATGATTTTGTTTCGAACCATTTAATTCAGTTTTGTAAAATACATTTTCATTTCTACTTTAGTTAGAAGATGTTAAAAATCACTATTCTTTCAATTATACTTTCAATTATTTATTAATAACATTTTTGGAAGTATATTAAATATATTTTATATTGGTTTTCTGCAAAATTGACTGTATATAACTTATCACATTAGTTTTTGAAAAAGAAATAATCCAATTACATTATCTGTGGCCTCAAGTTATAACTGTGCAATTTTGTTAAGTTGAGAAAAAGAAAGCGAAAAGTAAGAATACAATGTTGACTGCTTTGTTACAATACTAAAAGAGTATTTTTTGTTCAAAAAATAAAATCTAAAAATATGAAAATGATAAAGATAATTTAAGTATTCCGAGTTTAACGACATATTGTTAAAATTCGATTATTTTTAATATTATCTATATATGTAATCAATTTCTTTTCTGAAGAATGTATTATGTATAAGTCGAGTATAAAAACAATAAAAAACAAAATATATAAATATTCATCTACATATAAATGTAGATGAATAATTAATAATGCACTTCTGGTCTATACATAGTACTCTTAAATAGATGATATTGTTGAATATTAATTATATTGACTAGTGATTCAAAGCTTGCGAAAAAAAGAAAGATTGTTCGATGATATCAAATAACTAGTACGAATGCTAGATTCGATGTCTGTAGATAATGCGAGTACCACTAGTGAGAATTATGTAAAACGGTATAGAGACTTAATAACCGAACTTCAATAAAACGGTTAAATGATCTATTATTTACAAATACAGTTCAATTGTCTCATTATAAACGTATTGCCATGATAAAGTATATTAAATAAACTGTAACTTATTTGAATAGTTCCATATTTCCCAAGTTAATGTTTCATTACTGGCAAAAAGTAAAACAAAAAAATTAAAACTGACTGTTACTTGCATATAATTCAATTAAAACATTAAATTTGACATTAAAATAATAAAAAGTAGGTGGAATAGAATATGTATGAATCTAATAAAAAAAAAAACAAATTTAAAAATGAATGGAACAGTCCATATACACATTGTATTTCATAAATGAATTGTAAATTGCACATACATACAACACAATACATAACAATAAATATTATGCAAGTGAACATAACATAATCTAAATAGACTATTGTGTAGTGCTATTAGAAATATGAAACTAGAATAGTCATTAATGTACATACTCAATTTAGGGCAAAAGCTCATAGTTTTTCTCTACTATTGCATCTTTTCCATATTATCAATGACGTAGTTTCTCGAAGATTGGTCGTATATCTTCACTTTTTTATCTTACACGTATAGCATATTAATTTTATCGAGTAAATTGAAGAAAGCATTGTTAACACATCTTTATGTTACGATTGTAAATTCAACAAAACTCTTTATTCATATTTGAGCAATACACAAAAAGTATTACTAACGCTTGATCATCACCTAGGTGGTTTAATCACAAACTTAAGTCACGTGCTTACTCAGCGTATGCTAAATTCATGTATTTATAGCCAGTTTAGCATGGTGATATAGAGATTGAGGTCTAGTCAACTATGGATTTGAGTATTTGGGGTTAGCACGGGTATTGATAGCACGGGTCGTAATATTGCGAATTTAAATACCTAGATATCTGGGTAGAGTTAGTACAGTTACTTTGAGTCTGGTCAATTCTGCAAGAGGGTGATTATTCCAAATATCGAAATCGTGCCTCTTAGTGAGAAAAATATAATTCAACATGATTGAATCATTTCAGCTTATGTATTTAATCGCTTGGACGATGTAATCATAAGGTAAAGAGAAGAAAACTTTAAATCCGTGCTAGCTAATAGATAACCCGAGATATTACCCAAATCCAACGTTATAATGTTGGTACCACGCAATTTATTCATTCTTAGAACCTTTATGTGGTTATATAGAATTCATTAAAGACATTGTTGTTTAACCGATGTTACCATTCAGGGTTTAACGGTTTTGATACATCTATGTAAGACGTTAGTTTTACCCCAGTACATAGAGAACATACATAAATGAATTTGGAAGAAGGACTATCTAAAAATAAACTAAGTCTACCTTTATGTTGATACAAGTTTGGCCAAGAATTTGTAAAAAAATATCCTGAGTTGTTTGGAAATCATAAATTCACACACGCCAACTTGCAAATTTATATGTTTCTCATTTCCAAAATGTGAATCTTTATAACAAAAAATGTTTACATACCTTGTATGATCATACAAGCAGCCTTAAGCGTTTTTAAATAAATAAAAATGTACTAAATTCAGTCCCAATTGACACCATTTATTTCAGTCATTCACTGTAAGTTCATCATTATATGATGATTTAAAAAAAAAATATTATTATTATATTTTAAACTTAAATTTTGAAACTATCTATGTATTTTGTCGCTGATGATTGTGGCTGTACTTAAGTCTGCAAAAACTCCGATTTAAATGAAAACTGCGATATCGTAGCGATTTCATTACTGTGAGTCTATCCGTGTATTAGAATTATAACACATATTATATTATAATAGTTTTCAGTTTAAAGTGTTGTTATAACCAATTTACATTGTAAAATAGTGCAAACATTAGAACACATAAACAGAGTGAGAAAATTGAATATATATGTCATAGAGATAAAGCTAACAATATAATATGTGTTATGCGTTGTGTTGTATTTAGTCACATAAACATTGTTCGAAACAGGTGTATTTGATTACAACAATGTTATTGTAACAATGACATATAGTAAACTAATTTGTGAATAAACAAGCCACGGTAAATATGGCTTTTAGAATTCAGATCACTATCATTTTCTTGACCTATTGCTATTAAAAAGGTAGTGATCTGAACACTAGGCGAAAAAATTAACTACTTCGTTAGTAAAAAAATTTAATATATTAACTATGAACATTGGTTGCGATGGCAATTAATCGAGAAATTATGCCCAAGAACATTTATATATTTTTTTATACATTAAAGAAAAAAAATCAGGGTAATAATTCTAATTTAGAAGCTAAATTTTTATAGCGTTTTTATTGCTATTTTATATACTGTACTGTGTAATTTGTTTTAGATTGGCGGTTCAATTTAAAATTACCAAAATTATGATTTGAGAAAATGTTTAAAATAATAGAAATGATATGAGCAATAAGCAATAATTAAGTTTACCATGGACAATTTTAGAAAAATTTTGAGGTCATAATCATATATAATGTAAATTCTGTGTTGCTTCGGATAAATTCTAAAATCAAAGATAATAATGGTAAAATGTGAATTGTTTTT
Organism: Chrysopa pallens; assembly: GCA_020423425.1. Taxonomy (NCBI): domain Eukaryota; kingdom Metazoa; phylum Arthropoda; class Insecta; order Neuroptera; family Chrysopidae; genus Chrysopa; species Chrysopa pallens. Next base: position 13,536,733 of record CM035593.1, on the reverse strand, counting down.
TTTGTTTATTCAAAATTTAAGGACTATAATTGACTATGCACATTTTTATATATTAAAATTTTGTTGGCGTTTCGCAAATTTCATATAAATGCAAACAATAATTTCTAATAGATTAGAGGCAGTTAAAGTACTTTAAAAATATGTTTTCCATCTGACTAGGTTTGATATATTAAACAAACACTTTATAGATACCATCCAAATTCAAATTTTTCGGGATGATACTAACAATTTACTATTACTCAAACTAATAAACATATATTTGTGTAAAGCGTTCGTTCGTTGGACACCTCCAGTTATTATCCATTTGAATGTCGATGTGTGTGCATGTGTGAGGTTATATGTAAAGCATGTAATACAATATGCTACCCAAAGTGGATACCACTTAAACCGTAATTATATAGCCAGACACTTTATGGTCCACCCATTTTCATATATATGAATTGTGTATTATGTATATAGACATAACGTTGTTGTTGGTTAATAGTGTATATATACTACCTTGTTAGTTGTGGAATATATGAGGACTCTGGTGTTGTGTACTGGTCCAAGTATGTTTGTTGTTAAGGGTCATAACTAATATTGTTGTATTATGTGACATATATGTGAGAGGGATGATATTTAAGCATATTTTGTGTGGAGTATATTAGATGGTCAGTAATGGTTGCTTTATGATACTGTTTTATGTACTCAAATTATCTAGTGAAATTTGGGTGAAGAACAAGTAGTCTAGAAACGTCTCACAAGGTTTAAACGACGAACTTCACAATGCGGAGAATATTGTTTGCGATTATTTATTAACTTCTTGAATATATTGGTTTTTTTATTCTCAACCAAAAATTTTTTCATCGATTTTGCTGAAATTTCATCCAGTTGTAGAGACATCTTTCTAAAATGGTTGGGTTTGGGTTCTAATGACCTTATATTTATGTCAAAATTCGCGGTTTATAATATTGGCCCGATTACAATAATATTCTCACTGGGAAGTTAAAAGTCACAAACAAAAATATATTGACTATTAGCGCGATTCCAGCCTAATATTCACCACAAGAATCCAAATCAGATATTGGTGAACTCATTTTACATTCAAGAAATAACATAATAGGGACGGACATACATTTAACTTTTTTACGATTTTATTTGAAATGTCTTTACTTCACAAAAATGGATCAAAAGTTGAAAAAACTGTATATATATATTTTGCAATCAGACTCGGTGCGACAATAAAAATGATATAGAAAAACAAGTTTCCGTTTAGTTTTAAACAGCTTTCTGGAAAAACGTACAAACCCCACATATTTATGAATATTTTACAAACACACACTTGATTTATATTATTACAAATCCGATTATCATTGAGCATCATGTCCATCGAAACCAAAATTTTCGAACTTAAACTATATTTCCAGTCATAGTATAAAACCATAACATTAATACTTTTATTTCATTAATTAATATTTGCAGTACCAATGACTAAATGATGGTCAATTAATTGTTTTGAAATAAATATCTCGACTATGGCAAAGCCAAAAAGAAGAAGGGTTATGGTTTTCTATTTCAAAATATGAATCTAATTATATATATTTATGGGTAAATTTTATTCTAAATATTGAAAAATAAGCTAAGATATGGATGCACAAAAATTTTGATTAAACAAAGAGCTTATAAATAGAATAAGAAAACATTGGAACCATTAAATTGAATTGTTTAATACTTTATATGAATATCAATTTAAATATCTGATTACATACAAACATTAGTTTTGCAGGAAAATGATAACAAATAATCTCTTATAAATTTTCTAATGGTTCATAACTTTTCTAATTGTTTAGCAGGTATTGAATTTCGTTAACACTTTCATGTGAAATTTTAAAAAAAGGCAAATATAGATCTGTTTTTTAAGAATTGATTCATAACTTTGAATATTTTAGTTGTGTTTTTAACTTTATAGAATGATTGATTCTATAATTAGTTGAAAATAATGTATTAAAAATATCAAAATTAATATTGCAGTTGAATAGATTATAATAAGTATATATTATCATCGTTAATGTTATTAAAATATTCATTTCCCACAAATAGTTCGAGAATCTCAATAATTTTATTACAAAACCAATAACATGGTAGTTATGTAGGTATATTATTCAAAATAATTTATATGTATATTAAAATTGTATTAATTGAAACCAAATATTCATACTTAATATATTTAAATCAAATTGGAATGTATTTTATCTTGACTTTCCAATATAAAGACCATGGTGTAACTGATTTTTGATTATTACAAAAGCCCAAAAGCTTGCAAATAAATTTCTGAATTTCTATTAAACGACATATCACAATTTTTTATTTATAAGATTTGTTTAGCTTTTTAAAAAGTTTCTTGTGAATGCATTCACTTAAAATACCTTTTAAAGTTTTAAACCATACTTTAATTACCATTTATAAAAAGTTTTATTAATTTTATATATCATTTTTGTTTATTTTGAATAATGATTTGATGATTGAGTTTTGAACATAAGGCTTCTTTGTATTTAAAAGATGAGCATTTCTTGTATTTAGACTTTTTCTTTATGTGTCACCGTTTGGGAGTTGATTTCTAAGATAGGCAGGCCAAAGAGTATATAATAGGCGAGTAAATGAAATATTTTTGACCTTTAGCCTCAGTACACACTTCCCTTTTATAAGTTAAAAAGGCTAACGGCCTAAGATTTTACTTCTTGCTCGCAAGGTAAGAAGGACTTTTGGTCTTATTTTAGGATAACAGCCTGGCCATGGCAACCATAAATTTCCATCTCATTGTTTCCATGTCATTTTGCTTGTATATATAACTGTTTTATAGGTTGAATATTAGAATTAATAAAATTCAAAAGAAACTCAACGCATCATAAAATCAAGAATATTTCATCGTGTACACCTATGTATTACATATAAAGAAGAACATATCATAAAATTTTCCATCGATACCAATTTTTATAAAAATAAAGTTAAGTACAAAATATACTGATTATAATATAAACTTAAATTATATGAAAAAATGTTTCGATGAAACAGCGCAAACAATTTATAAATAATCTACCCTAGATAATTCTCTGGGGTTTGTTGACAATGATCCAGAAATGCTTTACGACACGACGACACCAACGGTTATTATTTTTGACCAATAAGCTTTTCTTAAATAGCACAGCTGAAAGTGATGAACCAATCAAATGCAATAGGGTTCGAATGCTTTCCGGGAATGACTAATAAGACATGAAACAAACATTTGAGATCTTCTGACCTTTTCGAAAAATGCTTCCATTTCTTGTTAAAGGAAAAGAACATTTTATGAAAAAAACTGTAGAAGCAGAGTATCTATATTTAAAAATGTGTTATTTTGAAAATTTTATATTTTTCGATATTATCGAAAGCATACAGCACATCAAACTGTAAATTTTTCGAAATAAGTCCGGAGAAGAGGACCATAGATTTTGGGAGATGCTATAAAAATCAAACTAATGGTGTTTTTTCCGAAATAGTATAATAGTATAGTATTTTAATAACACTTTGCACGTGCTGCTAGTAGTCTACGTTGATAGAAGCGAATTAAGCATAAAATATTACAATCTACATTGGAACCGAAAATAATTGTACTTTGATTTTTCCCAGACTTTCCCTACGTGGAAGAATCATTACAATGACTTTGGGTATATTCTTAATGATTATTCTAATCTTAACATAAATCCATTAGCAGAATGCGGCCCTCAATTATTTCATAGTTAAATACCTCTAGTCCCTACACTCTATTATATAAAATTTAATATCATATTGATAAATTAAATAAATCATTTAATTTATAATGATTTCAATACAAAGATAAAAAATTAAATTAATAAATATACATTTTGTGTATATAAATTATACAAATCAATCCATATATACATAACAATATATTTGTTTGTTTTATTTGAAATTAAATAACAAAAACATTCAATATAATAAATATATTTATTATTTGATTGGTATGCATGTACGTACAATTTATTAATTTTATTACTGCGGTAAAATTGTTTGTAATAAATTATAATTATTTATTACAATAAAAAATTTATAAATTTCTAATTGAAGTGTAAAAAATTAATCCAATGTTTTTTTTTTATTTTTGATTGTTGTCAGTTTAATTAATACTCTTGTCATATAGACTAATAAATATACTAGGAAATCGAAAATTAGTCATTTTATTTATAAAATTGAAAATTATGTTATCAACATTTTTGAGTGATGCTGAAATTAGTCATTATTTAACTTAACCCTTCGTCGGTAAACCTGGGTATTTCGTTTCCGAGCCAAAACTGTTTAGGTCAATAATTTTCTAACGAGTGAATAGATAGAGCTACTATCCCTACCTAAAAAAAGTTAAATAGGAAAGGGACTTGACACCTAAAGTTGAAGGTCTCAGTCCCTTCTATGCAGTAACAGTGAGCAGTTGAAAATCGAAGCGGAACACAAAATACCCAGGTTTACCGACGCCGTATACTGAACTTGCAGGTAATTGAAAATTTTTTTTTTCATTTTAACTTGTTTTTCGCATGAGTAAAAGTACAGAATGAGAAAAAAATTTTTTTTTTTTAAATTACATACATTTTTCTCAGTGTTAGTACAAAATGGAGCAACGGTCGGCTGATCATGTGGCACGTGTACTTCGCCAACGAGAAGTAATTTCTTATTTTGGAGGTGACGACAGCGAAGAAGAAATCGATGCTGTGGAAGAAGCTGATAGTGAAGCCAGTGAAATTAGTGTTTCCGATTTAGAATCGTTAGAAGATGAAAGTGAGTCCGAAGAAGAGCCGGAGACTAGAGAAGGAATCAGACGCCCAAAATTTGTCTACGGCAAGGACAAACATAAATGGTGTCTCACCGCGCCAGAAACCCGAGGCCGCAGGTCAAGTTTTATAATTGTTTTGCCTAAAGCTATTGGTGCAGCTGCCTCTTCACGCACACCTTTACAATTTTGGAATGCATTATTCACTCAGGACATTTTGGAGATAATTTTGAAATACACTAATGACGAAATTCAACGATACGTAACAAACAAGGATGCAGATGATTCAGCATCATTTCGAAATGTTACAATGAATGAATTGAAAGCATTCATAGGCCTTCTATACTTCTGCGGCATGCAAAACAGCAACCGGGTAAATCTATCAGAGATCTGGGCGCGCGAATTTGGTTCAACACTGTGTAAAGTGACAATGTCTCAAAAACGATTCGAATTTATTAGTTACCGGCTACGATTCGATGACAAAACTACACGAGATGCAAGACGCGCCGAAGACGTACTTGCACCAATTCGTGAAATTTGGGACATTTTCATTAAGAACTGCCAGAAGAATTATACTCCAAGTCAGTTTTTGACAATTGACGAACAATTGTTAGGGTTTCGTGGTCATTTTTCAGCACGCGTCTACATAAAGTCAAAACCAGCGCGGTATGGAATAAAAATAGTTTCCATGAATGACGCGAAAACTTTTTATATGTACAACGCCATACCGTACGTTGGAAAGGTGACAACAGAGCGAGGTGAAAATATTCCTTCCTATTATGTGCGTAAATTGAGTGAACCAATTTATCACACTCATAGATATATTACATGTGACAATTGGTTTACTTCAGTTGAGCTCTTTAATAGAATGAAACAACAATTTGGTTTATCAATGGTCGGCACGCTACGAAAAAACAAGCGCCAGATTCCAGAGTCATTTAAAAGAAATGCTACAATGGGCACTGTGAGATACGGCTACGATGGGCAAAACATTCTACTCTCGTATTGCCCAAAGAAAAGTAAAGTGGTTCTGTTGTTATCATCAATGCATAAAACCGGAAAAGCATGTGAAGAGACTGGAAAGCCAGAAATGATTAAATTTTATAATGAAAATAAATGTGGCACAGATGTTTTTGACCAGCTCTGTAACAATTATTCTTGCGCCCGTGCAACCAGCCGCTGGCCAATGCGTTTTTTCTTAGGCATGCTAGATCAGGCCAGTGTTAATGCATGTATTTTATACAATTTTTTGCCTGAAAATGACAATAAAAATAGAAGACAATTTTTGAAGGAACTCGCTTTCTCTCTTATAAAACCGCATTTACATGATCGCGCAATGAGACCAGGATTACATAAATCGTTAGTAAACAACCTCAAAGAAATATTGTCTTCGGATGAAATTGGCAGACCAACATTAGGAAAGGATAAATTAGAGAAGAGAAAGCGATGTTATTTTTGTAAAGTCGATAAAGACAGAAAAACGCAGTACTGCTGCGTGAAGTGTCAAAAAGCAGTCTGTGAAGAACATCGTCTTATGTGTTGTGTAGATTGTGTAGAATAAAATACTTTTGCAGTTAATTTAATTTAGATGTAACGAATATAAGTTAAAAATAATTTAGTTTGTAAAAAAAAATGTTTTTTGATAATTAAATGTGTTTATACTAATGTTTGATACATCTTTCATTGCCTGTTTTACCTGTCCAAACTTAAGCATTTATTGATAAAAAAATGAAATAAAATATTTTTTTCCTGAAAACTGCATTATTGACCTTTAATTTGGTTTATTTAAAATTACAATATCTTAATTTTTCATAAAGTTACGATTTTTTGAGTAAACCTCCGTTTTTTTAGCAAGTTGCTCCAGTTTTTTAATAAAAAATATATGCAAAAATGAATTTTTCTACAATTTTATGATTGATATGTTAAGTTGAAGGTTTCACAGATGAGCATGAATTTTTACGAAATTTTTTGAGTGCATTAACAGGTTGAAAAAACGACCGGACTTGACCCAGGTTTACCGACGGAAGGTGTCGAAAAAACGTTTACGGACGAAGTGTTAAATTTCCAATTTTAAATAATTTCCTAAAGCCCCTGATAAAACAGTGTTGTATGCTTCGATTAAATATAAATTATAAAAATATTGAAATAACCAAAAAATTGTATACAAATAAAATAAAAATAAAAATAATAGGTCATAATTTAAGCTAAAATAATGGTAAACATATGATAAATATCAAACAATTTAACAGTTTTAAGTGACCAGTGATTATTTTTCTAATGGATTTTTGGAAAACTACAATTAATTGTATTGATGATAATGATAAAAAAAAAGTATTAAAAAAAAAAAAAAATCAAAAGCATTTAAAATTGCAGATGACATCAAGATTTGCTTTATCAGTCGTTATTCCTGCCAGCTGGAACTGTAGTCAGAAGGTATACGTTTTGCAACAAGGCAGCAATGGGTTACAAATGTTATACGAATAAGATTAATAAATTAATCTTACTACGGTATCGAACCGTAGTAGTAGTTCTATAAATTATTATCATTGTTAATGTTTTTAAATATGTTAAATAAATACTGATTTATGGACAATTAAAAAAATGCAATATTTTCAATGTATACTAAAACTGCCGATTGGGCTATAGTAAATCAGTATAATAAATATTTTTAATAATTTATTTATATGTATAACAAAATCGCTGTTGGTGGTTTTTTCCCTTTTCAAAATAGTCCATAAAAATTAATACATGTGCTTTTAACTGGCTCGTATATTCTTCCATTGTAGGTTTCATTTTCAAATAAATTTTACTGTTTATTATTAATAATATTTTACATTGTAAAACGTTTAAAAATAATAATGCATAGCACATAAATGTGTTTATTCACATACATAACTTTGTACGTTTAGTGTAATATATTTATGTGTGTATACAAATTTTATTTTATAATCTTTTGTATATTAAGTGTATTTCAATATTGTTTTCCCTATACCAAGAGATACAAAATCTATATCTTATTAGATAAATTTGAGTTAAAATTGTGATGAATCCAAACAATTACGAAAAAATGTATCAAACAAAAAATGTAAGTTTTAAAAAAAACATTAAATCACCGAAAAAGCACCTAGTTCTGTTACTAACATTATTTTATAAAAATTACTTTTTTACATTTCTCTGCTAGCGATATTAAAACGGGCGTCTGTTCATCATAATGACTCAATTTTCTTTAAAAATTTGAGCACATAATTTAATTTTGCAGTACATCAAAAGTATCTAATTTTGAACTCAATTTTGAATGCTTTGCTCTGTTAGCTTGACGGAGATATAAAAATGACTTAAATATTTTATTATTATATTTTTTCTTTTTTGTTTGAATGTGAACCATTCCATGGATTCATGTTAAAAATCATATCATATATGAAATAAAAAAGGATTCAATATACTATCACAATCATGGAATACTTTTTTTAATTTAGCAACATTGATACTTGAATATACAAATAAATTTATAATTGTTCAGTCATGCCTGAAATTATCTTTAGATTATTCATGAAAAAAGGAATTGATTACCGTATTATTATCGGCTAACCAAACGCCAATGCACACAAAATATATGTATATAATATACGTATCTATTTGACAAAATGAACACGTTATTATATTCTATTCAAAAATATCTCTATATACAAATAATTTGTGGGTTACTATGATGATATGATTATGTGAATTGTATATTATGAGTTTGGCTCTGTGTATTACGGTTTTAAACCAATGATAATGGCCACAATTGGATTTAAAAAGTTTTACACATATTATATATAGCCGTTTTGTGAACTATAAACAGATTGTTTATTCATTATTGGCTCTTGGTACATTTTATATATCTATATATTAATACTTTGAGTATGGAATTTGGCACACTTATAGTTTTTATATAGGACTGAATGCTAATATTTAAAAAAAAAAAGGAATATATTAAATCAATCACAAAAACATTACACACAAGTATATAAGAGGTGTGACTTATATTACACACACTACCAAACACCCGCATATATACTCTTTGTTTAAAAGCAGTAATATTCACTTTTGAGTAATTATGGTTGACTTTCGACCCCAATAACGGGACACTAGTAATTAATTATTGTGCGATGTGCAATTGAGAAAAAAATCAATGTTAACACTTCATTAGGTGATTAAACAAATCTCTTTATAGATAAAAATTTCACTCTTGTGATACATGAACTTAAGCACAATTTTTTGAACTTGAGCAATATATTTCCAGATTTTTTATCTATTCTTTTAGAAAAAAATAATAATTTGCGAATACAAATATTTTTGTATATTATTCTATAATGTTATTGAATTATAAAATAATTAATATCTAATAATCTACCGCAAAATTCAACGACATTTAAAAAATTATTGAAAAAAGTAATAAGTCAGGTTTTAATATTTGTTGATATTTTTAAATATCTGCATAATCTTAATGTAATTTGTAAAACAAGTATATTGTCATAAAAATTTATAAAAATCATATACTTATTGTTGTTAATTAACAAATTAAAATGTGGTAGCTCGTTACTAATTAAAATTGGAGCATTAAATGGTAAAATGTCAAACTCCAAAAGTAAGCCAGAGTATAATTATTTTAGTTTGTAACGCGACCTTATATTGACCGCACAAAGTATAGATGTGCATAGAAACACCCAATTAGTTCATTTCCGATTGTCCGTCCGTCCGTTAGTCGGAAATTACCATAACTCAAAAACAAAAAGCCATAACTCAAAAATAGCAAGCTGAAATGGAGATGAATTCTAAACATAAAAAGTGAGATTAAGTCTGTGAATGAGTGAAATCAAAATGTTTTTGTTTTATTTTTTTAACAAACAACTTTTGTTTGTAACATTTTTTCATAAAATGTTTGAGTTCTCGACAATTTTAGTTCAAATTTGGCTAATAAACACATATAGGTAACAACAATACATTCAATATTATACATGTATGCATATATAACTGTATAGGCTGGATATTTATTTTATGTCGATGCTAATTAAAAATTGTTCAAACATAGAAACTCAATCATATGTCGAGTATCTAAACAATTAACTCAGTTAGTTGTTATTGGTATTAAGAATGGAAACTTCTCCATGCTTATATTTGAATAGCTTAAAATGTTATTGTGGAAAAAAAGCAACCAAAATTTAAATTGAAAATGATACTATTGTCTTCATACAATCGTCGGATACCAACTTCAAACATGGTAGTTCTTCAAAAAGTTTTGGTCATATTTGATGGCGATATTGTTATAACACAGGAAAAAAAATTTTTGAAAAATCAACGGTGGTACAACCAACCATAAGCCTTAACAAAATACCTCAAAAATTTAAACAAACACATTTTAAAAACAATTAAACAAACATTTCGATTTTTCCCCAATTTCCTAGTTCAAATTATTTTGTATTTTATATATACGTATTTCAACCACAAAGTAGTCATCATAAGTATGAATTAGCTAGTTGTAATGATTCTCTGAGGAGATGTTACTGGTTGCTAATTTGGTGACGGTTTGCATGTGCATCTCGTCAGAGAATCATTAAACTAGCTAATTCATACTTATGATGACTACCTTGTAGTCGAAATATTTATTTATAAAATACAAAATAATTTGATCGAGGTAATTGGGTCAAAAAATCGAAATTTATTCGAAAATCCTAGAGTTCTCATTAATAATTATAAAATTAAATTAACGTTTTAAATAAATATTCAATATTTATTTTCCATTTATTTAATACTAAGCCGATCGGTTTAGGTCAAATTTCCGCATATGTATCTTTGTAAGGCTATATAAATTTGATTTGAAAAACTGCTAAATCGATTTTGTGTAGACGGTAAAATATGAACTTAAAATGAAACGGCAAACAATATATGTTCGGCTATAAAAAATCTTCTTACCAAAGATTCAATATTTAACTGTTTTCTAAAATATAATAGTGTTGCCGAATCGGCTAACTATCCGCTTAAATCCGAATCGTGAATAATCGAGAATAGGGTAATAATTCGCACTTCGGTAACACTAGTATTTTATAAAGATTAGATATTATTGGTAAATTAACACTTGTTTCATTAACACCGTCGTTCTTTGACAACTTTACTTAAAAAAATAAATTGAATCTACTGATTATGTCATAAAATAATTAAATTTGAATAGAATTGTCTTCTTACCTTATATTTAAATTGCAACTCAATCTTTGAAGCTCTTCGGGGTAATTGCAATTTTGTATGCAAATCGAATATTCTGAAAAATCAAGAAAAACATTTTTTACAAATATAATCGTCATAAAATTTAGTTTGCTTCGTTTGCCAAAGGCTATGGAAAGACGTATATGATTGAAATGTAAAAAATACATTTTTCATCTCATTTCCATACACATAGCGTTTTATGTGAGAAAATTCATACGTTATTTTGAGAAAGTTTTGTGTCTACGCATTTAGAAACTTTTCGAAAAAATAAGACTCCTACAAAAAACAAAATTGTAAAAAGTATAAAAAAATTTAGAATAAAAAGGATTTAGTTTTACCCGAAATATTCTTAAAGTGCATAAAATTCCCAAAAAAAATAGAGCATTTACAGAACTAAATCACTAATATTTATACTTTGAATTGAGTTACTTCATTCAACGCATCCCTATGATTCCGAACGACATGCCACACCACATTAAACGAATGCAATCTACAGTGCGGCTTGTATCTGCAATGCCGATAAATAATTTGTAAGGTTAGTCCTTAAGTGTGTATGGCATCAATTTGGTAAATCCTTGCTTTTCACACGACCAATTGTATATTGCCTATTTCCGTGTTGGAAAACAATCCACATAGTTAAGACAGAATAACGTTTCGAATCAGCTAGTTTTTATTTTTATTTTTAACGAAATTTTGAAAATTGGTTTGGATTTTGTCGTTTTAAATAATTAAAGGAAAGTATTTTCAAGAAAAAAATCATGTGCATGATTATTTTAAAATATCTACAATGTACATAATGTGTATCATGTATGAGAACTGTCTCCATAACCTGCTCCGGCAACGAATATTTTCAAGTAATAATTCAAGCCATGATTAATTTAACCATTGGGATTAGACGTTATTATTCAAGATAGATTACTTTAGAGTCATAAATATTGAAAACAAATAGTATTCCAGTGTATTGAATTTTTTAATAACTTTGGATTTCATACAAAATTAAAGCAGTCATCTGAAATTTATTGGAAGTATTTTTATTATAAATTACTAGTTTTTGTACTAATTCTTCAAAATGGTAAATTTATAATGGTATAAATGTTATGTTGAAAAATGATTGTTTTTATAAGTAGTGATCGTTGTCAATATCAATGAAAATAGATTAAACAACCTACATTTATCCTGCCGACTGCGCCATGCTACAGGTTCAACAAATAATTATTCAGCATTTTTTAAGACGATGAGTCTTTATTGAATTCATACATAATTTTTGTGTCACTATTTACATAAACTAAACTAATTATTATTTATTTTTTAAATCACTTTTCAATAACTAATGTCATATAGTGACTACATTGGGCATATTCTATACAATAGCAGCAGACAGCAAATTCAACGCGGTCACCCATCTAAGTATTATGTATAATGTTTCTTAACTTTGTTGATCGGTTGAGATCAGTAATTACTTTACGTCAGTAGGAGCCCTAAGCTTATTTTTGTATATATTAGTTCCATAGTTATATCAATGCCAACTTCCTAAATCACCAAAGTTGATCTGTCAAAATTAACGCAACGCTATCCCAGATTACATATAACTATCATATATTTTTTTTTTAAATTTTGCCGGCGCTGGCATTATTAGTCAGCGCCGGTCTTGGAGACAGTTCCATTATTTATGTATTCACGATCATTCAAATGTACATAATGTATGATGGTGATATAACATATAGGGGAATTTTGCATGAACAAACTAACTAGATCGTTATAATTATTGTTGAGGGTGTTAAAATTATTGGTTGTTGATAGATAATAGCGTACTCATTTCAAAAACATAAACGTTATATATGTATAATTCATGCTTTATGCTTTATGTTTTATGATATATTATAACAAGCACATTGATATACTTCAAATGGATAATGTATACAATCACTGTAGTCCAATCAAAGATGTTTCAAATAAATTGACATCGAATAATAAATATGTTATGAAATATTTTTAAATATCATTATTTACGTCAACAGATGTTGCTTGATTACTTAGCAAACCCTCAAAAAGGTGTTCAAGGTCTTTAGTAAGTTCGTTTTATTTTAATATTAATACAAATATCAGAAATTTTATTTCTTGTACTTAAACTAACCCTATAATGTGTGTAAACAGTTTATAATTTAAATGGAAAATTCTAACTATCACGAGTGGAATCAAGTTTGGATTTTGAATTATTTAACGTCAATATATCGTAGGTCCATGAGGAGAGAATTTCTAACATTATAGTTTCTTGTTAAGCAAAATTTAATTGGATCTATTTGTTGGAAGTGTGTGACTTGCAATTTTCACAAAGAAAAAACATAAATTACGCCGTATAAATTTTGAAACATAGTAAACTTTTTTCAGGAAAGAATTACTTTATTATAAAGGTAGGTAATCGATTGTGTAGATTATAATTAACATGCCTTTATTCTGCAATGCTTAATTTAATTAATGATTTATTGCTTATAGGAAGCATATTTATGAAATTTAATTTTTGAAAACATTTATTTTGGGTTTTGTATATAATATAAGCCTGCTGAACAGAAGTGTTCAATTTTGATTTTTGAGCCTTACCCTGCCCAGAATTATTCTTTTTCTATCTAATATTTTATAATTATGTTTTGCTTTGCTTTTCGTATCTGTATCATGTATATGGAAATTATTAATTACTATTGTAGGAAAATATTTGATATACAGTTTTTTTTTGGCTTTACTATTGTATTATATGTAAAAATTTTTAAAAACGCATTTCTATATTATACTACAGACAATGTTGTTCTATATTAATAAACTGCAAGAAAATAGTGATAGTTACGGTACAGTCATGTTTAAAACCTTGCCACAATCAGAAATGTTCATTAAATTTGTGATTATACGGTATGGTGTAATTTAGCGTGTTTAGGATTTATTTGTGGTTAAATTTAAAAACAAATGATTATTTCCAAAAAACTAAACTTCAAACACCAAGTTTAAATAATTTCTCTAATTTCGAAAGAAATGCATGGGGCGTATGCTGCAGAATAAATCGAGGTATTAATGTATTAATTATCTGCTACATTCGCCCCATGTTTTTCGTTTGAAATTATTGAAAATTATACTTTTAAGTTCGTTATAAAACCAAGGTACATTAAAAATAAGCTTTATTTTAGTATTATTTTCTGATTTTGAGGTTTATGTGAATAAAATTTATCATATAGTGAACGAAATTCTTCATCTTCTTCATTTTTTTTTTTAAATTATAATCGCTGTTTGATCACCTTTTTATTCGTTTTTTTCAATTTCTTCATCTTTCTGTCCTCTTTTTCGTTTTAATTCTTTATTCACATTTCATGGATTGGTTCACTTCTGAGCTATGGTCCAAATTTCAAGTATCTAGCTCTCCGGGAAATTAGTTAAGAATTAATTTTGCATCTGACAGCTGTTGATATACTGCCTTAAAGGGCTCACATCGATTCTTTATTTCATTACTTTAATCCGAAAGTTTGTTAGAATTGTTAGAAATTTCAACCAAATAACTTAAAAAACTACACAAATAAATTTATTTTGCTTAAACACTTTAATTTTAGAGTAATACATCCAAAAGGTCGGTATATCGTTGTAAAAAGTAAATTTATTTAACATCAAAGATATTCTGATATGGCTGTTTTTATGAATAATTTAGCATCCACACAGACAATATCTATACCAAATCTTGCTAATATTTAGCCGTTATATACTTTCAAAACACACCGAATTTAACATACACTTTTATATTTTGTACAATGCAGCGTACAAAACAAGGTCCTTTAAAAACAAGTACATGTTTATCTACAATTTTCGATTGGTAAATGTAATTAACGATATATATTTACCTTGCAAAGGTCATTAACATCCAGCTAAATAAGATTAAACCAAACATATGAAATCGATTCTACTGGGATTCAAGTACTATTTACTGAGCCATATTGTATATATTATATATATAAATTAATAGTAAAATAATATTGATGTACATTCGAGAATTTATCTTGATTTGTCAACATAAGCGTATATATATAGTATGAATGAATGCGTCTACATTGTACACAGTATCCATATATGAATGCATGTATATACGTTTACATGTACACACATTACGCTTGAGTTAATGTAATCAATAAGTCAATTAAGTTTACATTAGATATTGCATTCAATTTATTTTAAATAAAACTGTATCTGTCTATGTGTTTGTTGTCTATCAGTCGACAAATTTTCTCTTATTTTTATTTTAATTTTTTTTTTTTAGATGACAGAATTTTTATTTATTTATATTTGATTTTATACATTTCATAAGTAGTATGAACTGGAAAAAAAATCTGTAGTTGTAACAACGCCATATAGCCTCCGTATACGGAGTATGATAGTACACTTGCTATGTGAATATTTACTTAAAAAAAATCGTTCCATATTCTACTTGAATGTAGAAAATTCAATATCGAAAACAACTTATTACACCATAGAAATTAAGTATTTTATAATTTTACAAAGGTGTATTTGAAACATTTTTATTTCCAAGTTGAGTACATTTATTACGAGAACAAAGTTTAAGGTCAGTGTTAATTTCGATTTACTTAAAATGAGGCAGATATTTGTGTAATAGCAGTAGCAACGGGCATAATGGCTTTTGAATTTGAAAAAAAAATCATAAATTACACATTCATGTTCATAAAATTGCCGTTTTTGAGCGATATATCGGTTTTATTTTGGTTAGCAAAGTAGGCTAGTTTGATGCAAAATAAATCATAATTCTTGTCAGCTACTATACAGCAGGAAATATGTGTGTACTGTGTTGTTTGTATAGGTTAACTATATACTACTATACTTATCTATACTTTGACCTTACTGATGGATTAACGCACAGCCTAAGCCGCTGATAGTATAGACCTGACACATGGAGGGTGTGTTGTTTGCATGACGTTGTCATCCGATAAGAAATAATTTAAAAAAAAAAATAAAACGGGGACAAAGATTTCTTGGTCCTATCTACTTCAAATTTTGAATAAGCATTCTTTAACAGAAATAATGGAAGACGTTTAGACAGTTTACATGCATATATCGTTGGGTTATGGATTCATTGGACCAAATGGAGCAATTTTTCTAATTCAATAATATTTAAATCTGTAAGTCAATTAGTCTGGAATGCACCACCAATATATACTTAAACTTTCCGTCTTCTATCTCATGTCGAGTTATTTTGATGACAGACTGACGAACGGACGGAAATTGATAATTAGGTGATTCAAAACCAATGAAGTTTTGCTAGCCTTCCTGAGACAAAAACATGTATATTCGGCAATATATTCTATATATGTTTAGAAAACCGGTGCATATATTAAATGCTTATTTATACAAAAAGAAACTTTAACGTCTATAAAACAGAGCGGTAATTGCTAGTTCAGTTTTTAATTAGCTTTGAAATTTATTGGCATTATGCAGCATTGTTAGTAGATATATTATCATCAAAAATAGCTTTAAAATGTATGCAATAGAAATACTATGTACATAGAGGTCAAAATAAATATTCATGTACAAAGAATGAATAAAATAAATTGAAACCAAACTTGTAAACATCAATTATTATTTATTAATCTTTTGATGTTACTAAAAAATGTTAGAAAAAATCGTCGAAAATGTTTTCGATTCACTTGAGGCAGAACGAGAAAGAAGGAAATATAGGATGAAATATAGATGATATAGATGAAAGAATGATAATTGAAAAAAAAAATTATGAAATTTAACATACTGATTTATTGTATAAATTGTCATATAAAATATACTTTAAGGAAGGGTAGATAAATTTCAAATAACCAAGTAAGATATCCATACAATCAATCAATTTAACAAAATGGTATCCATCCATGCCGTGTTGCATTGATCAGCTATAGCTAAAGGAACTTAGGTTCACTGACAATTGCCATTCCGCTCCAAGTTAGTGATATCTATCTGAAACGGCATGACGTTTTGCTTGGATAGAATATAGATCAGAAATGTTAGAGATTTAATAAGGCCTAATATGAGACAAAGAGTAATATATGATTAGATGGAGTAATAGGCTGCTTAAGCAAGCTGGGAAAATATATTGTTAATGAATTAATTACAAAAATAATGAAAAAATCAGGTGGTGTTTGAGGACCAATTATAAAAGTGCATACAAGGTACATACACTTGCATAGTGAGAAAAGTTTTTAAATTTATAATTAATTAAATTTATAATTAAATCATTAATACAGAGTGTGGATAGGTACTTATATTTGGCATAACAATTCAGTGCAAAGCATATTCAAATCTTTGTATTGCTTTCTATTTCATATACTTTATATACCAATTTGGTGTTTAAATATTAAGAGGCGAGATAGCCTTGCTCCTCTACCAAGTGCTTTGTTCTGATTTAGTGTTCGGGGTTTGATTCTCAGCCACGACTTTTTAAAAAACTTTTAAAAAAAAAAGTATATTTGTAAATAATAATGGATAGATAATATAAATAATTTATTTATTTATTGTAAGGTGTTAAAAAAAAATTAAAATAGTCGTGACATGCAACCGAACCTTGAAATTTTTCATTTTCTTAAAAAAAAATATATACACCTATTATTATTGTACACCCTATAGGAGTACAATAATAAAATGTAATCACATCCTTAACAAAAATCCCAAGATCGTGCGCGCTCCTCTTGTCAGTCTAATAACTTTTAGACTAGTGGCATTCCGTATTTGTAATTTAACTAAAATGTCTTTTTTGACATTACATTCGTGTTTTGTAATATCAATTAAATTATACATAGTATTTTGCATATTCTTAATATAAAGTAAACACTAGATATAATTTAGTTCAAATAAATTCCACTACCATCAATCATTCAAACATCATTTTCAGTGAAACCTCAACGTAATGCAATATATTAAGTTTTTAGTTGAAATCCAATATTTGATAAGAAAAGCCCTTATTTAGAAATTGATTATTGTTAAAGATCAATTAGTCAATATTCTGAACTTTGTCATTAACGTTTAAAATCATCAGTCAAAAATGAAATGTTTTATTTGCAAAATTTCATTATCTAAAAGCTTTTTAAAATAAGCCAGATATAAGCATTGAAAAATTTTGATTAAACAAATAGAGACATACGAAATTATGCTGTTACTTGCTTGTATTCATATCTATACATGGAAAACTTTGTTTTTCAAGAAAGAGATGAAAAATAATCTTTGAGTGCTCTAGACATCATTGTTTTTTAATTTTGTTTTCTAGTTTTTTTATGAAATTGAGTCTATTTTCACATTTTACAAATTTTTTTGAACTTCTCTATTGTACTTAGTTGTATTCTCTTTGGTAGTTATAACCCATTATAAATTATATTTCGTAAATGTAAAATACGCTAGTTTAAACGGCAAGAAATTTTATGTATACTTTACATAGTACATGTTTTCCAATGGTAATTGAATAAAATCATAGAAGCTATTTCATTTTTATCTTTTATAGCAATATCGATGTTATGATTCTGTGTAGAACATTATATAGCAATATCGATGTTATGATTCTGTGTAGAACATTAGTAAAGCAATAACATAATTTCGATTAGATCTTTTCAAAACATATTAAGTCAATTGGGTAATTGATTTATGTTGAATTTGCATGTGTATATTACAAAATGCAAAATGCAAAACACAATACCATAAAAAAAATAAATAAAATAGAATTGAAATTAATTAAAAAACAAAGAAGTTATAAGTTCCCAAAGATTATTTTATCCCTTTCTTCTTAACAACTTTTTAAATTCTCTAAAAAGATGTAAACAAGTGGCATCATTCAAATCACACTGTTTTTATACTGAATCAGTCCCCAAGTAAGTAAATGCGTAAAAACGTTTGGAGTGTGTTCATTTAGACTGAGAGGATAGGGATTCGAATCTTGGTCGCGGCCGAATGTCAATTATAATTAATTGATTGGACAGTCATCGTTAAGATAAGAATAAAGGTGTGGATGGTGTCTGTCATGAATATATATGCCTTTAAACGGTGCTTTCTTACTTATTTTGAAAGACTTTGGAATGAAATAAGAAACAAAATTTAGTCAAACACTTATTATTATATATGAATTTATGCTATAAGTATTTTCAGCAAATATTGTTAATTTCATACCAATTTTTTCTTTTTTTCCTTTGTACAAAAACATCAGCTGATTTTTTACTAATAAAAATGGTTGAGGATAACATATTGATGAACATTGCATGGAGCATTTCATTTACCCGTTAAACAAATGCATTTGTTAATTTAATTTTTCTTACCACATTCAAGTTTAACTGTACAGTCATCTGAATGATACCTCAATTTTGTATTCTCATATAGCATATATGTGTATAATTGTGATACGGTCTGGTCTAGTTTGTAGAGTCTCTATTAGGACATTTGTGGTTGAATTATTTTGATGGCTCAATTAGTTATTCAACTTCACAAATGTGTCACGCCATCCATGTTGAATTGTAATATAGTTTCATGATGTATTAAAGGCTTCTGTGTGTATTAATTTACAACCAAAGGGTTGGTTGGTTGCTTGTTAACTTTATATATTTATATGAGTTATTATTATAGTTAAAGTACCTATTCTAGACCCATCTATTTAAATTTTATAACTGTAATTGTATATTATTTACATTTACAGGTTGCTCTATGTTAAGAAATAATAATAATAATACTGCTTCAAAATTAATATCATCAATATGGATTAAACAAGTGAAGGTACAGAAAACAACGAACGGAGTTAATTGTTAAGATACTTGACATATGATTGCATTGTTTGGACTATTTTTAATTAGCATTCATAAAATATTCAGTCTATACAATTATCATGTATTATAATAAATATCTGGATAACCGAGCTTTGCTCGGTATTTTTTTTTTTTTTTATAAATTGTGTTTTTTGGAAATTATATTACGTCGAGGCGGAAGACGAGTCCAGCACGCTAACACTTAGCCACTCCAATGACTTTAATTATTAAACAAATATATCATTACATTATAAAAAATTATACAATTATAATAACAAAATCTTATTTGAAAAATATTATTCACTTTATTGTGTTGTTTTGTTGGGTTGGGTTGGGTTTAAAATTAATAAAATTAAAAAAAAAATTAATTTTACTCGTCGGTCGAGCCGGGATTCGAACGCGGGATCTCTGTATAAGAGCCTCGCACGCTACCACTTAGCCACTCCAATGACTATATGACTATAAATATTAAACAAATATATCATTACATTATAAAAAATTATTGATAAAACACGAATAAAATGACATTTTCTAAAAATGATTCCTAGCTAGATCGATTTATCGCCCCCAAAACCCCCTATAGACTGAATTTCATGAAAATCGTTGGAGCCGATTCCGAGATTCCAATTATATATATATAAATATATATATATATATTTATATATATATATATATATATATATACAAGAATTGCTCATTTAAAGATATAAGATATGTATTGTTATTACCTAGGGTCAAGGATTCACTGGACCCAATAGACGGATTTTGCTAAACTACAAACTGACTTTTTATGTTTTGAATACGTCAGCGAAATTTCATCTCTCTTTGTCTTGTTTTTGAGTTAGAAGTGATGACGGACGGAAGGACAGTCGGGAATGGATTAATTAGGTATTTTCATGAACACTTGTACCAAAATTTTGTTTACAATATAAAGTAGCGTTACAAATCTTAGATTAAAATTAATATAGTCGGACATATAATGTATGCCGAGTATAAAAAGGAATATTAACGGCATAGGCAATTTATTAATTTGAACAATTTGAATTCTATGTTGTTGACGTCAATATAATAAGAGGCGTACAAATAAATGAAACAAAGACTATATGCATTAAGGCGTTAATAGGACAACCAACAACTCAGGTAAATTTTCAGATTTCTAACTTCCCTGACAGACTGGAAAGTTAATTATCTACAATTCATGATAACAGAAGACAATAACGTGAAAATGGAAATAAAAGTCCGTATATAGCTGAACACACATGCTTCAAGGCAGTCCAGAAAACCATAAAACTTCGAGAACTCTTATGGTGAACTAAACACATCCGCTCCGCTGCTACTTCAAAAGTAAAAATATAAGAAGACCTGATTGCTTGAAACATCCTGTGTATTATTTCCATACCGTAATAACGTTATCCGTATATGATGAGTATAACAAATTTTCAGAGGCTTATTTTATATAATACAATCGCACATCATTGTTGTTATATATCATGCTAGATTAGACTGGAACAGACTATTCAAGTGTTTATTTATTATTCGGCTAGGCTTATCATTTATTCGAAAACTGTTTATTGTACATTCGTATTAAAAAAAAATTGATCAATTCAAAACATTTAGAAAACACGCATGAAATATAAATAACTTTGTTTCAATTTTCAAAAATTTAACAAAGATAGAATACATATAATTTTACAACATGAATAAACAGTTACATATAAATATTGAGTTTTATGGTTAAAAAAAAGTTTTGTGGCTTCCCGGATAAATATAATAAGAAATTTATTAATATACCTAGAAACGTATCAGATTCGTATTCCCGTATAGAGTGAGTCTAAGAAAATGTGTAATTGAGATTGTCAATTCTACTCTTTGTCCATCAATTACGCTTACTATTCAATATTATACAAAATAAATTTTTTTTTGTATTATGGAAAGAGGGGAATATTCATATTTTCTTGAAGTCTTCATGCATTAAGTATTATCAGCCACTTTTAATCATGCATATTTCAAATTTTATTAGGTCATATTCCTGCATCAAAGTTCGTAATTGAGATACTGAATACTCTTTTCCAATGAAGTCTGAAAATTGGTCGAGCTCCATCCATTTAAAGCTAGCATATAATTTTTCAAATTTGTCTTTGACTATCATCAGAAGTTTATACCACTAACTGTATTTCTGAATACATACCAAGAAAGGTGGATGTGTTGTGTTTCAGATCTAACTAATCAGTCAACTGTGTATTTTGGAAAACACATTAAGATGTTAAGGAATTGGCACTAAACTCTGTCTATTTGGTCGAACATGCACAAACATTAGGACAGTAAAGAAGAAGGCGGTGACCGTACTTAAGAAAGTATTGTGTAGTGAACTCTTATTTCAACATCTAGTTTTTTATAGTATATTTCTCAAATTTTCAATGGCAATTCTACCCTTGGTAATTAAATTATCGTTTGCTTTGAAGAATTAACCCGATGAGTTTAACGTTATAACAAGATAGTAATACTCTTTAACAGTGTCAATTTCTTATTCATGGCAATTTCTGTTAAAACTGAGTTCACCATTATGGAATATTCAAACTTATACTCTCACCACAGTCGCTAGAAAGGGTTTCGATATATCTATCTATCTATAAGAGTGATGAGCTGCACACATTTTTGTATTTGCCTAAAAGATGTGTGGCATAGTGATGATGCTCTGGTAAATTATTTTGATATTGCTATTTACAAGTTTCATTCATTAAAGTTTTTAAAGAAATAAAATTTATTATCTTTTATACTATTAACATTTTATTGTTTTCAGATATTTATTTACGTAGACCTGAGAGGGAGGGAGGGTGGGTGTATTCATTGAATGAGTATCATAAAATATGTTAATGTCTGATAGTTATATAACGATTTCAAAGTCAAAATGTTTAATGAGTTATTATTACAACTTAGTTTATTATTTAAGTAATACCATTAAAAATTTTAATGAAATTGGAGCAAGCAAGCTCTTCTTGGTTGTTAAAACATTTGTTTTAAAATTAGGTGAATATACTTAGAGCTATTGAAAATGGAAGTATTGGATTTAACTCAATAAACTGGATAATATAAATTCTTAAATACATATCGAAAGTTTTTTTGGTAATTATTCAAATGTGTTAATATAAGCGGGATGTAAATCAAAGGATATTTACTTGATGAAACTTCTAATGTATGATTTTTAATTAAACATGAGTTCAAATTGATTAAAATTGTGACCCAAATTTGTTTTTAAAGATATGTCAAATTGAAATTGAGTAGATTTTTCCTTAAAACTTTGTATTAGAACACTAGAAGTCTTTATGACGTTGTTTGATGTATACTATTTTTGGAAAATGCAAACGGGTCACTCTTGGTATTTGAGTTAATTTCGAAATTTTACTGTATAGTTCTTCATTACCTCAAAATGGAATTGGAGAAAAAGGGTCAAAAAGTAAAAAAAAAATCTTTAGAAAAGAATGAAAACGCGGTAGCATTAAATTAAGTGTACTCACTTAAAAAAAATTGTTTAAAAAAAAAATTCGAATATCAACCGATTTACAGATGGTTTACGCGAATGAATTTTTTTTAATTGCAAAAAGAATTGTGCTGTAACCGGTTGCCATTTTGAGGAGAATTCTCGTTTTTTGATTTAAAAAAAATCATTAGCACAAACCGTATTCGCATGTCAATTTGTTTAACAAAAGTGTTTACGCGTATTTTAATGCTAAAGTCTTTCCATTCGGTTTTCCGACATGGTTTTTTTTTACATTTCGACCCTCTCATTTTTTCATCGATTCCGTTCATTTTGAGGTTATGAAAAAAGTTTCGAAATTGCCTCAGGAATTCAAATAACCAGAGTCATTCGGTTGTTTTCAGACTGAAATTATGCACCATTGCGAATATGAGATTTTACCAACTCTTGAATGTATTCAAATATGAGTTTTCCTGATTATCCCCCACTCTGGTAAAATATTAAGCTGAAATCTCTAGCTTGTAGGTATAAGGAACATCCAATCTTCAGTATTCGTATTTAATGTTTTTTTTGTATTTATAGACTACTCTTTAGAAAATTTGTATATGGCTTAATTTTAGTTAGTTAAACATTATCTTTCACAAAAATTTGGGAAAGCGATTCCTTTATTTTTAAAGGTTGTAAAATTTTTGATTATACCCACAAGTCTCAAGTTGACAGACATATGTTTTCAATCCCTCAAGTGATACATCTAAATGTCCATTCTGACAAACTGAAAATTGAGAAAAATTTTGATGTTGTCGGATAAAAGACATTTTGTTTGATCACATATTAGGCAAAATATTTTTTGTATTAGGTTTTAATCTTCCTTTAACAACAGCATCATAAAAACAGATGCCCGTCAATTACATGCTCGTCAATTTTATTGGCTTCCAAAAAGAAAACGATCCACTTTTCTGAAATTTCGTAAAGGAAAAAAGTTGTTACACTAATCAAAATTATGTTAATATATGTAATATAAATATGATATGATATTTTTATATAATTATTGTAATCCAATTTTAAATACTCTTAATAAAATTTTGTTTTTATTAATTTGGATTCTAATTTTCTTTAAGTTTTATATTATTAAACAATAAAAAATCATTTGAAAAACAATATTTCTATATTGTATTGCTTATTAAGATAATTTTAAATAAAAATAATAAAATTAAATACATTTAATAATTGATTGAGAAAAGCGAACTTGGTACACAAACCTAGTATACCCATAAATATCTTCTAAATTCATACTTTTGATTTGTTTAAAAATTCTAGAAAAGTATCTATACCCTTGAGGAATAAAATATTATGGTTAATTTTCGATTTCAAAAATTATCCATTTGTTGACGGATGGAACTTTCTACTCTTCTTTCGTATAGTCACTATGACAATAATACCTTCCCTTAATTTCTTATTCGTTCTAGTTTGTCAATGTACGATTATATGAATGCTAAGTATATGTATAACCTCGATACTGCAAGGAAATGCAAGAAAAAATTTACTTCTTCCGATACCGTTACTTTAGTACTCTGTTCTTTTACTTGTATGAGAAAATTTGGCACACACATTTTTAACCATTACTCTTACGCCTAAGAGTTTTTTTTTTGCAAGCAGCTTTATAATCGATACTTTTTCTTGAATAAAGTACTTTGTGAATTATTGTTTCTTGTATGAGTACTTAAGTACTCGATACTTTTCAATACTTGTATACAAAAAGTACATATATAAGTAAATTTATCGCACAAAACGTATTGAATATAAAAGTATCGGTATCGAAAGAAAAGAACTCGATACCAAAAAGTATCGATAATTTTATCGTGTACCTAATTAAGACATACGTGTTCCAATCATATACAAAATATTTGAACATAAACAATTGTATTTGTTATAATTAATTATTATTTATTATCGCTTAAATAATGTAAATATAGGTATAATAGGTATAATATAAAATTATTTAATAAATTATATTTATTACTATATTTATTTTAATTATATTCAGTTAAATTACGATATACATAAATTATAAATAGTTATTAAATAATGAGTATTAGATATTTATAGTTTTTGTATTATTACAATATTTATATAACACTACTACTATTTATATATACTATTTATATATACATATCTTGCATTCTACAATTATATTATTATGATAGACAATTACCGTTTTACATTAGTCATTCATTTATAAGTTGTTATATCTACCAGGTGTGCGTAAGAATTTTAGAATAAGTCAGTGCAGTACTTTTTACAGAGTCCAAATGTAAATAAAAAAAAAATTATTTTAAAAATATTAAAAATAAGACAACATTGAAAATAAAGAATTCATATTTTTAAATTCGATTTTTTGAATTATATTGAATTTTTATTGATCGCACTTTCTGTCATGTAAAACGTAAAAACAGGACAAAGTTGATATTGAAGGTTAAGAGCGACAACACTCGTAGTCAGCAATTGAATGGCTAGCCGTCTACGATTGCTTTTATTTGATCTGTGGTTGTAAGTAGATATGTCACTGACAGCATTTAAAAAGACACATTAAAATAACCTTAAAAAAATTTATGAAACGGTTAAATTGTTTTTATTCAGCACAGGGGTTTTCGTAGCCTGGAAAATATGTTTTGAGTACAAATAGAAAATATCATAAATGATTGGCTGTATTTTCTCAAAATATAAATATATACATATTATGTATATAAATAAATAAATATGTTAACAGTTTAAAAGTCATTATCGAATATTTTATTCATTTTTTTTTTTTTTTTAAATAATGCACCCTTTATATTTTAATATTGTATAACAAAAACGCCCATAATATGAGTCAATAAATTTTAATTTAAAAAAAAAAATAAAATAAAACATAAAAATGAAATAAATAAAATTATCCAACATATTATCTAATTTCAGAACCCAACACCAACTCGGGGCATGGACTTAGATTGATGCCATCTCTACACAAATTATATAGTAAACTAGTCAACGTATTCTGGTCATAATTCAGTTTAACAATAATAAATAGCAAGTAATAATTCACTATTGATAACTTTAACACAAACCCTCCTCCATCCATATAGCAATATATATTTGTCCAATGATAATGATGATACCTCATACCTATCTCTATAAGCCCTAAACCTGGCGAGAAGATCTAGTGTTTGGTATATATATATAAATGGGAATATCATTTTGATGTTTGAGCATATAATACATATAGATAGCTGTGTAGTTTATTTTTTAGTTATGCGATGTTTCTATGTACACAGCGTGTCACAAATATTTGGAACTATTTTTGAAATTGAAAAACTATCATGCTTCAGAGTTCTGAATTGTATGTCTCAGAGAGCAACCTTCTATTCCATTATTGATGAGATCTCGTAATTAGAGAAGAGTGGAGAGAAGAAGAAGCTTGTGTAATATACGAAAAGCTTTAAGCAATTGTAGTTTCTCGTTGGCTCAGGATACAGTTGATTTCTAAACAGAAGGTTATACCATTTATTTAGTAGCAAACATAGAAAATTTAGCAAATTCTATTTTTTTTCGAAGAGAGGCGTTTTTATATATGTTTTGACTGACAAGTCGCATTTATTGATATTTGTTCATCCATGTTTATTTCTCTATTAGTTGTTAATTGTTGGAAAATAATTGAAAAGTTGACAAGAACAAAACTGTTACACTGATTTGGGTATCAAGCCCCAAGAGAATGGATGGTAAATGGTGCTAGGGACCGAAATCGTATACAGGAATTATGAGGAACAGTAAGAGTCATTCAGACCACCTCTGTTCTTTATGAGTAAATGGAGAACATCAAGCGTAGGAAATTCAAAAGGAGGAATACGGAGGTTCATGACTTTACAAACGATGGAAGGCCAATCTAGCTTTGGAACCAAAATTGGAAGGTTATAAGCCTCCTAGCCTGGCTTACCGATCAATGCAGAAACAATAGATCTATCCTTCATCAGACTGGAGAACGATGCCATACTGAGATAATCATCATTCGCTTTTACAGGAATAGGGAAATATAAGACTAAATAAGGTAGGGCGCTATCCAGCCTTTCGTAAAAATACGGTTAAGTTGACAAGTGAGTATATTCCAGAGTGAATGCACAAGGTAAGATTTAAGGTGAAGAATGGTGAGAGATAGGTTTGATTAGGAGTAGATAAAAGGAGGCCAATGAGTGTCAACTTGTCAGTCTTCTATCGCCTTTCTTCTATTATTTTACTACAATTATTAATATTACATATTGTAAAATACATCAAAAAGGCTCTTATATTCTTCAAAAAATAACCACAAATGTAATAAAGCTTCGAAAAAAATGATTGTAACTTACTAGTATGCATTGCAAACATTGAATTATTGATTAGCAAATATAATAAGCGTGTGATAAAAAATCAATTTTCAATGATTATAATTTTGAATAAAAAGTTTTTGTATTTTATTTCAATTTATCAAAAATAACATTGAATATTGTAAGCAAAATTATTTTAAAAGATAAATAGAACAAATGAATAAATCATTAAACAAAAAAATCGATTGTACATAAAAAAATTTGAAACAAATTTATAAGACTATCATCATGATATAATAATGGTAACATATATTATATTTTTAAAAATTGATAAATTAGTTTGTGACCGTTCGAAAATCTGCAATGAATTTTTAAAGTTTATTTCATGATTATTTCAATTAAATATTATTTTTAAAATAATTTTTTCCAAACTTAAAATTCTTTATGATTAAGAATTGAAATAAAATATAAAAAGTAATTTAATAATTATATTGATTCAATTAACTCAGTTGCGTTCTTTATATCAACAAATTAATGTTTGCAGCTGGTCGAATGTCGATCGCTATGACTTAATAAAACTAATCCACTGATTTTAAGTTAAATTTTTCTTTTTATATAAATAATGTTTTCTATATTTGAATTTATGAAATTGGATGACAGTTAAATTAATATATCAGGTACAAAAGTTACAAAATACTAGTCATGGGCTAAGATATTGATAAGATCACAAATTTCTACTGATTTAAAAGAACCTATTCTTGAAATCCTTTTGCCATTTCCTTTACGCTATTAATATTAAAGAACAAGGAACACTTTGTTTTGTTTTTTAAAAAGCAACTGACGTAAGGTATAAGATTCCGTTAAAATCTGAAGGTAAATAAAAAAATATGCACTCAATATTCATTGAAAAAAGAAAAGAATCTGAAATACTTTTTCTTTCAAATGGAGATAAAAAACTGTAATTTAAATAACTGTGTTATTTGAGGTATTAAATCCAGGTTTTGATAGTGAACATCCTATAATAAATAATGGTTGATAATTTACTCGTATGAGATATTGATGTATATTATAACAAAAAAAAAAAAAATACATCAATTGTTATTAAGCAGGATGATACATGTATCTGTTTCAAATTTAGGTTGATTTATATATAAATATATTTATTTGATACCGTATGAATTACATAAAATTTTATACTTACATTGGGAAACAAAAAAATACGACGACCTAATTTTGAAGAGAATGTATTAGTTTAATAAAAACTGAAAAAATGAAAAAAAATGATACACATCACAAATATTGTGTATTTTATATTTTTAAATGCATGTGAATGTTTCAGATGTCAAATTAATGCTGGTTGTTCGGAATACATAATATATACTTTTTAAAGTGCGTAACTCATTTCGGATATTATAAAATGCTACTATGGATTAAAATCATTATGAAGCAACAAATAAGAAAGACATATCTATTTAGAAGAGATGCCAGAAGGTTTGACAAATATGTGGCATGTCAAATGTATTAGGATACCGTCTAATATGGGTCTGGCTATAATGATTATTATAACTTCTTTATAAATATTTGATATGAATAATATACGTCCTCCTCATCCTACAAATCTAAAAATGGCCGATATCCCTACGAAAACAAGTGCGAAATAGTTAATAGCAAAGTCTACGTTAATAGCTACGACTAATAGTTTACTGATATCATCCATAAAACTAATTAATATGGAATCAAGAAATCTCGAGTTAAATATAACTTCAGCCGAAACTTCAGAATAGAAAATATTCCGCGTTTAGAATACCTATTTTAGGAATAATAAAGAATCTGTATAAAGTAATATTAATATCTTTTTTTTTAATGTAATTTTCGTTGGCTCATTCGGTATATGAAATATTAGTAATAGGCTCTCATTTTGTATAAATAATATGGAAATATATCAGAGAATAAATGTGAGATTATTACATGTTATTCTTTGGTAGGATAAATCATCAGGAATTCAACATTAGTGTCTGGTATCATTAAGGATTTTCTTGAATAAAATTGCTATTCATTCATAAAGACATAAACATTTATTGTTGGAAATATACGTGTTATTGTGGAATTCGTAGTAGGTAAGTACTCAGTAGGAAGAGTATTTGGGTTTTAGAAATTGATTTTAAGGTCCTTGGAACTATCTTTTCCAATATTTAATTCCATTTCCATTTTCAAAATAATTACTTCAAAAAGAGTTTTTGTCCATAAAGATAATCTGAGAGAACTATTTTTAGCATTTAATATAAGCGCAACACCGGAAAATAATACACCCATACCAAATGATTAAGGGTTGCAAATAAAAATAAATTGTAACATTAATTTTCACATAAAAAGCTTAAAAAAACAATTGTCATATTTTGTCATTAAACGATATTACATCGATTATTTGCAAAAAATTTGAAGTAGATTTGGACCAAGGAATCACGTTGTCTCATACATTCTTTTATTTTTTTAAAAGTTTAGGCGAAAAGTTTTTTTAAAATGTTGATAGAAAAAGAATATTTACCTTCTACAGATCTCGGATTCATTCGTGTATTTTATATTTTCGGCGTTGAATATCTGAAAACAAAATTTTTGTGTGAGATTAGTTTTATTAAGGAAAAAATCACGTATTTGCAATAAATTGACGGCGGCAAAACCTGCATGCAGTAAGTCCAAAATTAATTGTTTCACGGTATGCAATGATGCTAGTTATGTAACTCTTAAAACAATTCAATAAAGCATCGACTCAATCAATAAAAATACGAGGAAAACAAACAAACAAATATATTTTTCTCTAAGAGGCTTATATTATTAAAAATTAGACGTAATTTTCCATAAAGATTTATATTTCAAAAAAAGATGTAAATATATATATATGACATATGTGAGTAATATTTTTGATTCGTTTCATAAAACAAAAGTCACAATTTTATAAATATCTTTACTTGTATACCTATAGTGATATTTCAACGTGTATTGTCTCTAGTATATGAAATATTGGATAATTTCAAAATACAATATTACCATTTTAATGATATTATTTACGGTTGGGTAATTTTGAGAATTTTATTTCTCTGCTTATTATTTACACCAAAATAGGTTTTTCATTTTAAATAATTGTATTAACACGTACTACATATATGAATTAGAGATATGGTTTTAAACCTCTGTATACAGATTATATTATGGAATTTGTTATAGAGAATTTTCATAGAATCAATAACAATTGTATTAACAAATCACAGAAGTCATAAAACGAATAAACAAAATGAGAAAAATATGAAAGAAATTAAAGATGCCACAAATTAGTAACGACATTTCGTAATTCTTATCGGCTCGATTCGTTATGAAACATAACTCACCTAGTATTTTTAGATTTAATTTTTTTTGTTTTCTGTTTACAAAAAAGATAAACCAGTAGATCTTTGACCTGTAGAAGAAAAACTAGTTACTCTAAAATACCCCAAAGTCCGCATCATCCTTGATTGAAAAAAAAAGGGAGACAACATTCAAAACAAAATATAAAGTTTTCATGCTTCTCATTATAATTTCATTGCACATCGCATATATTTTCATATCTTTTCTTATCATTTTACATCGGTTGCAAAAAACTGCCGCGCACAAAAGTTTTTTAAATTTTTGGAGTCCCGAAAGGAAAGGGTTGAATTAAAATTCAAGTTTTTCTTTTTTACTCCCTTTTAAGTCATTTCATTTCACGGCAATTATAAACAACGGTGTATGTATAGAAAATTAATTTTGTAGTTTTGACGTTTTCTCTAATGGATTGGATATATTTTTTTTTCTAAAGGATGAATAAAAACTATAATAAATTTTCTTAATGCGGAAAACATTATCATTTAATCAAAATCTACAATTTCATCGAAATCGTTCAACGCATTTCAAAGTTACAGCGTAACATATATAGATAGCAAGTGAAATACAAAATCGCCTAATTATACCATCATAACTAATTGCTTAACAATGTTGATAATGTATTTTAATTATTTATTTTTATTTTTTTGTCAACATTTTGTTGGTAATGTAGGACCAACCTAATTATCAATGATTTGTATATTGAAGTTTTATGATGTTCAAACCAGAATTTGTTAATATTTTTATACATATATAATTTAACATTATTATACCTATAAAATATGGTTTTTTGAAATACGTAACATAATAATTGTATTTCATTTTCACAAATAAAATAGACTTTGTTTTCTGTAATTAATTTATGGAATTAAATTTTCCAGTTACCGCATTTAGATATTGTTTTTTCCTTCTGGTTTTTGTCATTATTTTTTTGTGAACACGTACTACAAGTATCCGTCAAATTGTGATGTCTTCTTGAAAATAAAACTACAATATTTGTTGCAATAAGAAACGTAACTACACAGTGATTACAGACAAATTGGAGTGGAAAATGTAATTGAACTTTGAAATAATTGGCAATTTACTCAAGCATTTAGTCAAACTTTCGAATGTGTCATGAATTCCAAAAATAAATTTTGTATAGAGTGAATCAGGAAGAACGACTGTAGCATCCGTTTCTTAAACTAAATAAAAAGATTTCGAATTTAACCTGTTTTCGGAACTGGTATTAATAACGTTTCGTGTGTGAAAATTTTTTGTGATGTTAATTTTTTTAAATGAAATTAGTCCAAATTGGTGTATATTTCGAAGTAGCATCGTAAAGTTAATAACTGAAGTAATTTTTTGATAAGTTTTTGGAGGAAGAAGCAGTGGTTGGCTTTCTGAAGAATCAGAAAAATTTGAGAGCTCATAGCTTGCGTAGGTAGCTTCTGATTTTGTCATGAAGATTTAGGCTTATACACCGAGACCCGGCGCATGTTTTTGAAGTGTGTGTAAAATTACCATAAAGGTCGACACCTATGAAATTTCCCAATTTCACTGGTAAGCATAGTATACCTGGTTCATGTAGCTTACTTCAAAGATTCATAAACCAAATTTATAACAAAAGAAAGGTTTCGACAACTTGGGCATAATAAGGCAAATTTATTCCACGAGTTTAAATCTTTCTTTTGATATAACTTTCGTTCATATTTCGTATTAAGTAAGATGGCGCTTAAAAGCCCCAACCGTAAGTAGCATGCATACGGGCAAAATGAAATTTCAGTGGTGTCAACATTTAGGCCTACAGTAATACTATTCACACACCAAAAATGTTTCATGTATCTGATCCAATGGATTTCCGACACTACGGCCATTACTTTATGATTGGCTTTAATTTTTTATTTAAAGGTTAAAGTAAACTAAAAAAAAATAATAAAAAATAATAAAACGTGGCTAATTAATGGCGCTAGAATGTATAAACCCTAACCCACACAATGCTGGTTTGCCTTCTAGGTTTCATGCTTGTTTTTGTAGCTGGGTTCCATGATATCTATCGTGCTGGCCGTTATCATGATTTCTATGCAATGTTCGCTTCACCCGATACTCGATTACAGCGGTTTTCCTACTTATGTCACTAGCATGTCAGTTGCGGAATAGCCCATGGGACTATATTTTGTATTCAAAAAATCTGTATTTTTTTATTAATCATCTAAATGATTAACATGGTAAACTATCCTAGGAATAGTACTGGAAATAGGACATGACTTATCGCTTAATTCTAACAAGCACCCACGCAACCAGTTTAGTCATTTTCTATCACATATTCAATCATAACTATTATCATGAACCAGCATCGTGTGAACCAGGGCTTAGATTTATTATTTCACATGGCTTTGTTTCAACTAAAACAATAGTTAATCATTACAACACAGTCCAGCTTCATAGAGAGTATTTTTATATTGTAAGATAGAAAAAAGACTTACTATAAATCTACAATTGTAGATAATGATGATTCTGTGCAATTATAAAATTTTGACTCATCGTAGGTTCACAGCTAACAAAGACTAAGTTTTTACAGACATCACTTGTATCTAGTTCTTATCACTTGTATCTAAAATGGTAGTTCATGAAGGACCATTATTTAGTATTTGACCATTATTATAAGGTATATTTATATTGATTCATATTTGTTTTAAAGCTGTTCTAAAAGCACGTTTTACTGATACAATTTGTTTCTGGTTACATATAAGCTCATGACAGACTAGTTTATATTATTTACAGCTGAGGTGTAAAATAGAAATACTTATCCTGGTAAAACAAAAACTAACAAAATAGATATTACTATTGATTTGAGACATTCTTCATCGTAAATAAAGTATTGTCAAATGGGGTGATTTAATAATTATTTGTGAATTTATATTGACGTACTAGGTATTTTTTCTAATTTGTAAATGTTGTATACGAGATATCATTGTTGAGAACTATGCATTCATTGATTTTCAATTAATAATGAACCTTAAAATTGAACTAATCATAAAGCGCGATAATTTTTATTTAATTATTATAAATAATATGATTATAATCAATCATCCATGAAGTATTGGATAAAGCGCTGAATTCTATCCTATTTAGATGTTAATTTCGTCACCGCGATCATCAAATAAAAATCATTTCATTTGATTAAATTTAATTTTAATAACAAAACAAATTATTATATAAATGTAAATTTTAATCTAGGAATTTTTTTTAAGTTATTTATGCTTGTCATCAAACATGGGGTAAAAAAAAACTTTATTATAAATGGAATAAGCTCTACTCGAGTAAATTTATGTACAGGAAACGTACAGCTTTGAAATTGGCATGAATTTTTATTTTTGGAATTGAATTTTTTCATAACATTATAAATTTTGGAGTCATACTCTGTTTTGCGGTCCTAACGAAAGTTTATGACATAAAACTTTTTTAGAAATACGATTTTTAAGATCTTTAATTAACTCAAACTTTTTATAGGAATAATGTTTGGTGATTATAAAATTGGTCAGAGGATCAAAAAATCTAATCAACTATTGTAAATAAACCTGATCAGCATAGGTTGAATACAAAAGTTTGCTTAGAATTTTTCATCCTGCGAATTTTTGTTCCAGGGTATGTTTGTAAGGAAATTTGTTCCAGAGTACAAATAGTTAACTTCCTCATATAATTTTCGAAAACGAAGCTGATTTCATGACAAATTTTTTTTTTTTTGCTACCGTCTCTCCGATTCACTATGTATGGTACAGAGTAAAGACATTGACAATGATAAATATTCAACATAAATGCTAGAATAAGAAATGAAAAAGGAAAAAAACTATTAATCTTAACTCGATATTTGTTCGTTTTTGGTACATGTTAAATACGTGAAACACTCATTGCTCACTGTTTGATGTCAGTTAGTCAGCAGTCAGTCACTCAAATTGTATTGTGAAAATTAAGAGGAATTTTATTCGTTACATGGTTCGAATTGTTTTTAATTTTTTTTTTTTCATTTTGTAAAATCAGATGAGTACAAATTTAAATGAATTGGTAGTTGTTTTTTAATCTTTTTACCTCTAAACGATTACAAACGGCTACAGTATGTAAACTGTAAACTCATTTGGTATTCCTGATTTTTTTATGTTGTTGTTTATTTCATTTTGTGTTTGTTCAACATGTAGGATTCCGTTTGTACAATGTGTCTCACCGTTGGTTTTGGCAGGCAGGCTACCACCATTAATAAATAATTTTGATTAGGTATATATACACATATATATAGAGCAGTTTTGTTTTATGTAATGAAGTTTCTAATAATCTGTTTAATAATTAAAACAAGTGAAGATAACAACCTAAAGAGTTAATTGTTCAGATACTCGACACATGGTTCCATACACTTGGAATGAAAATATAAAAATAATATGTATTGCAATTAAATATGTGCTTATTAACAAAATTTGAGTTGAAATTGTGGTGAATCTAAACATTTTATGCAAAATGTTTCAAACAAAAGCTTTTTGAAAAAACAAACATTATTGTCTTTAGATTTGTCTTCTATCATTGATGGTTCAAGATCTTCATGTGTCCAATGGACCTATTTTACTCATTCACGAACTTGATCTATCTTTTTATTTGTCTCCAAAAATTAAATTAGCTACTTATGTCATTTTGGAGTTATCTTGGTTTGGACGAACGCTAATGGACTGTCATACGAAAATTGACTAATTTTTTCTATGTACACCTATACCAAAATTTTGTCTGCGCAGTCAATTTTTTCTAGCGTTACAAACTTTAGATTAAAATTAATTTAGTCTGACATATTGTATATATGTCGATTATAAAAATTAAAAGTGTCACGTATATTGGGTGTTGTACAAATTTAATTATTCTAGATGGGTTTGAAATTGATTATAAAAAAGCAGATTTTGACTTTTAGTCATTCTGATGACACTTTAATCAATTTTCAAATATTAAAAGGTGAGAAAATAGGGTATTTTATACTGAATTTTGCTTTTTTATTTTCCAAAAATTTTTTCCGCCTCTCTCTTGTAAAACTATAGAGATAAGAATCCATCTTCCTGAAGCAGACAATTTAATCGAGGTAATAAAATAATTGAGTCTAAATGTATTTCAATTTCCTTATTTTAAAGATACTTCCAGATTTAATGTAACTAATATAAAGTAGTTCTTGTGATAACTAAAAAGGGTAATAAGATGTGGAAAGAATAATTATAAATTTATTTTTAAAAAAATTGCAATTTTGTCGGACAATAGCTGAAGTTCAAAACTGTTGACCACCTAGTTGATAATTGCCATTTTCATGTAATTTGATGATGGATATCTCGTTTATTAAGAGTTCAGCCTGAAACGTTAGGAAAATATTCACAATTAAACTAAAGATTGCCTTGATTTAATTCATTTCAAATGAACTGATAAGTGTATATCATCGCAAATCGTATATCTTTTTTCACACGTAACCACGTCACGACTTCTGAACTACTTGACGACAAACTTCCTGAGTTTATTATGCAGATATTTTTTTATTTGTTTATTATAGAGAAACAAGTCATAATAAATGCAAGGATATTTTAATTAATGGTTGCTTTTAACCAAATTTCCAGATAAGTGATTATTCAGTGGAAGAACTCTTCGGGATAAGTGAAAAGGTAGATTTATATCCCAAGTAATCCAAATAGATTCAAGAATGGATGCTTCCTTTATTCTTTGAGTACGTTTAAAATTTCTAACATCATTTTGGTAATATAAATTCCATGTCAATACACGCACACAATGTCGAATATAGAACCTTTAATGCACAATATTTATACTTGCTTGTCGATTTTAATTTCTTTATTTCGTTTTTTTTTTATTTATTTTGTAATTTATAAATGAAATAAATTCATTCTCGTAAAAATATATAGATCTAGTTTGTCTTAGCTATGTATCAATTTTTCATTCAATCTTCATTCGCAATTTGTAATATTAATTTTTCTTCTTTCTACATGAAATTCTGTTTTAATCAAAGCTCTTTATATTTATGGTGTACGCTACCAATGATCATTTCTCGTAAATGGATATTTTTATTTAACAACATCTCTATTAGTAAAGTGGATAATTTTCATTATGAATTTTTTAAATTTGTAATCTAATGGTGACATAATTCAATAAAGCAAACAAGCATATAATCAAACTTTGATCAATTACTAGTGGAAATTTACTCCAATTTATTTGGACACGTAGAGTGAACTTAAATGTATAACATCAAAAGTAATAAATAAAAAAATAGCCAGGAATTGCTGAGAGTAGCTGCTTACATTGAGTTGCTCAGATACTGCAAGAGGGGTTTTAGAGATGGAATGGATGTCGAGTGGAGTATTAGAAAGCGAAGTCTAAGATTGACATTGAAATCGAATCGACAAGGGATCTTATCGGTAAAATTGGATAGGATATGACAAGAGCGATATACGTGTGTTGTTTCTCAAAAATTGTCGCCGAAGGCTGAAAGGAGTACGATACTGCAGAGATCCATCAGCAAACTGTGATGTTTTTGTTAACATCAAAACTTGGGTTGTTACAATTGACAATTTCCGCGGGTAATTGAATAAGAAATATCAAACGATCGAATATCTGCTATGCCGATGTCTGTAACTGGAAAATAGTATTCTACTATTCTTAAATCAACGTGTATTAAATGTTCTGAAAAAAGTGGTGGAGATAGACATCGGAATTAAAATGAGCTTTGAAAAAATTTAGAAATGCCTTATTCAAACATTTAGGATAGAATAAGGAGCTTTTTCTATAGGACAACCCAACGGACATCATATCATCGAATAAATATGGACAACCAAAAACATATCCTCAACTATGTTTCAATGTCAACCGCAATAAAGAATTGCGGATTGCTAAAGAAACATATCTTATAAAATAACTAAATAAAATATCTGAGCACGTAAATAAAAATAGCCAGATATTGATGAAGTCGACAATGTTAATCTAGAAAATATAAAAAAACTTGATATAAATAGAGACGGAAAGTATCTATCCAAGACAGTGGTAGATAATATTATTGCAAAGGTTTGGTGTAAAAAAAATCATTTGGGAATAAAACGTGTGAAATAGTATTAATATACTGGATAACATACATTTCACTGTATGGTTCATAATAAGATCGCATAGCTCGAAGATGATAAGCTATGGAAAACTAGGAATTTAACGACGAAACGAAACAAACTTAAACTACGAAGTAGACAGTTTATTACCTTTTAATCTAACTAATCTAATAATCTAAAATATCTAAATAATCTAACCACAGTACTTTAGAATGAAGAAGATAAAATCATGATTTTTGTCTGAATTCTAATATCAATTTTTCATAATTTAAGGATTATTTTGGCGTTTTTCCAGACGACATCGATTCAACATTTTGAAACGAGACAACAGCAAATTCTCATAAGATAAAACAACAGTCGTAATGTTTTAAGAAAAATTTAACAATTTAGAGTAAAAAATCTACAAATTATATTTAGTAGTAAAAAAAATTTTTTTGGGCCAATCTGTACCGGAATTAAATACACCTTCATAGATTATCGTCTCTAGTGTATTTCAGCTTAACAAATTTAAAACGGAAGAAAGACAAAACATATAGAATTTAATATAAATGAAAGAGTAAATGACTGTTTGTTGAATTCACGATGTATGAATAATAGGTACCTACAGTTATTTCGTAATTACATAATATTTTCCATATGAAGTTGAGACACCAAATATTTCGTTTTGATCTAGTATAAAATATATAAAATGTGCTGTTTGTAGCCATTTATGATTCAAATACAAATATTTAATGATGACATCTAATTTGATCTTGGCCTTCAAAACTTGGTCGTCATGTGGAAATTAATTTTTTTGTTATAGATTGTATGAAAATATTGCAGTAAATCCCAATGTAATCTCAATCGGTACTATTATGCAAGTTTAATTTTGCTTTGTTAAATGATATTGATTCTGATCAACAGTACATAGATTAAAATTTGTATTGAAAATATCTCGAGGGCTACAGAAAGTACGTTCATAGGTGAGAAAATGTCGAGATGTTGGAGACCATTTCTTATATCATTTAAATCACGGAGTGAATAAACTAATTAGGATCATATCAGTATATACCTGATTGTAGATGGTAGTAATTGCAAAACTGTCTAATGTATGCCCATTCAAATACTTATCTCACAGAATAAGACTGTAATAATGGTTTATCGGAAATTATTGTTTTGACTTAACAGCATTCGAGCTACCCGTTCTAGAAGCATACGTGCTCTTTGAGAATTCACTGTGTTATAGGTTTTGTAAAAACGTTCTCGAGATATTCAAATCAAATCGTTTATTAAACCTAGATTACGTTATTAAAACAAAATTTACTAAAAACAAATAAAGAATATAAAATATAAAAAAATAAAAATATACGTACTTAACGATTAGCCCACCTAACATGGTAAAACTTGTTTGTTTTTGAAAACGTATAAAACAAAATTAATCAAATACTAAAACAATTCATTATCAAGTGAAGATAATAACTGACAGATTTAATTATTTAAATACTCGATATATGGTACAAGTATCTATGTTTGAATTATTTTTGATGGTAACCATTCATAAGATACTAAAAATATCAAGTCTATACGGTTATAATTACAAGATGCACTGCTGGCATGACACTTTTTTTACTAGTGATTCATGTTAGTGCATCAGTGCGTAATTTTTATAGTAATTTTGATTAAATTAATTGAATTTTTTTCTTGCTATCGACACGTACAAAAACAAAATTCTCACATAAGAAAAAAAAGTGTACTTTTAATTATTTATAAATTTATATTATATGTAGATAATAAAATCAATGACACTATTAGATTGCTAACTGGCTTTGTTAGATTGCTAACAGAGCTTAAGTGTTCTTGTGTCATCAGAAACTAGAACAATTTATATCTTTTATCTGTACATCGTGATTAAAACTAAATTGCTACAAGTACTAGATAGAAGTGTTGTTATGTACACAGTTATAAAAAATTTAATGAATTTAATGTTTTCTATTTGGTTTAAGGGAGTGAATGAGTGTATTTCGGTTTTTTTTTCATTTTCTTTTTTTCCGGAAAAAACTAATAACAAAAAACGTGTTAGTAGAGAGAAAATATATTAATTTATTAGTTGTGTTTTTTAAATGTGTAACAAGTACTGAATGTATTTATATATATTTTTTCTATTCGCATTGTGGGTCATGTTAAAAATAAAGATGTTTGTACTAATTTATTTAGGTCGTTAAGTTTTGAATTTGTATATGTGTGAAGGTATGTACCTTTTTCCTCATGTCGGTAATGAACAGCCATTAGCTTCAATTAAGGTTTTTGTGTATGTTTTTTAAAAGTGCATTATAAATCACATTAAGTTTTATTATGTAGTAATTTTAAACTTAATAACTGGGTAAATAACTAAGGCAGCGCACGTGGTCAATTATAATTAATGGGGTCGGTAAATTATATGAGAGTCGTTGGTTGGATGAGAAAGTTGTAACAGGCTCCTGGCAAATCACGAATTTAATCTAATATCGAAAGCGGTTTAAAATAAATACAGATTAAAAATATTGATGTCGGTGGCATTTGCCTTGGATGTATATATTTGACAAGTGGCCGAAAAATTCCATTATGTTTATTACTATAAAACATACATTGTTTGTTTATTCCATCCATTGGAAATATTTTGTAAATAAATTATTTCTATTTATCAAAACTGCGAGAAGTATTCTTCCTACTTTTTAACCGGCTAGAGACCAAGTAAGTAAAGGCACTATTACCTTCACCCATTTGGGTACTTAGACTGGAGATTGGGG
This sequence comes from Chrysopa pallens, assembly GCA_020423425.1. Classification (NCBI taxonomy): domain Eukaryota; kingdom Metazoa; phylum Arthropoda; class Insecta; order Neuroptera; family Chrysopidae; genus Chrysopa; species Chrysopa pallens. Next base: position 13,495,821 of record CM035593.1, on the reverse strand, counting down.
GTTCGAATCCAGACAGCGGCAGTTTGATCAATTATAATAAAAGAGGGCGATTGGTTGATCAAACTGTCGTCGCTTGGATAAGAACGAAATAACTGGTTCCAACTAGAACATAATATCAATTTAAGTGTCACCATGTGTAAGAAGGTATCTTTCCTGTGATTGGGAGTTCTAAAAGAGGGTACAGAGGAGCAAAAGATCAAAAGTCTCGCGATTGCAATTCCCCTGTGAATATATTATTTTCTTCGTTTTAAGTCGTACAGAATAGATACGCTAACAATAATTCTTCATTAGAAATTAGTTTTGAGAAAAAAAATTTAAAAAAAATACCATTTTAGTCATAATTAGGTCATGTTTTGGGAGACAGATCGTTTTTTGATTTGAACAGCGTGCTTATTATACATTCGATTTAAAATAATTTTTTCAGAATATATGTTCCGCTATATTCTCTTCTTTTAACATTATAAGGTTAAAAGTGGGAGTCCTATACTAATATAACTGATTATATTAAATCTAAGTGTCTGTACAGGTATCTGTTAAAAACCAGTGTTTATCGGAACAACAGCTAAATGTTAACCAAACTTTTTTTTTTTTTAATTCGTTTTGAATGAAGATTGGTGGAACTTCTACTTGCACAAGAAAGGCATTTTAGAACTAAATGACTAAACAAAAGTGCTGATTAGCTTAAAATTACTAATACTTGCTATTTGACTTAATTTCCTAGCCAATATAAACAAGGCCTTACAGATGCTGTAAGTAATTAATATATACTAGTTGCCCAAATTTTTTTATTATCTTAAAAGTTTTTTAAGGACTTACTAATTTAATTTATTTTGTTGTAAGCATAAAAACACAAATCGTCAAGCATTTTTAATATTGCGTAATTTTAAAATTGCTGCAAACTTATAATGTTTTTAATTATTATTAAAAAAATATTTCAAGTAAAATTTGTTGAGAATTTTATCATCAACATTTGAGGCAGAGCCAACGAAATATCATTAAAAAAAAAACGGATTTTTGGTAACTTTAACTTCAAAGGTTCCTTATACGTGATTAAGATGATAAGACAATATAGAGAGTTTTATACATTATTTTTTATGGTAACAAGTTATATCAATTCAATTCACAAGTATTTATTTATTATCAAATAATATTTACATTTCAACTTAAAAACTATAGTTCATTTATATCAAAATTGGTAACACCTAGCTTACTTTTGTGCTTATTATGAAAAATAGATAATTTATTAATACAACGAAATAGAAATATTTAACAAATTTTATTAAAAATATTGCAAGCTCCGTGAATTAAAAGACACTCTTATCGAATAAGATATTTCCTTCGTTAAATCTAAATATAGATGTAATAAAATAATATAAATATTATAATATATATGTATATTTTACAAATATTTCTTCTCTTAACAGAAAAAATCTCATTTTAAAGACAAATATTTGATGTAATTTGATATTCCAAGGAAATTATATCAGAGTTATATATTATAATGTATAAACAAACAGATTACTTGAAATTTTATTCTGAAAACTTAAATAACGAATAATTAATTTAAAAAATATTTCTACGAAGCTATTCGCATTTACCTCTGTATTAATATTTGAAAAAGCCAGTTTTGTTTCTTCTGTCTACAGAATGTGATTATGAACATGCACCATGCCATTTTATGCTTAGTTTTTTTTTTTTGCACAAAGCATTTGGATCAATCCATTTGTCCTTAACGTTTTCAAGAGAGAGTATTTATCAATGTCCACTCCAGGTGCATAAGTGAACGAAGTCGATAAGTATAAAAACTCTTATACATAAAAACTAACGCCATCTTTCGGTGCTTAAGTGAATGAAGTAGCCTATTTAGTTAAACAGTCATGAGTGCACTAACGCCACCTGTTGGTATATGCTTGAATGAAAAAGCACTGAATAAGTAAATTATTGTATCTACCTAAAAGTAAACTTTTAAAATTCTTAACACTTTGTGTAACTTATATTATTGTTCAACGTTTTGTTCAGTTTATGAGTTCATATTATATAGTATATTAATTTCTATACTTCCTTAGGAGAAGTAAAGCCGTAGCAAATGCCTTCCACCGAACTCGATCCTGAATCATTTGTTTTATTTTTCTCCAAAACTTTTCTTTTTCTTCTATCTCTTTCTCGACTGACTTCTTCCTGTTTATCTTGGGCCTTCCCAATTTTCTGCTTACTTGGGTTTCTGGTCATATATCTTGTCTGTTGATAGTATTACATGGTATTCTCAATGTACGGTCCCCAAACTTCTTTTTCTGTATTTCTTTGTTGATAGGACTTTGTCTTATTCTTCTCAGCAACTCCTCATTCGTAATTCTTTCTGGCCAGTATATATTGCAGATGATGAGATTTTTCATGTCTGGCAGCCATACAAAAGGATATATTTTACGAATATTACAAAGTTTCGAGTTTTTTAGTTTGAGTTTGGTGTGTTTCTCCTTATTTGGTTTGATTCCACACTAGTGCAACCTGTGCAAACGCTCCTTTGGCCTTCTTTATCCTACATGTGACATCCTCATCAGTTCCACATGTTCTTGACAATATACTTCCTAACTCTCGGAATTGGTCTACTTGTTCGATATATTATATTAAATGTTTTATCGAAGTTTATCTTCAGGTCAAACTTTTTCCCTTCGTTATTAAAATCGTCTATATTTCTATTTGTTCCTTAAGTTTTTGCTTCAAAGATATTTCAAATTGCTACTTTATAATATAAGTCTTACATCTCACGTCATCCACATTTAAAATACCAACAACATGTTGACCCTTATAAAATCATCCTCTTCATGTTAGTAGTACTTACATGAGAAATTAATAAATTTGATGCTATATAAATAGATAGATCCATCTCGATAACAACAATTATAATTAATATTATTATTCATGAACACACTTTTAAGTAGTAATTACTAGATATCCTATCCCTATTAAGTAATAAATATGGTAATTCATATTACATCAGATTAAATACTTACAATCTGTATGTATATGTATGTATATACATTATAAATTATGTATATAGTATACTAATATATTTAGAAATACGATTATATACGATTCTACTACGTAAACATAAATACATAGTGTCCAAGAAAATAAAACATTCATTTTAGATATGTTTAGTCTGGAATCGCATAAAAAATTGAAACGAAGATAAAATAGAAAAAAATCTTTGACAAGCCTTCCGTTTTGATGTTAATATTGTGTGTCCCAAATTTCATAACATTCGAATAATTCTTTTTTATTTATGTGCAAAAATTGAAAGATATTTACAGTAAGTAGTGTAATTATTACAAAGATTACATCGCCTTTTATATCTAATGGATATGCGGTGTATGGTATGATAGTCAGATTTTTAGGCTATGCTTAAACGTAGTCACTTACATCTCAGAACAAAAACTCTAAATAAAATACCATATATCGGTTTGGTGCTAATAATCGATATTAAATACATAGCTATATAAATGGCACGCCTTCACCAAATGAGTTGCAATTTGGTTGTGATACAAAAAAAACTCAGAATAATCAATTACAACAAAATTCATATTTGTTGTTAAATTGTATCACCCGTGCACATACAAAATTTTATCAAAATCAGATGAATGGTGAACGATATATTTAAGTAAAAATACTGATTATTGATAACATTCACTTAAAAAGCTATAGCTCCGGAATAGCTTGACCGATTGAGATTGGAGTATAAGATTATATTAAAAAATACCATAAAATTACATTTTCTATATTTATATATTATAGAATATTCTGTCTCGATAAGCTGACTGTTTTCCAATTTTTGATTTTTTAAAAATCATAATTCTAAAGCACGGGATTTCCGTCTCCACGAAAGGAATTAATAGGTGAGATTTTATAAAATGAGACCATTCCAAATATCTCCAATTTTGTTAATAACAAATTTATAAATATTCGTAAAGTTGTGCGCGATCGTCTGAATGAGTGTCGCTAACCAGCAAGCCAACAGACACCAAAAGAAATTTTCGAAAGAAAGTTCGAAAACGTTATTCTTTTAAAAAATTTTGTAAATCGGAGGAGCTTTCTAAAACTTTTTTTTTACGATCAAGAATACAATACTTTTGGAAATAAAATTATGAATGCTCTTACACTAAAAAGATAAAGATAAGATTCAAAAAGAAAAGCAATTGAATAATAATATATCGATCAAATTAAATATTTTAAACACCAAATTAATTTTATAAATTGAATGGTCTTGCGAGCAAAATATGGTCAAAATGAGAAAAGGCGAAAGTAAAAAAAAGTGTAAAAACTTAAGCGAATCATTAATTTAGGTAAAATATAATGGAATCCATACAAATTATTTTGTTTGGTCGCTATATTTTCAATATCGAATTGTGTCTCCAACATGGAGAAAAACGCCAACAGAAAAACGTTAAAATTTGACATTGTTTTTTTTAAATTTTTTATGAAAGCAACCTTGAACTTTTAACGTGGTAAAAGTATTGCTTTTGTCCATCTGACTCTTCACATTTTTTTCTTTGTAAAAAATAGCCTTTTCGTAAAATCGTTCGTGTACATCTATCCGACATCGTAGAGCACATGTATTTAAAATTTAAAATTTGAATTTTCAATTTTTTTATATAAACAATGCAAATTACAAAATATAAAAATTTTTCGGGTATGATTTTTATTTGTAATTTTCATACTTCACTATTTTTCGATACTAAATTAAATAGTTTACAGTGAACAATTTTTTTGTTTACTAAACTTTGTAATTCCCGATTTTTTTAATTTCATTGTCCAGAATTGTAACAAAAATTAATAGTGGCGATGAACTGGTTAAAAAGGAGGTTGGTGATAAAGATGTCAAAAAATTTAATAGCCAGGCTTACTCCACAACTCTTATACTACTTCTAACATTTGTAGGGGGATAAGGCTAACATTAAAAGTGGTTATATGTTGAGTGATAAAACCAAACCTTAAAGTGACTTGTTAAAAGTTGAACAGACACAGGCTTTGTCCTTTTTTATCACTTATAAAATCAATATTATTATGAATACAAGTAAGTTATTTCATGTTTTTGTGATATTGTCAGTTTCTACAACTTAGTATATTTAACAATTTTTGTTGTATTATATCACATTATATTCGTTTTATAGAAGTAACAATGCCAGTAGTACAGATAGAACGTTTGTTTTTGTATAAATAGAACATTTATTAAATATCTGCTGTCATCTAAATGGGGCCCATACAATTTCCAAATCACACAACAATTTGAAACAATTCGCTTGTATTCATTATAATAATAATAACTATAAAAACAAGAAAAACACATGTTTTTGATCACACTATAAACATTCAAAATAGATAAGATGAAGATAGTTCACATGATAAAAAATTTGTAATGTAGTTTCTAGCACATAAGGCTAACAATTAAATTATCCTGAACTGAATTCTTAGCATTTGTGCAATGTTTTCAATTCTATCCATTTTTCAACTAATAAAATCGTATATATATATTTATACATTGGGTAGTTAATATATTCTCAATATTCCCGAAGACAGGATGTAGCGTCCTTTTAATACGATTTGAAACCATATTCGATACGTATATTTTAGAATTAAGACAACAGTATTATATATAATCAAAGTCCAATATGTATTACCTATATATGCATATAACAATAGCTTAGCAATTACCAAATATTCAATGGATTATATCAGAACAACGAATGGCAAGTTAAAATTATACAATTGTTATTGGTTAATGAGAAAATTATACATTTATACGATTACATGTGCGGATGGTGGTGGTGGTATAGCCAACCATGTATGCCAGAGATATTATCGTAGATCTTTACTAGTATATAATATAGTATTTGTTTACTGTAAATGACCAGAATGATTATCTAATAGAAATAGTTTGAGATAATCAATGCAAGTTAGAATTATAGGTTTCCAGAGGTAAAAGACACGGTATAAGCATCTGGACAATTGTATTGTATGTTTAAATAAAAGTATACACCGTTTTTATTCTATTAAATAAAAACAAGTTGTGATATAATTATTTTATACTTTGTGATATCAGACTTTTATTTTTACATTGTAATGGGAATGAAAAATTATTTTCTACCTTCGATCTGCATGCTGCCTTTATAAGAAATGAAATTTTTTCGATCAGTCATTTAATTTACTCTACGCGTCTTTAAAAATTGAAAACTTAAAATTTCGTATTCTAACTCAAAACATTCTTCAAACGAAAAATATTTTTAATAAAAATTGATGAACTTTTTGTAATTAATATAGTTTATATCTTCGGACTTTTCTGTAACATAACAAAAATTTTTAGACGACAAAAAACTACTTTTACAAAATATTGACTAGAATCTTAACTAGCGAGAAAAATAACTAGCGATGGCTTTTTAACTTGAATCATTTGTGAATATGAAAGAAAACGAACAACCTTTGAAAATATTTATAAATTAAAGTTTGTAATAAATTTTCGGCATTATCAAACTAAAATCTCTTCGATTAATTTTATAGTTAAAAAAACTTTTAAAAATAAATCAACCAAGAATCTAAAAGAGTAAAAATAATTTTTTATCACAATTAAGCTATTTTTATAACCAAATTGTAGAGAAAATAAAAATACCGAAGTAAACATAAAAATAAAAAATAAACAAATATGTTTGATTGGTATGTATAATATGATGTCTCCTATAATATATGGCGCCATTGAACAATCCCCTTAATTTACCATTCATCAATGAAATAAAAATAGGAGCGTACTTTTCTATACGCTTTTCTATATATATCTACACGAGCTTTATAAAAAAAAAACAAAACATACATGTAAAGCACGCTAATAATGATAATAAAATACGAGGAAAAATTGAAATAACAGTAATTAAGAAGACTCTGTGGTATTAAAAATAATATTTTATATGAATGTTATTTGAATAATTTCATATTGGTAAATATTTATGTTTGAAAAAAATAATAATAATTTATTCATGTGGGTTACCATGTTGTTTGGTTTTATATATCCATTCATTGTGGTTCGAAAAAAGGTTGATTTTTATTAACAACCCGAACCTATACTGTAACAAATTATCGTTATTTTAAGTATGCCCTTGTGGCGAAAAAATAATCGTAAAACGTAAGCCAATTGATATTGCCCAAATTTTGATGATCATTAAACTCTAATTACGGCGAGTCAATGTACCAAAATTTCCAAAATTTCAATTTTTAGTATTACGTACTTTCAATTCAACGTTACTTACTTCAAGAAGTCTAAGTGATCTGATATTAGGAGGCATGTTAAGTATGTTCCATCGTGGTATAGTATAGTAAAAACATATACAAACACCATTGACAAACAAATTCATAAAGTGATTTATTATAATAGGCAAATCATTAGTATTAAAATTAGTATTTTTTATTTTAATATCTTGACATGAAAACATTGAGGTTCTATTTTTTTTTTTTACTTATTCTTAAAACATTTCTTCACACTACCCTAGTTTTTTTTTCAAGAAAAATCCTCTTAAAGTGATTGTCGAAATCTTTTATGTCGCTTAGTTGGCACCGGCACTGTCCTTTCTGTTCTCGCGTTATTCGTCCTCTATCCTCACGCATCACGCGTTTGAGCACTGCATTTGTTAAAGTGTGTCCTTTTGTTTCATCTCAAGTGTGCTCTGCCATTTTTTACAGTGGATAAAATATCAAATACAATAAATACATTCAATTTTGATTTTGAAATGGAATGTTTTGTGATACAAGACCTAAAATGTCTGAAGGCATACGGTTAATTGACTTCAAACTTGAAAAAAATGTGTAAATAATGTTTGCTATTTTTTTAGATCACCGCGGTGTTGTGTACTAAGATTTATCACCAGAAGGTGAGATAGTAAATAAAGAGTAATGAGTTTGGGAAAAAGTGGGAAAACAAATTTTATACGATACGCAAGTGTGGTTTGTAATTTTAACAATTCATTAAAATTTTCAGTATAATGCTAAAAGCAACATCGTCAAAATCAGGAGCCACAAATAGCGTATGCGATTAACTCGAAGGATGATGAGTTTGTATTTTTTTTAAGTAAAAACGTGATCGTACTCGAATGTAAAATAACATAAAATATATTTAACATACCTTAAAACTAATATATAGATAGTGTTAGTGATAATAAATATCTATTCATTTTTGAAATAAAGGCAGCTCTTGAACTTTGATCTTTATGTTAAAAAAAATATTTTTTAAACATAAATATTTAATTCAGTTCTTAATTGTGCTTTTAAATAAATTAAAGAGAGTATTTTTAGTGAAATTTCTTTTGCCATTTTATTAAGGCCAAAAGTGCACACATTGCATACTTGAATATTGCATTCTTGCCGGTCCCAGTGAAACTCACTCAGACGAATGGACACACCTCAAAACTTTATAGGAGTAGTTCGGGATAGTTCGACTTTAGAAACATATCACCTCTTAATTACAGTTTCGGAGATAAAGTGCTCGAAAGTTATCTCCAATAGTCTGGAAAAAGGGTATTAAAGAATATTCAAAAGTAGAACGAAAAGTCTTTATAAAAATGATGTTACTATCACAGAAAATTAATTGATATAATGGTAGAATATATTTTTTACCACATATCCCAATTGCAGATCAATCGGTGAAGTCGATCCAGAAATGTAGGTATTTAAGTTTATTAGATGCATTCGATTGTAGGTATTTACACTTAAAGGCCGATATATCATGAAGCATTCATCGGATTATGATGAAATTGTATGTAAACACATGATATAGTATCAGCATTTTAAGAAAAATAACTTTTGTAAAAAGATTGCAATAATTGCGATTGCTTCAAAAAATTGTAAATGATTAAAATATAGACAATCAATTGTGTCATCTCATCCAAATTTTTCTGGAAGGTCTTCAACTTGTGAAAGGTTCATAAGGTGAAGACGTTCAGGGCATACACGTATTAATGTAAATATCATCACGAAGTATTGGTCGAAGTATCGGCAGTGTAATTCTATTTTTTTTTTTTTTTAATTCGATTATTTTGATACTATTATTTTCCTTTTTTTTTTTTATGTGTAAATATTTTCTATAAAAAACAATTTTCAATACGATGGGTTTGAAAGGAAATTTTATATGAAAACCTTAAATCTATATAATATAGATACATAATAATTTATCCCTTATGTAAATAATAAGGATACACCACATGGGAATTGATGATTTTACAGTTTGGGAATAAATAATATATGAATATGGTTACATTATCAAGATGGTTGATTTCTAGTTAGATTTGGTGTGATGTTCGGTGGGTTTTTTTTTTGACAAATGACATTAGAGGATCGGAAGTTAAAAAGTATATATTTTTTTTTATATTTCTCTTTGTTGTGTTGTTATAAGTTTTTATCGGTTTATATATGCATGAAGTGTGTTATATCGAGTTTTTTTTTTGCACTCTTAATTTAATTTGGATATAAAAATACTGAAAAGCAGGTTTAAAAAAAATATGTTTCAATAAAAAATTTTTAAAATTATATTCAATAGAAAATATTTTTGTAATAAATTATCGAATAAATTAAATTTTTTTATATTTAAACATCAACTCGTTAATTATACTTGACATATATGGAAAATATGGCAACGCAAGAAAATATTGACCGATTAAATAAAATTTCGGTAAAGGTTTTCAAGGAATTTCTTAATTAGTTCATTTACGTGTGTCCACCAGTCTGCCCGTTATCAAAATAACTCAAAAACGAAAATAGAAAATGTGGTGAAATATTGAACCAAAATGAGCAAAATTAGTCCATTGGGTTTGATGGATCCATGGTTGAGAATCAATTTTTTAATTATTTTTTGCCACTAATATTCATAAAATACTCTAAATATCCAGTTTATAAAGTTATAAATACATATATAATAATAATATGTATTGTGCCAAACCTTATCATTTTACAAAAAACTGTTCAAACAAAATTTTTTATGGTTCAAAAGTAGGTCATTATAACGAACTTAAGTCTTTATATCCAAAATACGTCATCCCAATTTCAACATACTATCTCTTTTTAAATTTGAGTAATCTACCTGACGGGCAGGCAGGCGCGCATACGGAAATGGACAAATTAGGTGATTCTTTGTGCTCGTATACTAAAATTTTGTTTGTACAATGAATATCATCTAGAGCTACAAACTTAATATACTCGAACATTTTGCATATATTTTTTTGATCTTTGAAAAATTAAACATTTTTCATACAAAAATTAGGGATTTTATAAAAAAATTTTTAATAGGCAAAAAATTTTCAAAATTTTCTCTAGAATTTTTGCCTCATTTGTATGTCGTATAAAAGCTCTACTTTAAAGCAGGTTTAGTATTAGTTTTGTATATAACATGACAATTTAGTTTTTGCTTACACAGTTATTAATTACAAATTTATGTGTAATCAACATAATTTAAGTCTAAGAAACGGTTTTCATGAAATTAATGCAACCATTTCATTAATCAAACAAACTCATTTAATCTAAAAACCATCTTCCTTAAAATAATTATCGAAATCGAGATATCTGGATTAATCTCGATTAGTCGAGCCTTTTAAATAATGAAGCTAACGTTTGAAACCATTTTGAAGGTCCACTATATATTAAGGTTTTTAATATGTCAAGTTAAAATACACACACTGTATATAAAATTGTATGATCATTAATAAATCAAGTTTTAAAGGGCATCATTAGTTATATTACAAAATAAACCTACCAAACACCTTATTTAAACTGTTGCGGACAGTTTTGAAAATGATAATAAACCAAAACATACAGTAAAGTAGCTTTATGTTTGTAAAAGTGAGTGACGACTTGACTTCAATTCTCATGCAACATTCTATTCATTTGTTGATAGAAAGAGTTGGTTTTGACATTGGAAATCGACATCAAAACTTTAACAGAATGTTTGTAAACGGTTTTTTTTAAACAGGTACGTGTTCTTACTTGAGAGTTTAATGCTTTTTTAATGATAAGATCTATTAGAGATTATTTACTTAAGCCGTATTTTCAAGCTTTTATTTAGTTTTACCTGCTCTGTAATAAAATAATGCAAGTTAATTTTGACCCACTTTTTGGTTTGAGTTTGAGGTAAAATTAATTGAACGAACAACTGTAAATTCAATGAGAATACGATTTTATTACACAATTGAATACAAAAAGAACATGACGGTATTGTAAAACTGCGTTCTTTTTCAGTGCATTGCGCTTCATATTTTGATATTTAATAAGACTTTTTATACTCGATATACATAATATTCCAAAGTGTATTAATTTAAGTCTAAGGTTTGTAACGCTATCTTATATTCACCGCACAAACAAAATTTTGGTATTTGGTCATAGAAACACCTAGTTAGTCGAGTTGAAATTTTGGTGATGTATTCTAAACATAAAAAGTGAGTTTAATTTCGTGAATGAGCAAAATCGGTACATTAGATCCAATGAATCAATCACCAAACTTTTAAACTAAAAGAAATCGAATAAAAGTTCAAATACAAAAAAATGTTTATTTTTTAGAAACAAACAACTTTTGCTTGAAATATTTTTAGTAAAATGTTTAAGTTCTTCACAAACAATGAAATTCAATCATATGTCGAGTATCTAAACAACTAACTCTGTAAACTTCGTTTAACTGTGAATTATATAAAATATTATGTTAATTTTTTATTTCAATATATTGTTTATGTTAAATTGTTAGACAGCATTGAATATTGATCCTTTTTTTATATCAACTTTAGACATAAACTTTTTGATATATTAGTATACCAATATTGAATGTATTTTTTTATATAACATTGCTTCAAGTTTTTGTATTAAAATTCCATAATTCCAGATATCAGTGCTTCTATTAAAATCTGAATTTCTACCAATTGGTTATTTCCAATTGTTTTTTAGGAATTTCGAACGAATACCAACAAAGATAATGGAATTTAAATCACAAGACAAGAGAGGCAGAAGAAGACCATGAAGTACCAAGATATGGTAAGCAATATCGGAAAAAGGAAAGGAAAAAAATATGCAAAGGCAAAGAAACCTACAAAGGACAGAAAGAGATAGTGCTTATGAGCTGAGGAAAAAGGAGCGGAAAAAGGAGTATGAGAAAGAAGAATATTTATTTAAAATAATTCATTTCTAGGTTAACAAATGAGTTAGTGAATTTTAATTAAATAAGATTATATGAAAAATAAAGATAATATACTGACAAGTTTTGAAACGATCATTTGTGGATGATGGATGTATTATGGATGACGAATTATTATATATTTTGCGCCTATACTGTGCGCCTGTTTTTGATGTTGTTTTTGATTCACGAGATTTAATAATCGCTTCATCTCTTAGATTAAGATGTGATACCAAGTTTCGAAGGATCAGAGTCTATGGACCCATTCGAGTGAATGATACTGAGTGGTGACTTTCATTCATTTTATTTCAAAATCAAGTAATATTCAACTTATAGTTAGTTTCATAAAGTCTCATAGAATAAGATGATTTAGCCATGTCGAATGAATCGAAGAAAAACGAATGCCCAAGACAATACCACATACATGTCAATCTTAACAGAAAGCAATAAAGACCAATATTAGGAGGATAGATTACGTTACATCACCCTACAAGCCATGCGAGAATGAGTAGAGAGATGCTTTAAGCATAGAATAGAATTGAGGCGAATAGTAGAGAAAGATAAGGCTTAACCCTGGCTGTAGTTCCATTTGCATGACTGTCAAGTAAAACAGCAGGGAAATTTTAACGAAAGAAACCATCTAATTCGTTTATTAATGGCTGTTTGAAAAATAAGAATGTCCCGTTAAGAACTTCGTGAATATAAATTATCTCATAAATGTTAATTATGGGCGATTGTTTAAGCTATTCTGCCCTTTACGTGAGACCTAAAATTACCAATGAAATTTTTAACTCTTTCTATTTAGATTAAGTAATTGGCAATTTTAATTATGCTAGAAAATTATTGGTCTGATTAATATGTATCATACCCCCTAAAACTTATAAAGTTTTCTATTAATATTGGTGTAATATAGTTTGTGACATATATTATTAATTTACATATTTACCCTATACAACAAACACACACCACATTACTGGTGGCATTTTCACACTTTATAAAACAAATTGAGATTGCGTGTAAATATTCATTATAATGTTTAGAAAATATTTATTTATTCATTTGCATATTTTTTTTTTTAACATTGATGGTTAGTTCATCCCAGGTTTAACTCTGAACATGACATTATTAATTTAAAATTACTGTATGTTTTTTTTTTTTTTGAAAGGAAATATTACTTTTTTCATAAATCGAAGTAGTTTTGTATACATTAAAATTCTCTGAAATAATATTTTTAGTACATGACAATTAACTAATTAAATTTCTGAAACTGGTCATAGTTCGGTAGAATAACTGATGCAAATTTGGAATATAAGTTTGTTTTCTGGAAAGTAGATGAGGTATCGAATTTGAACAATGTCTGTAATACTTTAACAAGTATTTAACTTTAATTATTTAAAAGATCAAGTTGGAAATCTTTAAAAATTTTATTCTAATGGAAAAACACCGAAAGCGAAATATTACTTCAGCTACAGGTAATTTGTAATATGTATAGTATTTCAAACACTAATCAATCACCTTGTACGATATTATAATTTTTTGATATTTATTTTAATTTATAAAAATATATTATGAATTTTGAATAAATTATTCAAAATTATGTTCACTTTCAGTAAAACAAGATATCTCCCAAAGAAAAAAGTTTTATTTCTAAAAATATTCTCGAAAGAAAATCTGAATAATAAACTAAAAACGTCACAAATTAATTTAAATAATTACAATGGGCATTTTACATATTATGAAAAAATCTGGTCTACTAGATAATTTTCAAAAATTAATAATTACCTTCATAAAGAATCTTTTAATTCGTCGAATGCGCCACTTATTGAAAACCTTCAGACTTCATAAATACGAATGCGTTATAAATACATTTTTCTAATTACTAAAATAAATTCATATCTTATATTACTAAAATAAATAAAATATTTTTTTAATACATTAAAAAAATTACTTTTTGTAGCACTGAATTGATAAATATTAATTTCTTTCATTGAATATGAAATAACATCGCCTATTAAGATAAATTTGGGAATGTAAACTGAATCTAAAAAATAAATTTCAACCAAGTCGTAGAAGAAATTTGTGATAAAACTTATCAGTTAGTATATTTGCCATAAACTTCCAAAAAAATTTTAATAAAAATGAAAAACAAAAACGAAGATCAAGAAACACAAACTAATTAAATGGTTGGTTTCTATTCGAAAGCAGTAGATATAATTTGAGTGCAATGCTCATCAAAAAAATTAAATCTAAAAGAGACCTCATATCTGACTTCTTATAAAACTCGATAAAAACGCTTCTCATAAAAGTGCTTATATTTACTACGTCTGACGGAATTTAGAAATGAGACTTCTTACAGAGCTCATATAACTGACTTGTTTTGAAACTCACAATTAAGACTTCTGATAGAGCTAATAATTCTGATTTCCTTTGAAAATTAGAAAAAAAAACTTAGAATTAAGAATGAACAATTTTGACTTCTTGTAAGGTTAGAAAAAAAGACAACTTAGACATTTCTTAATTATGACACTATAATAATTGAGACAGTATAAGGAAAATCTAAGTAAACAAAATATAATTTGGCCAATAAATAAATGACTGTGCCATTATGAACTGTAATGTTTCCACTAAATATAACGATATTTTTGGTTTTTATAAAATAAAACAGTTTTTCACAAAATAATATATAAAACTATAAGTCTATAAATTTAAAAATCTCTTAAATGACAGACAAAAGCAAATATTGGTGTAAAAGGTAGCTTTCTTTACGAATTTAAAAACGAAAGACATTAAGTGCCATTCATTAAGTTTCATTCAGGTCTTTATTTAAGTTTGGAAGTTTCCGAATAGGATAGAGACATTCTATTATTATTCTTTAATTTTCAGATATTTAAAATAAGTAAATAAAAGACACAATTTTTTCTACACAAAATTATATCCTTGACTTTCAATACGACCAGTTGCACGTATTTTCATTTACTTTAATAAATATTTATTTTTGCAGCGTTGTGAAAATAATAAAATAATTATTGGAAAACATAATCTTTACAACTGTTGAGGGTTTTGAGAGGCTGTTCCTTCTAAGTTTTAGAAATAGTTAGTAACATCATTCATTTGTTGAGTAACTAAAAGTGGGAGGTTGTTGTACAAATTCTGTTGAGATTATATGCAACATTTTGTAACTACATGAAACTATTTTGACAAATAGTAGATTAGTAATTCAATGTATAGTTTGTTGTAGTAACTATAACTCGTCTATAGTATTTAAATCAAAATATAATTGGTATAGGGAAATCGGTTAATAGTTTTGTATATTACTTATAAGTTGTAATTATAACTACTTATAATTATAATCCAGCTAAAAGATGATACCTGTTGAAAATTAGATATAAAATATTTATGCTTCAAAATATAAGTTTTCCATGTTATTTTGGATTTTTTTTTTCTGCTCGATGACTTTTTTCTTTTTACTACTTCTTGTTCACTTTCTATATTTCTAACCGATCAACCAATTTTTACATAAATATTTTACCCATCTTAAACTTTTTTTACCTAAAAATTTTGCCCATAATTTATGCCGCAAATTTTTTAATACAAATTGCAGCCTCGCATTAAAGTTTTCGAGTTTATTATAGTTTGTAAATTAGCTTTGAATATTTTTTCCCGTTTGACCGATGTATTCTGTTTCTAAAACACATTATTCGACAAAATTATACAAATTAGTCGATTCCACTAAGAACTTATATTTTAAAATATGTCTCATAGTGTTGTAAAGATTAGTGTCGTTACAAGGAAGAGTTCTGTCTTCCCGACTACTGCCGGAAAGGCGAAATATTGGAGGAAAAGGTATCGATACACTGGGAAGTGTGTTTAGCACTTCATTCGAACGAATATCTTCCTTCCACAATCAGATATCAAGTATTTTTTGGAGAATGTATAATCAAGTAATAAGCAGTCGAATACACTTGTTTGGTTACAGGAAAATATTGCAAGGAACATAGAAATGAACTAGTTTATTTCTCGAAAACTGAACGGTAAAATTTAATAACATCGGGAATAAAGAACATCTGTGGTTATTCAATTCAATTATATCTCCTACAAAATAATTTTCTATTTCAATATGAAAACAAAATTTCCCGTTTATTTTTGCGTTTGCTTAAACATAAATTTTCACTATATTAGGGGTTGCAGAAAATCATTTTTTTCCTTTTAAATATGCACAATATAATTTGTATAGAAATATTTTTTAATTTAAATTTCGAGAATTATTTACGTATTGAAACATATTGTGCAGATTTTATTGTGCGCAAAGCAATTTTGATATGCAATTAACTCGAATATATCAAATAATAAATATTAAAAACCCATTTAGAAAATGGATTAATTTCATATTCGATATAAACATAAAACCGGTGTCGATTGTGCACATGAACAACAATATTAGAGAAAAGATAATTTGTTATTGGAAATAAGAGAAACTCAACGGAATAACGACGATATACCTAAATATATATATATATATATATGGAATTGAGAAACTATTGATAATCTCATGGGTATTAAATGTTGTAAACAGAATTTAATGAAAACAGAAATTCCTTAAACAAAGTAATTAAACTCATCACTAATGTCTAATGTTTATAGTTTTAGTATTTTATTCGATTATATTACGTTTCTGTTTATTTCGAGCAAAAGCAATGTCAATAGTCTATCTATCTATGTACACTTAATGTTCGACTAATCGAAAAACAGTTAAACCTATAAAAAATTACAGAGTGTACATTCAGACAGAAATTTTTCAATACCAAGATACAGCTCGTATTGGTTATTTGGAATGACGCATAGGTAAATTTAAACCAAAAATGGATGTGTGACTCTTGCCCTCTACCAAACAATTTTTTCCTTGAACTATTAAGAAAAGGGCTTGAATTCTTGATAAATAATATATGGCTTGAATTCGGTTAGATTTTTAAATTTTATTTTTAAAAGTCTTCAAAACGATGAAAGATGGGCTTGAGAGTTACTATCATGCAGAGAAATCTATGAGAGGTGTTTTATGTAGAGAATAAGAGTCCTTAATCTATCAAGAGAATTATATCATCTGTGGAATGGCTATAAAAAGTTTTTTACAAAGTTAGTCAAGATAGTTCTGAATTTGTGAAAGAGACGCGAGTCAGGATTCAATTTGAACCCATCTTTACTTGCCCTAGTATTATTAATCCAGTCTATTTTTAATTTTATGAACTACAATTTCAATACTATTTTCAAAGCGTTAAAACTATCTTTAAGTATGTAAATGAATAATTAGATCAATTTGGATCCTATTGATGATATTTTAAACAAAATCAACTAATCGAAGGTATATGGATTTTGATTTTGTATATATTTTAATAATGTTAAGAATTACAAACAAATTAATTTTAGTATAATCGTTTAATATGATACCGTTATATTTAATCAAGTGGAAATAATTCAATGCAGATGCGGAGTTTATCATGTTACATTTTTCCGAGTTTCGCTGACTGACATACATTTGTTTAAATAAGTAACTTGTTCAAATATTCCATAACTTGATTATGCCTGAATTGTTTCATTTTTGGATCAATGGTCAGTTTATACTATTTAAATGTTTAAAAAAAACTTTTGTCGTATTAACACTTCAATAGATTCGATGGACTAAGTGTTTATTAAATGCAATTTTTAATATGCTGCTGGGAATCGTTCATCAAAGGAATTGGTGGAACAAAAGTTTCAATTGAAATGTCCTTGGGTTAGAACGTCAGCATATCTGTTATTTTTTCACTTCAATCCATGTTTCAATAAAATGGCATAATACTCGTTTATCTATTGAGGCTCAAATATTATTTCTACTTCTGTAAAGTGGGTAGAATATGTTAATTCAACAAATAGTTGTTAAAAAGATCTTAGTTGTAGAATCTGAAAATCTCATATGAAATAAATAAAATAATCAACTAAACTTTAGTTGAAATAAGAAATTTCAACTAAGTCGCGAAAAAGCCATTTTTTTGCTTTGTGAATTACAACAGAGTGTCGATTTGGGTGCATTACAACAGAGTGTCGATCGTATACTTTTCAACTAGTTATCGGATTGGCTACTTTTTTTTTGCAAGTAGACTGCTAAAATTAATACCATTTCTCCTGGTTTTGCAGTAGTCGTGTAAAAATTAGATTGAATTACATAAACAGTTTTCTGGAAAAAAATACGAAATTTATGGTTTCATACCAAATAAATAGAAATCGAAAAAATATTCAATTTTAGTTTTGATCAAATAAATTTGACATCCAAAAGAATAAAAATTATTTTCAGCCAAAATATTTTATTGTTCGAAAGCTATCAGAGACGTATCGCTATTCCATAAAATATATTTATATATATTGTATTTTACCAATAAAGTTAAACTCCGGTTGATATTATTATTATACATAGCTCCACTAGTAGTTGTAGGTATAGACTACAAATATTTAGGAACTATATCTAACTAGAATAGCTCGAAGCAACTATGTATACCTACATACAGTTTATATTTATGTGATATGTATAAATCGACCATCCGGTGATACTATATATCAAGTTTCGCTTGGTTTGATTCGTTCAGTAAGAGCTAGCTAGCTCGCTAACTGCTTACTGTTGGAATAATACTTTATATATTGTTAGTTATGTATTGTTAAAAGCTAGACAACTACATATCCTGTACATTGTATTTTGGCTAGTATACTGTTGATTAAGGACATTGAAAATTTGCCTTATAAATACATTAAAAGACATACTTAGGTAAAATAGGTAAAAATAATTTTGTTTCATATTTTTAATTTTAACCCTTAACTTAATATATTTTAAATATGTCGACTAAATGGTTCTTAATATTTGATCATTAATTAGTAAAATTATAACTAATAATAAAAAAAACCTCACAATAGAAATTTTTACATCTACAGAAATAATTTTTCCTTATTTCATTTTTCGTCACTACACTTTTTTCGTTAAAATGAATGAGCTTTTAGTTGAAAATTATTCAAAAATATTATTTCAAATCAAAAAGTATTGATTGGGTTTTCGAAAAAAAATTTAAAGTATATTATTTGTTTAAAATTTGCCGTTTTATCGATGTCTGTAGTAAATCTTTGTGTTGAAATTTGCATCCCTCATGTCAGTACCACCTTAATTCTAGCATTAATTTTTAAAGGGTAATAGTACTTTGAACTACCTACATTCAAAAAAAATCAATAAAATCGGATAAGTCTTAACCAATTTGTCACGCGAGATAAGCCTGATATACCTGGTTCACCTCTTGTATAAGCAACAGTTTAAGAAAAAATGTACCAAACAAATAAGTCATGAACATTTTTCTCATACAACAACAAACGAACATTCGTTCGTTACAGAACACCCTATCGAAAATATGTACTGTTGCATGTTACATGTGAAGCATCGTATCGTAACGTGACAATGGTTTGCAGGTGTTAGCGGTTATGTTACAATGTTGTTATATGTTGTATAGCATTCCATCTGTTTACCAAGCAGAGTACCTACACTTTACAAGTATTTGTTTATGTTGATAAATTTCAATATACTATATTGTATTTTGTTTTTTCCACTGCATATCGATATATTTAAATACAATAAAAATAAAAATTAATAATGTTTATGTTTTGTCTTTGCAACTGTTGCATTATTGAGTCCATACAACTCGGAACCCCATCTAGCAACATTTTATGCAATTTAAATTCACCGATAATATGTGGGACACGATGTAACATCGTCACATATCAACTTTTGTTACACGACAATGTTACGCGTTCACTTCACACAAAAGTTGCAGTTACACATCAAAGGTGTGTTATGGTGTTACGTTACACGCGAATGATGCAAGAGTGTATGCGGCTTTATGCTCAGAAAAAAAACTCCAGCTTGTTATCTATTGTCGTTTTTTAATTATACTGATGGTCCGCCACGGACTGATATGCAAAAATGGAATAATTAAATGATTCGATAACTTTCTATACCAAATTTTTGTTAGTGCCCTTAATTATTTCTAGCATTATAAACTTTAGACTGGCTTTATTATACTCTCAATTATTCTATATATGTCACGAATACAAATAAAAATTGTAAAACTGTTGTTAATTAAATGAAATCGGGCATAAGTAAGAATGCCTGGTTGGAAATTTCTAATAAAATAAACTCGAATGTATCGACGTATATGCAATAATACTTATATGTACCACATATACAGTGGGTGGGTTGATAAAACGAGGTGATTAGGGGGTGAGAACAGGTTGTTTGAGGTGGTATTTTATTTGATGCCAGTGATGGTACAAACACATTTAACAAACAGACGAATTGCAATGGTTTTGTGCTACCGTTCGATATCTAAACTAAATATCAGATCCAATACATATGTGTCAATATTCTATCGCTTTTATTCTATTTTATTTCATATAAAATAGATGAGTGTTTATTTACATGTTAGCATGCAAACAATATTTTATGTAAATTTACACGTTTTAATTTTTTATAGAGTGGGAAGTGGGCTATATTGTACTTTTGGGACGAGCGAAGAAACCATAAAATAATAAGTTTTATAAAAAATTTTCACAAAAATTCAAGTAATAAAAAATTTAAGCACAATAAAAAATTCCTTCGTCTTTTTTATTGTGCTTAAAATCGACTTTACCAACGTATATTAATTATTTGAGCCCTTGATACAACTTATTCCATACACTTTAACAACTGACACATCGACATACCAGACTGCTGATATACCCAAGTCAACTTTCTTCAATTATTTCATTTCATTAATCAAATATTAATGAGTTGTTCCAAAAGATTTTATAAATAAAAACCATTAATTATTGTACAAAGAAAAACTATTTATGATTTCATCATAATAAAAAATCATTTGTTGACGAATTTAAACCTGTGTTATATGACAATTATAATAAATCATTATAATTTCTTATTAAATTGTTAAAAAATGCATATACAATATTATTAATCATAGAAGTAAATTGAAGTACATTAGGTCCATCAATCATTGTGTCATTCTTCTGTCACTATAATTTATGAAAATGAGAAATTGCAGACACACTACTAACAATAAATAAAACCGCAACATAGCCTTTTGAATCTGGCAAAGTAGTCAGTCAGAAAAGAACTAATTAAGTGTTCTTTTCTTTAGTTTGAGGGTTAATTTAAAATTCAATTTTTTATGAATAAACAGATAAAAGATAAACAAAGGATAAATAAAAAAAAATTAACTGCGAAAATAACTCAACATCCCTATAACTATAAGAGGTATCGAATCGAAAAAATCTATTTTGAAACACTGAGCATAATAAAATAATCCAGATAATCCAGATAATCGTGTATAGAGTTTTATACAGGAAAAATATGCTTAAATAATTCTTAAAAAACAAAACATTTAACTTTAAAAAAATTCTGTAAGAATCCCGCCTTATTTTCATGAATCAATTTTAGTTTAAAATAAAAATTTCAATAAACACTTCAACTGAAAGATCAATATAATTAAAAATTATAATATCTCAATAAATAAAGTGAGAAGTCCTAAATTTTGTAATGAAAATGGTTCAAATTTTGCGTATTATTAGCACGTTATCATGTAAATATCACAATTTAGAAATAAAATATTTTTCTCTATATATTTTGTATGGCTGGCTGTTGAAAGAGACAAGTTATTCATTGTTCACAAAAGGTTATTTTCCATCTATCTGCCTGTCCGTCCGTCCATTATATCGGCCGTCGTTGATGATGATTCATTCACACCTCGTTTTTTGTTGTTGCTTTTTACCTTTCTCCTATAGAGTCTAGAACTGTTCAATATGATTTATAATGTTTTTTTTTTTTTTTAGGAAAAAAAAGTGTCAATATAAAAAATAAATGTTATGAATGTAATTCAAAATAGTGATTATTTATGAAAACTGAAAAAGAACTACCATTTTAAATAAAAATTTGTCTATATTTTCCATAAGTCTTAATAAAAAAATTGAATTGTACTTTTTAAATCAAAGAAATACAGATTATTTGAATTTATAGCATTAATTCAAATAATCTGTATTTCTTTGATTTAAAAAGTACAATTCAATTTTTTTATTAAGACTTATGGAAAATATAGACAAATTTTTATTTAAAATGGTAGTTCTTTTTCAGTTTTCATAAATAAAAAGCTTTGTATGATATAAATGAAAAAAAATGCAGGGCGAGTTTGTTCTCTTATAAAACATTATCTTCTTTGGAAAAACATTACGAAAGAATATTTAAAGTATTCAGGGTCGTTTAAAACTAGGTCAAGGACATTCGATAGTAATTTTTTTAAATAATTATATAACAGTTTTAAGAATTATAGTTCGGTAAATGACGAATTAAAATAATTAGCTCCATAGAAAATAGGTGCGACCAAAGACATCAGAGCTGTTTTTTTTTTTACATGTGTTTTTTTTTTTAATAGCACTGAGCATCAAAATATTTTCATTCGTTTCTATGTTTAAGAAATACTACTTTATCAATCAAATGATTTATAAATAACTCTATGAATGGTTTATGATATAACATACAAAATTTTTCAAAATTTATTAACTAATTTAAATGAACAATTGTTTATTTTCAATTAAAAATAATTATAGTGCATTTTCTTCAATCATTCTTACAATTTTCAACTCAATAACTTCAATTAAATGTCTTTTTTGAAATTATTCAATAATTTTTGTTTGATATTTGCTATAGAATTTACATACATACAATTGAACAAATAATTATACGAATATTTAATCACAAATTTTAGACACCCGTATATCATGCATCGATTATGAAGTCGTTTCGAAATACTATGTACGGTACGGATATAGTATGGCAATATGTCTGTGTTTGAGTAAGCATTTTATAGTATGCAATATGTCACAAATAAATTTTTGTTTCATGTTATTTGCAAATAGGATCTTCGATTGTTTCAGAATGGAATATTGTTTAATAAATAAGAAATATTTTCTATAGACTTGTTATTTATATTTTGTATAATAGTATAATAGTTTAATTAATTATGTTTTAAAAAGTACGATAATCGCGTGTCGACTTAATTTTAAAAATAATAATCTTCCATCAAATTTAAACCTTGTATAATTTATTATTGTCTATCAAATTCAAAAATATTTCAGTGATTATAATATGATTAATTTCACAATAAAATTAGTAAGAAATATCACAGGTTGCTGGGTTTATTTCAGAGAAAATTAGTGCAACATTTCAAAAGACATGGCATTATATTTAATACAAAATAAATTTTAAATTTGGTTAAAAGAGTTTTTATAATATAAAAGATAGGCATGAAAATAATATATTAAATATTAAATTATTTATTGTATTGTTTTTTTAAAATTTATTAAAATTTGATCTGAATTCGAGAACTTAAAAAAGCTTAATATTGTGATAAGTGTTTTTAAGTCAAGTATTATTGATTACGAACAAAATGTGCTTAAAAATTAATTTTGAAAGGATTAATCTTCAAATTAAAATACTTGAACTTTATTACCACCAAAATTGCGTATTCATCAAAATTTGATCATCGTAAACAAAGAATATAATTATTATATCATTTATGGAATAATTAATATGTTGCCAGCCACAACAGAAATATAAATCTAGATAAAATTGAAATTTTTTATTTGGAAACATTCTTTAATCAGGCAGTACCTTTAATTTCTGTATCATTAATTTAAAAATGGTATCTTGACGCTCCTACTCAAGTTAAAATCGGCACTGATTGAATGAAAATCATTTTCCAAGATAATAATTAACTTTAATGCTCCTTTTATTTACCGTAATTCTGTTTTTATACGATTTTTTTTTATTTGAAATAAAGAACATTTAACTAAAATAAATGATAAAATTAAATAAAAAAATATAACAAATCCTTAATTTCAATTAAATTGTCATTATTTTTATGATTTATCAAGATAAGATAAAATAAGGGTTTCGTTTTATCTACAACGTACAAAGCTTGTTTTATACCACACATTATGACACTACGGACAATATTGGACACTGTGAAAGAATATTGGACTAACATATATAAACTCGAGGGTCCGCTTTATTTACTGTTGGTATAAAAGTGTATTTTAATACAATTTACTGCTACAATTTTTGTCATGATTACATTTTTACGTATAGTTGGAGTTTTAGACGACATTTTTGTGGATTGAAAGTTCGATGCTCGGTATTCAACATATTTTTATTTATCGAAATCAAGATTTTATATTTCTCCTGTATCTAAAATTAAATACAGGTAAAAGCTATGTTTTTCAGAATATGACGTTATTTTTTGATAACGGTGTAGTTAATAATCGATCCCACAAATCACGAGAAACCTACTATTCATTGTATGATCGTTGAAAAGTTTACGGTTTTTGTTAAAGAGAACGCGAATTAATTTTAACGCGAGTTAGTCATTTGTTAAACCTTAACCATTAAAAATTTATACTACTTATTGGTTCGGTTATATTTACCAAATCTTTTAAACTATGTAGCAGATACCATTCTAAATTAAAAAAATTCGAATTTGCATAAATTATTTGCATAAATTACTTTAGAAATTTACTCTTTTTGTTGCCTGCATGATTAAAATAATTATTATTATTCGGAGTTAGACGATAAATGGTTTAGTAATCATATCATATTCAGTCTCAGATTCTTGGTTGAGCTTGAGTATACATTTTATTTGATGATGTCTTTGTTCAAATATAATTAAAATAAATGGTATGGCTATATGCCAAAAAGCAATCAAATGTAACCGATTAAATGAGCGGAAATCCAACGGGAATCAAGAACAGTGTTAACACTTTTTGTGTTTAAATAAAACTTAATCCTTTAAGAAAATTGTTCGTTAACCATCTATGTTAATCAGTTAGCACGATTATATGGCAGGTTTCAAGGAAATTAAAACAAATATTACCCATAAATTCTATCGATTTATTTTGATAATGAAAATAATACTTAATAATGCCTTTTCTTAAATTTGAATTATTTGAGTATATAAGGGCTATGGTTTTTTTGTGGAAACACATATTTTTAACATCATTAAAAAAAAAAATAATAATAAAAATAAAAAATAAAAAATAATGTATATATTTTCAAAAACAAAAAATATTAAAATGTTTCCGTGTTTTTCGCTGAAATTGTTTTGACAAAACCGTTTTCAACATATATTTATAATTATATATTACAAGGATCAAGATATGTTTTAATAATTATTGAATATTTTTAACATTTTTGAGAAAATTTTATTTATTTATTTAACCAAATGTAAACAAACAACACGTGGTAATGACGACGTATTTGATGGATAACCGGTAAATGTTGCTATTGTAGCCGTTTGTATAATAAATTTTTATTCGTATACTTATATATTTTTAAATTACTATTTTATATTTTGATTTGCCACAGTTTGAAATCATTATAAATAATTAAACAGAAAATGTTGAGAATGGTGTAAAGTTTGTATAAGGAATGACAAATCAAATTTATCAACGGGTTTGCATTCTCGTTAATAATAATAAACACAAACCATTCGCTTATTATATTTAATAGGATTTCCAAGAGTTGTTGCTTGTTCTAGTTTCGACCACGACAAACAAACGTTTCTAACCTAACTAATGTAATCAATTTTTGTTTGTTATAAATACTTGGAATGAGAATATTTTGAGATCAGTATGAAATGACCATTTCTTAGATTAAAAACTGAAAACTGGGAAGTTGTAAAAACATTACACTGTAGTTCACTCTTAAGATTCAAGGTTTGACTCTCTGCAGCAGTGTTTTCAGATTTCAGTTCTTAATATTATTTCAATCAAAAAGTGTTTTATCATTTAGACGTTTATATGACCCCGGACTGACGTAACGTAATGACATGCTTAGACCAACTAATACAAGTTAAGCAACAGCAGTCACAATCGGTATTTGGATGGGTGACCACCTAACATTATTGTGTACTGTTGTTGTATAATAATAATAATAATAATCCACTTTGGTTAATGGCTTTATAGCTGAAAATAGCGAAAGCCAGAAATTTAAAAAAAAAAAGACGTTTATATATAGTTGTTCAATACAAAAAGAAATACAAAAACTGAAACAATTTTTTTGAGCCATATAATTTTATAAAAAAACTTTACAGGGGACTTAATAATAAAACATCCCTCGGGTTCTTTTTCAATCTTTTCCACTAGAAATATAAATAGTGTACAAATCCAAATGCTAAATATATGCATTAAACATTTTATTTGATATTGCATTACTAAATGTTTTCGAAAAATCTACTTGTTTCAAATTAATTTTTCTAAAAATATTTTCGCCTAAACACTTCAAAAGGTAGTTTACTAAACAATTCAAAATTTGTGTATGTGTTAATAGTCGTTTCACCATTAAAGGACAAATAGTTCTGTTTGTTCATCGACGGTTTTTTTTGCTATAACCATACATGACCAAAATAGTCCATAAACCAAAAACCTGACGATTAAAACTCCATCTTCTCTTGTCAAATTTGGCTAAAATTGGTATTTTTTCTGAGCATTCGTATAAAGTTGATAAACTAAATTCAAACAAAGTTGAACAGATCGTTAATTGTACCGATCTATACCGATTCTGTCACCCCGATTCACTGTGACCAAAAGTTGATTAGGTAAAAAACACGTTACATTTGCCTCGGTCAAAAGCTATAATCTCTAAATTTCAATAATAATTCAGGCTTTGTTTACAAATATGCAAAAAAATAGAATAGGGGTTAAATAAATTTTTTTTTTAAAGTAGACGCCATTTTGTGAATTTTTTATTTTTTTTCGGCCGAAGTTCAAGATGTAGCGACATCTTTACTTATTAAGATTTTTTTTTGTTTGTTCGATTTAGATCACTACAAGGGTTGGAATCATGCCAACCAGGGAGCACTGTTTGACTAGCAACCCCCACTTCACCGACCTGTCACTGGATGAATTTTTGACTTTTTTTTTTTTTAATTTTTTTTATATACTTTAAAAATCAATAAATATTATATAAAAAAATGGATAGTAAAAATTTTTTTAATTTTTTTTTATCCAAGTTTGAAAAATACCCAAAAAGTAGGGCTCTAGACCAGAATACCCCCTTATTATTATTTTAAATGGGATGTATGTCACTAATACTAATTGATTTCTTCCCTGGAATTAAATCTATATATATATTATATATATCAAATAACGGTGACTTTGTTGACCAGTTTATACTGGACTTCTTGTCTAGTTTTACTGTGTGTTGTTTGTTTTTATATTTTGTTTTTATTGTTTATATTTATTGTTGTTATATTTTATTTTTTATTTATTTAATCCTATGATTTCTTTATTTATGATCTCTTTATTTATTTTGTTTTTCACAAATTTTTATGTCTGTTTTTATTGTCACAATAGCATTGGAGAAGAAGATATAGAACTGTATAATTTTGTAGCAGGCGATTAATGTTTTATTTGATTTTATGAAAGAAAAATGAAGATAGCTCCGAATAAAGTTTTTGTTTAAACACTTAAAACTATTTTGTTTACAATATTTAAGTGTTCCTTTTTTTTTTTTTTTGGTCACTCGATTAAAAATCCTCTAACAATGGTGCAAAAAGGAGAGTAAAAACACCCGCAACAAAATACAGTGACAAATAATCCGATTTTCAATGTATAATAATATAATAATCAAATGAATTTTTCTTTTAAGAGATATCAATATTATTTTGCAATTAAAAAAAAAAAAAAATTGCAAGAGAAAAAAAGTCAAATTATAAAATTGATGAAAGGATTGATTTTTAAAGTGTGTACAGCTGATATTTGTCGTGTTCTTTGGAGTTCACCGTGTGATTAAAATAGACGATATTAGTGGTTGATTTTTACGTGTATTTATTTTTCGATTTTCAGTGAAAAGAGTATTATAATTAAATTGTTCCCATTAATGTGAGTACATCTTCTTTTCGGTCGTAATTCTATCAGGAAGTAGTTCATAAGAAACAAACTTGAAGTATCCAGATAGAGCTAAGCCTGGATGTATTAATGAACAATTTGTACAATTTATACAAAATAATAATCTGATTGACGATATGATGGTATATTGTTAAAATATAATATTCATTAAAATTAAATTATCAGAAAAAAAATTCACGTTTGTTCCCTCATTTCATTCACAATTCAATAGTGATCGATATCTATTTCTCCTCATCTAACGAACTTGTCAAATTATAGTAATTGTCATATTCTGTCAAAATAATATATATAATTCTTTTGTGGCGACAGTCTTATTATTTGTTACAAAAAATATAAACACTGATTTTAACGTTTTGATATAGATAGTTTTTTTTTTTTTATTCAAACAACGAACGAAATGTGTAATTCTAAACATTTTGAACTAAGGGAAATTGGGGTTAGACGTCACATTTTTTTCTTTTGATTGGTATATTCAACATTATTAATATACGATATATATTAGAAAATTAATTGAAATATTTTGTGGAAATAATATTTACCATTCTGGAGGAAATAAGTTATACCCATTTTACCCCACACCCGAATTGGTTGTCACTGAAGTTCCTAGTAAGAAAAATGAGGTTCGAATGAAGTTTTATTTCAAATGTTTTCTTCAACAGGTTTTAAATTTAGTGATCCAGAAAATTTTTCTTACCTAGTGTTCCTTTTGTATATCTAAGTTTTGAGTAATTTCTTCAGCAAAGGACAGTTTTGTTCTACTAGTAATATTCGATGTCTCAAAAGAGACAACATTGTCTGATTTCCTTGTATTTCAAGCATTCCCCACATTAGTTTTGAGCCTAACTTCGAAGAAAATATCTTTACTTGGAATTAAACAAACAATTAAATAATATCACAACGAATTCGTTGATAAATTTTTATTTCTTACTGAAAATATATTTCTATTAGTCCTCATGTGGTTTTTTACAGCAAAAACCTAATTCCGACTGTTTACAAGCATTGATTTGAATTTTCGTTCGGTGTACGCGATTCTACTGAAGTAATTCTGTGTCGTATCGGTAATAAGTTTTGTTTTTCAATATTACTTTTGAAGTTACCCTTTTGTAAAAACCTACCTACCTTACGATTTTCAACCCCCTGCTCGTCTATCTTTATAATTTGATCTGTTTTCTATATTCGTTTCAATTAATTTTAATTTCTTTTTCATCATTTTACTGTTTCCAATGCAACGATGAGGAATAAAATCAAAACAGGTATATTTAGAAAATCTATAATATTATTAAGCAAGACTTAATTATAAAATTTTGATTGACCAGCCAATTCGTAATATAAAATTATAATTGCTCTAGTAAATTAAATTCACATGAGAATTAGGGTATCGCAAACGTTCAACAAGTTGTAACTTAAATTCCCCTCAAGGTTTTTGAAAGATTTTAAGTTTTAAATATGATTTGGATACGAAATAAATTAATAGAGGTAAGTAAAAACCTTAAAAATAATATTTATGATAAAATTTAGAAAAAATTACTTACATTAAGATAGGAAATTTAACAGCTTCGTTCTGTAACAGATAAATTTTTAAATATATAATTTTATATTGAATCTAAATATAGCCGAAATAAAAAAGTATAATTGTAATTGCAAAATTTACCATTTTTTTTATCTCAAAATAATAGTTTGATGAGTTTTTATTAATTTTCCTAATAAAATATAAAAAACTGTTTATTAGAAGCCTTTATTTACTTCCGTGTCGATGTAAGTATATAATGAAATATTGCAAAATAAATTTTACCCACTTTTTGATGTTCCATTCTAAACGCATTTTTTATTCTACTGATTATTTTAAGGAATTATAGCTTATAAATAGAACTACTTTTTGGAAGTAAATAAATTAGTTTCATCATCAAGTATTGAAATTCTATGTATTTGATAATTTAAAAATATAACAATAACCAGATAATGGTACAATACTATGTTGTTACTTTGACCAGGAGGCAGTGTACTTTTACCCACTTGTATAAAAATTAAAGAAAATGCATTAAAAAAAATTATTTTATTATGCAAAATTTCTTATGTATCTAATATTATGAGGTTAATTGACGGCAAAACTGGGAAATATTGTACACCATCCATCCATTATGGAATTAAAATATGCAGCACGTTTACCTATTTTCATTTTTTTTACCTATTTAGAAATATTAATTACTCGATTGTTATGTGGTGTTGAGTTGTTTATCAAAATTAATTTTTTTTATAAAAACTTTCATTATAATGTGATAATTATAAAATACACCATAAAATTAGTGTACATTAGAATTTTAAGTAAGCGTAGAAGATTCAGGTCGTTGTGTTTTTTGATTCCAAATGTATAATTCCTCATATTTAATAAATATCCTTATACTTTTAATTAGCAATGCTAAGAATTTTCAGAAAAAAAGAAATAAAATTCCAGAAAAGTAGAATTGTACTTTTTGCTTATTAAGTAAGTGTTATTTAAAAATAGCAAAGCCTGTCTGTGTATCAAAATATTTTGATATTTTTGTTCTTAAATGAACTGGCATCGTACATACGAAGCTCAACTTCCTCAATATAGTTTTGTTGGGCTATATTTACTTTCAGGTAATTTTTGACCGGTTTATTAATCGTAATTAAGTCATTCTTCTTTCAAGTAATTATATTTTATAATTGTAAAATATCGTTTCATTAAATTTTATATATAAAATTTTAAAAAATCAATACACCCGAATAAATATTTAACTAATTAATTGACATGTAGTTAAAAATATATATTTTTGTATTGTTAAATAAACATCACACTGGTGGTGGGTATTTATTTTTTATTTAGATTTTTTTTTTTTGTTTTAAATGTAATTAATTTTTATTTTAATTTATTAGTATTAATTATTTTTTAATTACATATTAAATATGTATAATTTATATATTAAATAACAGATAATACATTTTAACTATTATTTAATAAAAATTAAATTGTTTTTATTTTAAAATAATTTACAGAGTGTTTAAGAAGGCAGGATAAGTTATTGAAAAATTATTCATAGATAGAGTAGCCTTGACTGATTTTATACTGAATGATCCTTACGACTTCCGGACCTGAACGATATTCGCTTATAATTCAGCAGATTCTGTTATGAAATTCTGAAATGCTTAGCGTTTGTCAACCGCATCATGCAAAATCAGTTATTACACATCTTGGTTATATTTATATTAATCGGACCTCCCGTTTGGATTAAGCCACCTTACGTTACAATTTAAAAAAATTTACCTCTTTTATTTATATTCAATTTTTATTTTTATAATAAATAAAAATAGTCTGATCAATTAATCATTTTTTCGAAATATTGTTATTAAATCTGATCTCATTTTGGTTTTATCAGGTCCAAAATATTATTTCGAAAAAATGATTAATTGATTTGACTATTTATAACGATTGTCTTGATACAAATTAAATTCCAATGTTGATACAAATTAAAATCCAATATTTAAGTAATTTTGAATTATGCTCATTATTATATTAGATAATTTCTTAATTAATCGAAAATTAAATTTTTATTTTTAATAATAAAAAGTGACCTAACTAAGGATATATGGTTCAATCTATATAGTTATTTGAATTAGTTAATACTAGACTGACTATCTATTATGTCAATTAATATAAAATGGTCAACTCTATTTGGAACATTAAATATTTTCAACAAAATAAACAATATTTATGTTCATAAACACTATATATATATTTGAATGTAAAACGTTAACGATATGTAATATATGGTTATAACAAATATGTAACGATATGGAAATAAATAATGAAATGTTCGATGTATTTCCGTTTCTTATGCAGTTATATCAATCTTCTATGGGACCGATAAATCCAAGTGCAGCTTTTTTCGGAATACACGGCATATCCTGCATACAGTATGTATTTTATACGAAATACTACAACTTATTTCTACTCCCGGATAAGTTTGTTACTATTTAAGATATTCTCATTACTTTGAAATGGATGCTACTCAAGTTTGTATAAGTATGACCTGAAGGTTTCACACATCTACGTTAAACAGTTTTAGAGACTTTGCAATTCAAAAAATTTATTTTACTATATTGATTCACTCACTGATGTTTGAAAATTATCAAACGCTTCTCATATAGGTTGAAATTTGATAGGTTGATTTAGAACAGATTTTGACGAAGAAGCAAAGGGAAAAATCGAAAGTCTATTTTCAGTCTTAGCGGCGCTCAATATAAATGTGAAATATTTCCACAGTTCATTTATGGAAATTATCTCATTCGATGATTAATGGTGGACAAGAACGCTTGGAATTTTCGTGGTACAGTCGGCAATAATTTCCTAAATTGTTTTGTTATAAAATCATTCGTTGCTATAATTGATTTCTTGGCTGATCGATTTTATATCAGATTATTGTGAAGAACTTTATGATTTACAATATTTCCATATCCTCTGAGCCTAAAACCACAAATTCTATTTACTTTTCTAAGTGAAAACAAAATATGTGGTACATATTCGTAGTTCTTCTTATGGCTACCGTTTCCATATATGCTCTACCAATTATTATTCATCCCTCCTCTAGTTTCCTATTGAATTTAACTTGAGAATAGTTCTTAAATGCAGACTCTAATGACAATTCATCATTGGATAATGATGAATTATTTTTGGATTGTATTATTAATTTCTCAACGATGTTCAGTAATATAACGTAATGTAATATACAGTAGCGGATGTTACATGATTATAACCAAATAATAAATATATAATCTCATATATTTTACTTTGATGAATGTGTTTTAATAAACTAATATGAAAACACTGATGCTATTAATTTAATTAAATTATTTTTGGTTCCAAATATATCTATCTAACATATATATGTAATATGTGTGCTTAAAATTAGAGGTTTGAAATATGTTTATTTATTTGCATCGCTATAATTTATTTGACATATCTGATGATTGTCAACATTTTCTTGATTTATCACAATAAATGCCTAAATACTAAATATATTTTTACATACCAGAGTTATTTTATGGATCCCTTTTAAAAATTTAAATAAAAAGCCGGTCTTCAACCGGTTGAAGATAACTGCTTTAAATTCTGTTGCAACATTTGAATCAAAAAATGTTGCAACGTAAATAAAAGATTGTAAATGACTGTATAAGCGTTAGTAGAGCGACATCATACACTCCTAAAAAACAATAAAATAAATTGGTATTACAAATTAAAAAATAAAGATGTGACAAAAAAATCACAAATAATTATTGCTATGAATATTCAAGTGTTTTATTTACGTTATTAAGGTCTAGTGTGTTATATTTCCTTAAAATGGACAGTATAATAACTAAACAAGAAAAACACAATTTATAAGTTTTTCTTTTTATACAGTCAATTTTATACAAAAAGTTGAAGTCTATTCATTTTACACAAAATATCACTTACGAAGTTTATTAAAAGTAATTATACTTTACAATAAAGCACTAAAAGTAGATGACGTATTAATGATTTCAAAAATTCATTAATTATTTAAAGTTTAATTTCTTTTGCGTAATGAAAAATAACGTAATTGTCTATATAAAATATTTTTCTATCAGGTAAATAATAATTTTAGTATAATACTTATTTTAATTGAACAATGGCCTGCTACTCAATTTCTTTTTATTTATATTTGTATTTTACGGATCCAACAAGAGTTTTTTTTACGCTGTATATCTTACGAAATAGTTGATTGGGATATTTTTGTTTCCAAAAATATTTATTATACAGATAAGAAAAAGGAATAAAATTTGATGGTCTCGAAACTAGCAATGTAAAATTTGTATGGTTCTAAAAGTAAAAGACGAAGTAACAAAGAAATTTGGCTTATTGAAATATTTAAAAGAGCAAATTTTTAAAGAA
This sequence comes from Chrysopa pallens, assembly GCA_020423425.1. Taxonomy (NCBI): domain Eukaryota; kingdom Metazoa; phylum Arthropoda; class Insecta; order Neuroptera; family Chrysopidae; genus Chrysopa; species Chrysopa pallens. Next base: position 13,461,697 of record CM035593.1, on the reverse strand, counting down.
GAAATTTTACAGCATAAATTGTTTAACTATTTGAGTGTAGAATATTATATAAAAAAAATGTTATAGCATTATATAAAGTTAAAACCTATATTTTCCGAAACGATTTCGTTAATTTTCTCGTTATTATACAAACACCTTATATCGAACTAACATGTTTAAATTGGGTAGATAATTTTATTTACAAATATTGATTTAAAGTCATTAAACATCTATAAACACTAAACCAGGTACCATATGTAAATCAATTAAAGATTTCACTTTGATCCTGAGAAAATGTGTAATGACGTAAAAAATTTGTGTACTTTTCATGTAAAATAAATCATTTATCATTGAGAACTTTTCATATTCCATTTCCCTTTTTCATACAAACATGCATACAGTAAACAATAGAAAAATACTTACACAAAAGATTGTAAAACAATATTTGTCTAGCAAAAAGCAAATAAAACGTTTTGTAATATATATATATATACTTTTTTATAGAAAAATAATTACCGACCTCAAAAACTGCAATTAAATACGGATTTAAAGTCAGGATCTAAAAATTTAGTTTTATTTGTGTTAAATGGTTAATTTTTAAGTTTCTTTTTTTCTTTCGGGCTAATTCGAAAATAAGTAGATAATACATTGGTTAAGGAATTTTAGAATTGAATGCAATCACTACTATGTATAAACCTAAATCAAGAGGTAACGTAACTGTCCCTTGGGATGGATGGAGGTGTATGGTAATGAGATGTGGAAAATATTCAGAAAATCTTCAAGTAAATGGAATAACCAACAAAGGAGTTTCACAGTTAAAATACCTAGGAATTAATGAAGGCAAACCAAATCCCACTTTCAAAGTACAGTATGAGATTGGTAATCGCACTTATTTTGTTGACATGACAAAAATTGGAGTATTTGATCTCAATGTCATACTAAGCATCTACGGAGAACTTAAACTGTATGAGGATGTGAATTAGTAACAATCTAATCTGTTGAAGACATGGACGTATAACTTTTTAAAGAAAATTATTAATACATCACCAAGAAGTTATGTGAAACAGCTAAAAAAATGGTAATTAGTATATGTAATGACTCTCTTTCTTTTTGAAAACTGTCTCGTAGTTTCAAATAATAATGAATTTTTAACATTAAATAAAAACAGTACATTGTTAATACTTTTATAAACATTGTTGTCATCATTAACAGTAACTGATGCCAATCCTCCTTTATTTTTTGAAGTCAGGCAAAAAAAAAACCGCCTTGTATTCTATAATACCCCTTTTGGAGTTTATTTGTGAAAATTTTTATAATTTATCATTTTACTACAGACATAGATAAAACCATTAAGAGAAAACTGAAAAAGCATTTATCATTTTTCTCTGGTATGATTCGTATTTTTCTATTTGTTTGCTCGTCCTCCGCGCGCGTTGCATAAAAGCATAAAATAAAAATCACTACTCTACATTTTTACCGCACATTTATTTAAAAAAAAAATCTCTTTTTAAGGGTAAATGGGGATGATCATTTGTCATAACATATATTTGGTGAAAAATTATATATGTCATTGGGAAAAAATAAATGCAGATATAATTTTTTTCCACCAAAAAACTACAACAAAAAATTGTTATTCGCTTTGTTAAAATTTCATAGTTTTCGCATTTCTGGAATGTATCGTTCCATTCATAAATTTTTTCGTGATTGTTTCTTTTTTTTTTATTTTTATTTTTTTATTTATTTGTACCCAAAAAATCGTATTTTAAAAGTCCGTATAAATTATAATGGTTACATTGTTTGTTTTAAACTTTTAAACCTTTAAAAATTAAACATAAATTATTATCACAAAATAATTTAGAATTTATGTATGAGTATGTTTATATGCATGTATTATTTTCATTAAAATGAATGATTGAATTTGAGTTTTTTTTTGGAAGAAACACTATTTTGTCCGTGTACGATGTGCTAATGGTGTAATACCTAGTGATGGAATGAATGAATACCTGAGAATATATAAATTAAAAAAAAAAATACGTTGTTAATTCTTTTGAATTCTTATAGTGGAACTTCAAACCATCGAAAATAAATAGGTATAGGTATCTGAATGTGCATAAAAAAGAAGAATATAACTGGTAGTATCGGTACAAGATGGGCTAACAGATGATTAACTGACACTCCAATAGGGACCTATGAGATATTTCGCTAGCTATTATTGATTACAGGAATATTTTTTTTTACAAAGCGTTAGTGTGATAAATCTCTGAAACCTAGGTCTGAAAAGATTCCGAACTCATCATAGAGTGAACCAATATTGGTGGTTTTTGAGAAAATTGAATATCGAACCAAAAGACTCCAATCCAAACAACAAATTAATGCAAGTTCAATTCTTCCATTTTCTCGAAAACACTCACGTCGACTTACTCAAAAGACTGCCAAATAATAACTACGCGAGGTTATTCTGACGATTTGTATATTAAAGCTCCCTATTATGTTATTAAAAACAGGTGCTGCTATCTTGAAGTCAAGGTCGGAATCTTTTCAGACGCTAGTATTTATAGAAATGTAGAAACAGTTTATCTTTCAAAATGATCCCAGAGAATGTTAGAGAGAAACTCTGCATTAAAATTTTAGGAGAAACAGTAATTGACAAGTGTTTCAAACAAATTAGTATTTTAATAGTTAATACTAATTTTTATTATTTCCAGATTAAAATTTAAACAGTGTTTAGTTTTTTAACGATATAATTAAATTTAGTGCTATTATCAGACGACAGTTATACGGTCTTTAATTATGAAAGAAGTAATATATCCGAAAAAATCGAAACTTGAATTTTCCTCAAATACGGTTTAACTCAAAAAATAATTTTACGTTATATTTTTTATTCTATTATTATACCTAAAGTTTGGTCACTTAGCTTCTACACATTCTGTATATGCATTTTGTGACGCTATCTTTAAGACTATGTGAAAGAAAGAATAAAATATCTTCAATTGCAGAATTTCTTGAATTTTAATTTACTAATAAGATTTCTTTCAATAAGTCAATAATAAAATTTTATTTAAATAAAATATTTAAAAAAAAAGAAAGTAAATTATAAAATTTTTTATTCTTATTCATATTATAATATTCTATAATATAATAATGTTGTTGAACATTTTCATTAAAGCAGTAAAACTTTATCTTTGTAATAAGATGTATGTCAATATTTATAAAACAAAAATCAAGTATTTTCTTCGTATTATAATTTTCAAGAAGTCAGTTGACTGAGTTTTGATTTTAGTTCATTTATAATATTATTATTTTACTTCCATATACTTATTCACAAATATATGATGTGTTATACCTACATGGGTATTCTGGTATATTTTGGCCCCTTTTTAATTTTGCCAAATTCAACAATTTTCATTCTAAACTATTCACATATTTATAAAAAATACTGATTTAGATTTACTATTGTTTAATCGTAAGTCGTAAGTCTTGATGGTATATATGGGTGATTTTAGTGACGAGAGAATATTCTGCAGCTCACCTGATATTGTTTATACTTTTATTGCATTAACTTAGGATTTGAAAACACAATTTGGAAAAATATTTTAAACGGCATAGCAAAGTTTAGATTACGATATAATCCTCGGTACTCTCTCCCCAGAAAGTATAATAAACTGTTTTATTAACTAGATAATTTAAACATGAGCATCAATAAAAGGGAGATAAATAGGAAATATTTTTCAGCAGTTGATATAATAAAGAAAATATTTCGGATGTTTATTTTTTCTAATTTGTGATGCTCTATATAGTGAAGATATTATACACAATCGTATTCAGTAAATTTAGTGGCTAGAAACTGATTGCATAAAATTGGCATTTCATATCCATATCTAGTTTGTTTGTCCGATTACAAATAATTATATAGATATTTCTTTCGAGAATTTTTACCAGCCTTGACTAGATTTGGATTCGGTAAAACTATTGAGAATTTTGTATGATATTTTGAGTTTATGATTGCTTCAAAAAATGTGATCTCGAATCTTAAAAAAAAAACTGATTTAGTATTTTATATTATTGATTTAGTTAAAGGTGAACTTCTACATATCTAAACTTTCTAAATAAATGCTTTAAGTTATTTAATTATTTGAAATTATCACTTTGAATATTCGGAGTTGATACAATCGTTGTGCTAATATGTGAAACAAAGAATAAATTTTATAAATTTAATATTGATATCTCTGATGTTTAAAATTGGAATAATTTTAATGTATTGAATAAAAATATCATAATAATTATCTGTTTTCTTAAAAACAAAGTATTCTGATGATAATCCCATAACCACCTGCTATCAAATATTTTTTTTCACCGGCTTAAAAATTTATAAATCTTATTTTTTTACTAGCCCGTTTTATATAAGTACCAGAAAAACCAAAGCTACAATTAAAGCTACTTTTATAACCGCAAATATAAAATCAATGTCGTACCGAAAATCATACAATTTTCGTCCTTCGTGTGTAGAATCACTAATATATAGAATGGTTTTATTCTTACTTGACATGCAAAAATATATAGAAAACTAAGTTGAATTAAGAAAATTATTGAAAGAGAGTAACAATTGAGTCCGGCAATTGAGTCCGGAATCTTCCACACCAACTACACCAAAATGCTTTGTAGTCAATTAGAGATATTTTGTTGTATATGCAGTGTCTCCAATATCACTAAAATTGTATGATATCTCACATTCTTAATGACAACTTTATGTTCTATTTAAAAATCAATGTCAGTTTAAACAAATAACAATTTTTGGAATATCATTTGCAATTATGAAACACACCTTTATTCATTGAAAAAACCACTATTGAAGGAATCGTAAATAAAAAACATTGCATCAGGATTTTGTAAATAGAAGGGTGTTTTTTAAGTATAGGAGTTATTGTGGAGCATGGTTATATTTGGAAAATAAATTTTCTGATTTTAACTAAACCCGTCACAGTCACATGGGGTCCAATGGACCCCATCCAAACTTCGGGGCAATAATATTGAAATAAATATTTTTTTTTTTTTTGCAAAATTCATTAATCTTACAAATTTTTCTTGAAAATATAATGTTTTTTCGAGTAAATTGGCGGTTTTATCTGTTCAAATATTGCTTAAATTAAAGTTTACATGAATTTTTGAATAAAAATCGAAATCGAAATTTGCGTTTTGTATCCGTATTGTTTTTAACTATTTCAATATCTCAAAAAAAAGAAAATGGAAAAAAGAAATAATAAAAAGAACTATGGATTACCTAAAGAGAATATTAAATTAAAGTTTGTCACATAATTTTTCTGTGTGGGGTCTGCTGGACCCCATGTGACCCATACGTTATTATTTAGATGTGTGATCGCAACAGGTTAGTATAGAAATAAAACATCGTAAAATGTAAAAATCCACAAATTCAGTTTGAATATGAAACGTTTTTTGTATAGTTGACTCCTTTTTGATTAAGATTTCATTTGAAAAATTAAACTTTTCATGTTTTGCGTTAATATAACAATAAAATATAAGCCAAACGTAAAAACCGCATTAACAAGCCATCAGTCAAATGAACTTAACTCCATCACTCTAGCATGTGTAGATGTAATGCTCAAATTTTTAGGGGTTTGTACCCCTTTTTGACAGAGTTTGACAAAGTAATCTCGCAATATTTTTATAGGTAAGTAATGATATTTTACACATAACGACCACAATGTCATTAAAATATAAATTGTTTCATCGAATTGATTTTAATCACTATTGTTTCTAACATCTTTGACCCGACAAATGTAAAAATTTTCTAAAAAAATACTAAAACAAACAACAAACTGATTTAGAAATCAAAATAGGATGCTATCCATGCATTAAGTCTATCCATAGAGGTCGATTGAAGTTTACAATATTAATTCTTTTTAATATTTTAATTAAATTTTATATAGAATTTTATTATTTCACATTTTATAATTATTTTTCGACATATTAACCTAATTATATAAAAAATGTTAATGACATTTTAACCTAATTGATAAAATTATTTAATGTTTTATTTTCAAGTTTTTTTAGAAAGAACAGTTTTCGAATATTTTTGATGTAAAATTTCCAGATTTTATACAGTATAAATTCAAAATTCGATTAATTTATTCAACAACAAAAGTACATCAAAACGATAAAAGTACTATTGGATTTTATTTACAAAATTGCTTACATTACAAAGTAAAAAAATTGAAGATAATAACGAACATTGCTCACTATTTAAATACTCGGCATGGTCAATAATGTCCAATCAGAAAGCTATAGTTTTTTTATTAGCTACAACTTTTACACTTATCTTTTTTCGAATAGATGCTCAGTTGAGCACCAAATTGCAAAAACGAAATATTACGTATATACTACCGAACCACCCATTCAGGGACTTCTACAGAGTTTGAACGATTCTTCCTCAATTATTTACACCATTAACACAGTTTCCGACCATTTTGTTAATAGCCTAATTTTAAACTTACTGACATTATTTCCTACTTTTTAGTTTGATGTTTTAATAAGGCGTGTCAAATAGTTTTTAAACTATTATTCATTGTTTTGACCGTTTTTCCTAAAGGTTTAAAGTAAGTATTAAAGATTCGTAATCAAAAGACTACCAATATTTCCATTCGCTTTCTGGTTTTGTTCTTGATTTATCATACTGAGACTGATATATTAATATGGGATAGTTTATTGATTTTATGCCTGAATTTGGTTAGCATTTTCAATTTTTAATCTTTTCAAACTTAGGACTAAATTAAGTATACCCGCATACATAAAAGCAGTCTAAAATTCGGGCAGACATTCTTAGCTGAAGAATTTAGCATAATTACTTCAATAAATAGAAATAAGTGGACTATATAAATTGGGAAATTAAACTATGACAATTTTTAAATACGAAAGATGGAAAAACCAAAATTAATCAAATCAAGTACTTACGTTTATCCGAAATCATGTCATAAAAATGAAAGTGGTCGGGTACGTATAGTCTGAAAATAGACTATTTAAAATATCAGAAATGAAATGGTAGAAAGGAGCAGTAGTGTCAACGCATTTTTATTATTTAATATGTTAGTTTGGTACTTAAATATAATGTCCCTCATTCAATTATTTCAAAATAGAGTAGAGCGAAATTTGAGATTTTTGAATGGCAAACTCCACTATGATTACCGAATTCTTAGCTATTTAAGTATATAATAGAATAAACAAGAACTCGTAAACATATTGAACATGTGTCTACAATTTTTGAATGATATATCTGACAAACTAATGGCTATATTAATTCCTCTTGTATAAAAAACTAAATAACTTAAATCTTTTTATTTTAAAGTAAAAATAACTATTATATAAAATGTTTTGGTTCATCGAGGATTGAACTAAAAGACAGTACATTACCAATAAAATTTAAAATTTATTGAATTATGGTTCATTTCACTCAATTAAATTCGTTTAAATTTGGTAATAAACCATTGAAGCGAATTCTCTAAAATCACTAAAATTAAGTCCATTGATTTGTTGAAAGGTTAAAAATAATAAATAAAGCAATATACACATACGATAGAAAATAAAATAAAATATCGAAATTTTTTGTTTTTGTCCAAAAAATTTGAGCGCGTCAGATATTTGACAGTGATACAAGGATATCTACAAAAATTATAATCTCTGAACTGTTATTTTTCTATATCTTTTTTTTTTTTAAATTTAATTGAAAATAACAACTACTAACGTTAATACTCGACATATGGTTATGAGTTATTTATCGTCGTATTATAATTTATCATTAGCGTTCATAAAATACATAAAACATGCAATCTATACAATTATAAATACATATATAATATTAATATGTATTGTATTATAATTATATATATATATATTTATTAGGTAAATTAGAGTTGGAATTTTATCGAATCATTTAATCGAAATCATTTTATGAAAAAAGATTTCGAAAAGCAGATGTTAAAAAAGGTGTTCGAAAAATAACAAATAATAGTTAATATTCTTCAATTTTTCGTACTCTTTTATGGTTAAAATTTGGGGCATGATCCATTGGACTCAATTCAAAGATTTTTTCACGAAATTCACGAAATCTTAATAATTAAGTCTAGAATATATCATTAAAATTTCAACTCGTATCTCTTTTCGTTTTTGAGTTATATTGATAATAGACGGGTGGCAAACGGATGGACGGACAGAAATGGAATTATGTGATTCAGAAATGGAATTATGTGATTCTTTATACAGCTTTACCATAATTTTGTTTGTGCGATCAATATTTACCAACCTTTCAAAATTTATCCTTACATTAATATACAATTAATTGCAACGTAGTTTTCGTGTTAGATAAATATGAAAATGGCAAATGCGGTTTTAAGGATTTTATATTTCAATATTTGAACATTTCAGGATAATAAAAAATTGTATGTATGAATTGTCTATTGATACAAAATATTGAAAAATTAGTAATACCTACGAAAAGTATTTTTTTTTCTGTTTTGAACGATTTCATAAAAGCCGAATCAGAATCAGTTTTGTACGATTCAACATTTAAAAGAGCAAAGCCATAAGACGAAATTTAATACACCCTCATATAATTCGTTTTGCCATAACAAATTAATTTAAAAAGAAAGTTTTGATATCTGGTTGAATATTTTCATTTCGTAAATTAACATTTAATGTTGTATAGAAACGATCGACATTTCGTTTCTTTCATTATTATTCGTTCAATCATTTTAAATATCTTACAAAACGATGTACAGATAATAATAGGTGGATTGGTGGTACCAACGAAAATAGACATATTCCTTTTTTTTTCATTCTTCTAAGCTATTCGAGCGAATATTTAATCATCACAAATTATCATAAATAAATTATTCAATATTTTATAAAATTTTATTATTTATTTTTAAACAAAAGATAATGAAAAATTTATTTCATTCCAATGAAATTTTAATAAATTAAAAAAATAATATCGAAATTATTAGGTTTTCCTTTTTTTTTAAAACAACTTTTTTCATATAATTTTTTACAACAAACATTTTTTATTGAAAATTACTGTTTGTTTCCGAATCCATATACAGTCTATTTTTTTGATCGAACCAATTAAATATATTGATGTTTAATAATAGTGCATGATGGGTTAGAAGCAGTTTTTATTTAGGGAAAAAATGACGAGCAATTAATAATGAAGTCAAATGAAAATACTTTGGAAGTAACGAATTCTGGTTAAAATTTTTGCTTATACTGTTAAATGTCAAAAACCAAAGACCAATATTTTTCCTGAAAAATGTGTCAAGTTGCCTTCATTCCTTCATTTTAAACAAATGATTTTCCTTAACTTCAAAAAATTTTAATTTATTAATCATATTAAGAAAATTGATAAATTGTAATACGAAAAATTTTAAACATGTTTTTGCAAAAATAGGAAAATGTGTGCCAAATTTTTAACTCTATTTAACTAACAGATTTAATATAGATGAGTTTTGGGAAAAATGAAGATTTTAACTGTATTTGCACAGCCTGGAGTGTAAAAAATGATGATATTGTTTCTAATAATATATATTTTACAATTTAAACAATTTTAGCAAAATTTTATTAAAGTTCCAGTAATTTATCAATTAATGATTGAAGTATGTAGGTTAGTATTAATTACTAGAATTTGACTTGAATTTTCTCGAATTTAAACACTATGAAAAATGTTTCAAATGTAAGGTGTTTGCTTTCAATCATTTTTTTAATATACCTATTTTTACTTCCATCTTTTATGGTTTAAAAAATAGGTCACGGATCCATAAGACTTCATTCAAACATTTTTCATTCAAAAAAGTTTTCAATTGTTTTTCTTCACATATACAAGAATACAAGAAGATAATATTAAAGCTTGCATGTCAAAAACAATAATTTTATATTAAATAATTTATAAAAAGCATTAGATAAATAAAATATTCCGTTTAAATTGCTTCATTACAAATACCATTTTTATTATTTAAGTTCATAAATCAATTAATACATATACATATATATATATATTATATATATATATAATATATATATATATATATATGTATTATGAAAATTAAATTACAAGAAGAAAAATATTGAATATTTTTATATCGAATGATGAATGAATATAAAAATTCATTTTTATTGTATTCGACGGAGACAAAAGTCTGAGTAGTGTTTTATATAACAATTAAATAATTTAATTTTATTTTTTTATTATTATGAGTATAAATTTATTTTAATTACATTTTCCACATATGGTGGAAGTGGTTTATCATTTCCCTCATATTTCCATTTGTATATTTTATTCAGAATAATTATTTTAATTTTTCTCGTGTTTATAACTTTAACACAGTTTGTAGAATGTTATATGAAATGAAAATAATTCTTGTCTTAATGAAAAATAAACATTCGGTTCAATCAATCAGAAGGCACTACCATAAATAAATATTTTATATGCCATAGATATTTTATATGCCATAGATAGTTAGTATTTAAAATTTGCATTATAAACCTTTTATTCGTATTTTTAATTTGTAAAACAAAAATTTTGTTAGCACTCAATTTCTAAAATAAAAAATTTTGCTAGTACTTTCGAATATTACTAAAAAGTCTTAAAGTGAAAAATACATTTTGAAATTAAAGCTTTTATTAAAAGAATATATTTAAAAAAAATTATTTTTTACTTGAATTTTTATGAAAATATTTTGGAACTGCAAACAAGAAAAAATATTTATATTTTATAATTCTGCCATGATAGTTTAAAATTGTACTATGACACACTATTGTGTTTGTAACCCAACCTACATTATTATATATGTTCTATTTCAGGGAAATCGAATATCAGGAAGTGGGTCAAATTAACTTATAAGATTTTACTACACAAACCAACACCAAAACAGGTAAATAAAAGAATGTGGAAATTGAAAATAAAAAGAAAGAGTTTATTTTGAATTATATTCGGTTAATTGAATTTTTCAATCAAAATTTTAATTATTTGAAAGGCCCCTTTAATCTCATGTTCATACTAATTTTTAGAATGCTTGAAAATGGTTAAATGAGTATTAACTTCATTTTTTTTAATAGATTATGCATTTTATTGCATATTTTACATAAACAAAAATTTGTATTTTCGTCTATAAAAAATTTTAATTTATAAAAAATAGAGCTTTTTCTGAAAAAAAAAAAGCATTTCGACCGCTAAATTTTATGATGCTTGTTACATTAAAAAAAATAAGTTATTTTTTTCACCCAAAATAAAAATAAAAATAAAAGTACATAAAAAGATTGCTTTATTAAAAACTAGACAATTTTTGCCTTTTAAGTCCTTGGTCATATGTTGAAAAATAGGTAAAACAGAAATTTATTTCGCCCGAATCTCTAAAATAGGGTTTTATTTTTAAAAAATGACGTCGAACCCCCTTGATCTTAGAATTTATCCATCTAAAAATTAATATGCACTTTAGATTAATCGAGCTTATCGAATACTTAAACTTTTGTTTAAAACAATTTTATCGATTCTAGTAGCAATCTACAAGATTATGAATAAAACAGTTTCAATTATTTAAAACTATATAAAAGCTCTGAATAATTGAAAAAATAATGTTTAAATAGGTGAATTTTAGTAATTTTTAATAAGATTAACTTACAAAACAATGGTGACTTCAAAAATTAAACATTTGTCATATTTACCAACATCGACTGATATATAAAAAAAGTAAAATGAAATGGAGCGAAATACCTGTTGTTTAAATTAAGAATTGATACTAACATAAGAAATAGTAATTATATAATTTTTCCATATAGTATATATTTGATAAGACGTAATAATTCGCCCTAGACTTGTGTAAGTCCATTAAATAAATTTAAATAAATAAAATGTTTAAAAACAGAAAGAATTTCAATATCTTTAGTATGAATAAAATATAACAATAAATAAACTATTATATCATTATAAAAATATTTATAAAATATTTAAGGGGATATATTGGGTATTTAACCTAATTTTTATATTTTTAAAAAAGTACTTGTTATCAAAAAAAGTATAAATTGTTAATACGTGTTCTAATTTTTACTATTCACTTGTTTTATGTATTATTTATTGAATTTTGCAAGCGGTATTTCGTATAAAATGAACAATATAAACTTTTAGTATGAGTTTGATAATATGAAAACGAAATAATAATAAATTTTATAGTATAAAATGATAAAAATGCAAAAATAAAACCGTTTATAATATTTTGTTTTCAATCAGTCAATTTTATACAAAATTTATTATATTGTCCATTTGAATGAAATATCACAAATTTGTAAATAATGTATTAATAATAAAAAAAAAACTTTATATTAACAAAATTTTATTCATTTAAATACTTAAAAATAAATTAATTCAAGAATTTTTTTTTTTTTTTTGAACAATTATTTAATATATAGGAATTTAAGAACAAAACAATTATTTAAATTATGGGATTACGAATCAACAAGGGTGAAAAATACCTTAATTTATAGCTTTATCACTTTTATCAACTTTCTTTGTAGGTTTTATTTTTTTGTCTGAATTAAACCAAATTAGTACATTACAAAATAGTAACGATTAAAAATAAATTTAATAAATTTAATGGAAAATTAATCAAAAATATATAAATTGTGAATTTAATTTCGAATATCGATAAAGATATTTTTTGTAACAAAAATCTACTATTCGTTAACGCTAACTCAAAACTTACTAATAACGCTTATAGAAATATACGTCGTTTAACGGTTTTATAAATATTTGAATACTGATTATTATAATTTATATAAACATAATTGTTATATTGTAAATGACTTATTCCAAAATAATGGTAAAAGTTTTCCAAAATAATATTCAGAAAATGACTAACAATTATTAATTTCGTCTCATCATTGGTAGAGATTAGGTTCATACATTAAATATGCAAATTTTATTAAAAAAATTATTTTTAGTTCACTACTATTATAAAATCAAAAATTTGAAGAAATCTCAATGGGTATAATTTTTTGACTATCGCATATTTGTATTATATGATCGCATTTGCTCATTCTTCTTTATAATGACCTTTAATACATCAACACTTCCTTAATAAATGATAAAATCCAAAGTTAAGTAAAATATAACTTTAACTTAAGTAAAAATATGTAATATAATTTTAAGTGAAATATTTGAAATATATACTTACTATTAAAAACATATCTTAAAAAATATATTTTTAAAAAAATTTTAAAAATGCTATCCTCACTTTTAAATATAAATACAAAATTTTATTTATTTATTTAATTTTTTTTTTATTAATTGATGAATAAAATTTTGAGAAAAGTAAACTTGTAATAATTATTAAGTAGACCAAAATTTATTAATCATGTGATAATAATTTCATTGAATTTTAAATTACTTAAAACTACAATTAAAAAAGAAAAGTTTTATATTTATGTCTCTTTGAACAAGTTTGAACTAATTATACGAATAGAAATAATTTAATTAAATATTAGTTTAATTTAATAATGAAATAATTAAAAAATAAAAACGTTTCAGATACAATACAATCCTCATCAGCAAAGAAGAAAAATTATTGTAATCTTTATTATAAAGCAAGAAATAATGATAGGAAGTACAAAAAAAAAATAATATTTCATATCCTATACTTTTCTTAGCAAAGAGGAAAATATTAATTTTAATTAAATGAATTCAAAATGCATGAACAAATTATTTTCATAGAATAAAAAAATAGAAGAAAAGTAATTTAAAATACCTGGAAAAATTAAAGTTTTTCACTTAAATTTGAAGAATAGCAGATTGTTGAACAATAGGCTTTTTCTTTTGTAAAAAACCACTCCGGTAAAAAGAAAAAAAAATTAACTCGTTATTCACTTTGTAACAGAAAATTCACAGTTTTTCTCTTTTTTTTTTTTTTTTAAATAAAATTTTTCCGGTTACATGAAGCGAAAAATAAAAAGGAAAAATTCAAATATTGTTTCGTAGTATGTTATAATGTTTGTTATTTGTATATAAAATCAACAAACCTGCAAACCTATTTTCATTTTCCCCGGTTTTTAGTGAAAATGTATATTAGTGTTCACAATACGAACGGCGGTCACATACTGAAGTGTGACAGTGAACGATACCGATGTTATACGATGGAGTCACTAGCCCACGGCTCCATTTACATGTGTGCGCAACAATATCGGTTCATGTTGTATGTATGTATGTGCTTTACCCAATACAAACCCAATATTGTCGGTTGAGGGTATGTAGGTGCGTTGTGTAACGAATGCGATAGTTACCGTTCACACATATACACTGTCCTGTCGTTCGTCCGTTCAAAGAACTTATTATTCCTTTCCCGTCATAAGAGAGATGCTTTGAATAGTTGAAGAAACTAGAATTTTTTCTAAATGTTTATCAATAAAATTACTAATTTCTAAAGCAAAATATTCTTTTCGTCTTTGAAAATCATTTACACATTTTCTAGAAACTTTAATGGATGTAATACTAACGTTGTGAAAATAAATTTTTATAAAATAACACTTGACTACTAATGAACTTTTGAACTTTTTAGCACTATCAAGTATTGAAAAAATTTTTCTATATATTGGAAATATATTCGGAATGAGGTAAGAATATTTGTAATGATAACTGCAAATTCTTCATTCGCAATATTCCTTTCCACTTCCTCATTTATGTCCAACACAAATATAAAAATAAATTATTCATTACTTGATAATGACTTAATAAGTCGAAAGTTTACTCGATGTTTTAGGGTTTTCACTGAAGTACGAATTAGACGAAGTTCAATTTTTTCATTGTTATGTTCTTCTTCAACAATTAAAAGAATTTAACTTCCAAGAATTTCCTTTTTTAAGTTTAAAAAAATCGTTTTTAGTACAAAGTAAGTACAAGGTACAATTTAATTGACGTTGAAAGCAAAAATAAATATGTATACGCTTGTGATTTTCAATTTTGCTTCATATTCCATGTGACATGAGCCTGGGCATTTTAAGCTTTTATATGCAAGGCTGCAACTCAATATTTTTCATTTTTTGTGATATAAAAACTTTTGATTTATTCATTCGAGTTTTAATAGTGAACTTCAATGTAATGGCCTCGCATTAAAATATACATATATCAATTAGGCTAGGTACACATTGAGACTCAGATACCGCTGCGTAAAATTTTTCGTCAAACATATACATAAAGGAATCTCTGCATATTGGAAAAAAATTAATTTAAAAATTTTGTGTTACAAAATCTTTTATACAAAAATTTTCTATAAAATTGCTCTTTACGTATCTGTAACTTTAATGGCTCAGCTCAGTAAAAAACTTTAATGGCTCCGCTCACTTGAATGTAAATTTGGAAAATTTATAATTTGTAAGTAGGTAGGCGGTTAAAACCCCATAAATTTTTTCTCTAGAACATTTGACGAACTGAGGTTTGTAATGGATTTGAAATGGAAAAATTGCAAATCCATTTAACTAGCTATAAGGATTAACAAATTTGAACAAAACTTTTTTTTTTGTATACATACAGTTGAATATAAATATTTTGATTGCCATTTCACCCATTATCATAAACTATTAAAAAATGTATCCCTATGTGTTATATCACATTGACAAATTTTCCCAAAATAAACATATTTTAGCATATTATTTACAAAATTATTTAAAAC
Organism: Chrysopa pallens; assembly: GCA_020423425.1. Taxonomy (NCBI): domain Eukaryota; kingdom Metazoa; phylum Arthropoda; class Insecta; order Neuroptera; family Chrysopidae; genus Chrysopa; species Chrysopa pallens. Next base: position 13,446,005 of record CM035593.1, on the reverse strand, counting down.
AAGTGAAACTATCCGTGTAATAACTGTTTAAATACTTGTTAAGTATCAATTTGGATTATTTTTAAGCAATAAGATTCATAAATTACCCTAAACATGAAGCACTCATATTTATAACAGTTTGTTATATAAGAATATGTATTATTATTAGCTAAATATCTAAATTTGAGCCTAAATTGTCGAAGTTTACGAAAAAAAGTTTGAAATAAAAATTATTTGATTTCAATTAACAACAGTTATTTGTATTCGAAGTTCTCTTTTATCTTTTAACGTTAAAAAATTTGGTTCGTACATGGTTGGATCGATTTTGATAATTCAGAAAACTAAACTTAAAGTAAGGTCTAGAATACTCCACTAAAATATAAATCCGTTTTCTATCTTCATTTTTTAGCTATCTTGATGACAGATGGCCGGAGAGGCACACAGAAACGGATTAATAAATGAACACTTTGAACTCTATGAATAGCCACACCAAAATTTTTCAGTAGTTTCAAGTTTTTCTATCGAGACTAAATTTAATAACCTTCAAATATTTCATATACTTTATTTGCCGATTAATTATAAATACAAAAATACCTTATTGTTTTTAACTAATAAAAATTAATGTAATATGTATTAGTTCCCGTTTCCCGATTATCCATTGTTGGCAGTGCATTTTTCTTTTAATCGCAATAAATAAAATCTAGTATAGTTATGAATTTTATTATATAAAATTGACGCGTTATTTGCATGTTTACGATCTATATAAGATCTAATCGAGACGAGCTATCATGTTCAACGAGTATTCCCTAGACGGAAGAGCTTTTAAACTATAGAATTATAGCCATTAACTGTATGGGCTTACAAAATATTAGTATTGTATATAATATTATTTAAAGATGTACGTTTAAACTACACATATAAATATGTTGGTAAATATATATAATCAAAAGATATATATTTAAAGTTTAATTATAATTAAAATTTTCCCATGATACTATTTTCAGATAACTAGGTAATTGCTGGAAAAATGTTTACTATTTGTAGCCAAAAAATAATATTAGTTTTATACATAAAGCTATTAATAAATAAAGTAAAACCGAACCACAATTGGATTTTTTTTTTCTCGAAAAAATATTTCTTATAAAATCGTTTCTCTACATCTTGTAAAACCCCGAATTATATCGGGGAAATTCATTATCTGCGACCGTCTTAAGTAACTCAAATTATGTATAAAGATCTCGAAGTTTTGTAGAATATTGCTAATTTTTTTAATTATTATTATATTAACGATAACTTTCTAATGTTTTCAGGTATCCAATCGGCTCTAAAACTATTTTACAGAAAATTGTATATCTATATTTTTAAGGGCTATACAATTTTTAACGCTATAAGACTTTGAAGTTATTTAGTTAATATTGTACTTCCAGAAATGATTTTTACAAATATTTCTGATTGTTTTCTTGTAATAACCTTCATTTGTTGCTTTAACTTTTTCATTAAAACGCAATATTTTCCATCAATTTGTGAAAAATCGTTTCTAAATATACATGTTTCCAAATCATAAAACCTGCATTTTCAATAACGGATAATTCAAATTAATATTCATTTTCCGAAAAAACTTTAAAGTTCATATTTTGTTCAAAATAAGGGATGGCATTCACCCCATCCATTAGATATTAAATTTTTACTCGGAAAGGTTGAAGTAATTTTTTATTATCTACATTTAAAATAAAACCATCTTAATCGGCGAAGTTTTGACTAGATTGCGATATTTAATCTAATGGTGTTATATTTTACATATCATTTATGAGCATGAGTTGGTGGAATATAATATATTATTGTTTAGCCCATATTTGCTCAATGTTAGCTGTCTGTGATTATTTTCTGCTAGTTCAGTACGGTGAAACCCTATATGTCGAGTTACTCAGACTTCTGAGCAAATATTATTGGTTGGGCATCATAATACAATGTAATAAATATTTGACGTTATTATTGTAATTTTAAAAATATTAAAATGTCGTAGCTGAACATAAGATACTTCTTATCACTAATATAATATCCACTAAAAATTAATTAATTATATTCTATAAATATTATTATTTTATTAATAATTTTTTATTAATAATAAATTTAAAATGTTTGTTTATTTCTTATTTGAAAATTTTTTATAATTTCAACTTTTGAAATCAGATTAGTGAAATATTAATTTTGTTAGTTGCTGCAATATAATTTTTGATTTATAAAAAAACATTAAAACAAGTTTTATGTTAAATTTTCCCGCAAAATTAACAAATGTTAAACATAGCAAGTTCAATGAATAATTTTTTTTTTAAAAATGATTATGGCATATTTCAGTTTATATTTTCTCACATATTCTCTTAAAACATTTTCAAGGTACATGAAAACCGTGACGCATTATTAAATTTAATGCAAAAAGAATCTATTTATACAATAAATAAACATAACGGTATCAATTTTATCTATATATTTTGTGTTGTTATTATTTGCAATTCGTAGATCAAATCAAATTTAGAAACTTTTTACTTTATAAAAAGATGTAGGAAATATTAAGGCCATAGGACATTTAGGAAGTAAATTAAGGTTTTTCTACAAAGTGTACCAAAGAAGAAAAGAACAATATTTGCTCATAACATTTTTAAGACAATTAATGTTGAATAAGAAACTAAACATATCATTTTTCAATGATAATAATATCCTACAAACCTCAACCCTCATAACTAAATAAAATACATCCTTATATTTCTATTTATTTTATCCCTCTTAGTTATTTAACAAAAGCAAATCAATTTTAAATTATTATTAAATTCTAATGTTATATTAATTTTAATATCTGAGTATGTAATTCTTGAAGTTTTTTATTTATAAAACTTCTTTCGAAATTTCACTGCTATATTCGTAGTCAAATAAGACCTTTTTTTTTTATCAATTACAGGATTTCATCGATAAAGGTTACTATAGATAAAATACATTAGTTTAGATCTTTGTTTTTATGTAGTTTGTTTCAATATATAAATTTAAAGTTTAATACGTCACTTGAATGTGAAATTTGATTCCAAGAAATCTGCTTGAACACTTCTGAATCAATTTTGCCTTATTTCAGAGTACTCTCATAAAAAATAATTACATAATTTTATGTGATTTAAATTTTTAAGATTGTTGTAATATCTAATGTTGAATCAGTAGTTTTGTAGTTTTTTTTTTTTAGAAAGATAGTATAAACGAAATTTTTCGATTTTTATGTTTTTTAAAATTAATATCTATTTAGAATGATTCCATTGAAATTACTGTATAAGCATATAAGGAAAAATGTAGAAACCGTCACCAAATTAGCAACGAGTAACATCTCTTCGGAGAATTATTACGATTAAGTAATTCATATTGATGATGTCTACTTTATATTAGAAATAAGTATTTATAAAATACATACATTTTTATCAAGGAAATGGGGCAAAAAATCGAAATTTATACCAATAATCCTAGAGTTCCCTTTGATAATATTCATATACAAGGAAAGCATATTTGCTGTTTCATCTTTAAGTATTAACTTCAATATACATATTCAAATTTGATAAATATTTTTTCGCTACATTCTGTACATGCCTCTGTTAGAAAACTAAAACTATGTTTCTAGAGCTTGAAAATTTAGGAAAAAAATTTAGAGCTTATTTGGGAAATGAATATATTTTATGATATCTCATTCTATCGCAACATATGTTATAAAAATAAATAAAATTCTTCTCTTTTTGTTTTTTATATCTTTATTTTCTTTTTTGTACAGTTTTTTTAATTTGTAAGTAATTAATAAAGAGAGCAAATCAGTATTACATTGAATGGTTTCTTAAAATTAGGAAATTGAAAAAAAAATTAGTTGGCAAAATTGAAGTCTGAACGCCGTTCAAGGTAAAATTATTTTAACAAATAGAGTGTGAAGTAAGTTGAGCAACTATTCGTATACTAAAGTGGTCAAAATTATAAAATATGTACAAAAAAATTTTTATTTGTGCATGTATAGGTAACTAACAGTGTTAATTGTTCAAGAAAACACCACATAATTCTTGGTAGCAATTTCTGGTACAGGTTACTTATTAATAAAAATTAATTTAATCTGTAAACCTCCCAAACATCCTTAACTTGCAATGTATGTAGGTTATGTTCAAATATTGAGAGTTGAATTCGAACCTCTTCCTCTTCATCTTACAAATATCATATTTAACATTTCGATTCTGTTTCGATGACAATTCTCTTTAATCTTAATGGTTAGCGTGACCAACAACTCCGTCACCTCTCACCGAGTTTTTAAATAGAATAAAAGTTTCAAAAATAATACCAACTTTTTACCTGTGCAACCTGGAAACAAAGGGATTTTTGTAATCCAAGTGAAATGATTAGGGTAGATTAGAGTAAAAATATAAGTTTAATATCACCCCCTCCTTTTGGGGAAAAGCTCCAAACCTAAAAAAATTTTTTTATGTACAGCAATATTTTACTACAAAGATGAATATAAAATTAGTACTAAAAAAATTCCAAAATAATTTACAAACATGCTTTTTTCGGCTCAAGTGCGCAGTCCAAACGCCGTCAAGTTGTTCTCTGAAGGACGTCTTTAGCTGCTGAACAGAATAGTAATTGCGATAGTTTCAAAACCTCAAAAAAATTATATTATAGGCGGTCAATTGGATCCCCTGACCCTCATGACGACGGGTTAATAGTAAGTGCGGAAAAAATTGGAAGCTTGAACAATGAGTACATTGATTTGTTTGTAAGCAAAAATTTTGTTTGTAACAAAAATTTGATTTGATAATATATACCTTTGAGGATACGAAGATCAACATACTGAACTAACTGAAAATGTAGATTTTGCTTTTGATAGAGATAAATCAATTGTTTTTGTTTTTGATGGTAGCACAAAGTAAAAAAGAAAACTAAATTGGAAATGAAAGCCAAATTACCTCCCGAAATTAAAAACAAATTACATGTGTATACTTAAATTCAACCAAACAAATTTGTTAACAAATAAAATATTTCTGTACCCTAATTTTTTATCAGATTAATGAGAAAAAAAGGATCTTTTCACATTAGAAAAAAATATATATGGGTTATAAATAACAATTACTCTTGAAAACTTTATAAATTCCTCTAGAATAGCCCTTATTCTATAATAAAATATAAACCTTCTTACTAAATATACAATTGGTTTACACGTACTAGCAAAAAATAAAAGTATAAACTTATACATAATTTGGGCCTGATTATTTTAGGATAGAACGATTTTTTAAGCTTTGTAGTTTATCCAATGATTGCTAATTTTATAAAAAAATTAACAAATTCTGTGAATAATATTTTCAAACATCCATACTAAGATATAATGATGAACAAATGGATATTGGAAATAATAATATACAATATAAGACTAAGAGATCACGGATGGTTCGAGTAACGGTCTTTGTGTAAGGATGTTTTCAATATTTTTTTTTTTTTTTTGTGAAATAAGCATGTCAAGCGATGCTGATTTCAGTTTTTATGAATTTGAATAGGTTGTGAACTAGAAGGGTCAAAGCTAGAAACAAACGTTTCAAATAAAAGTTGTAGGGCATACAATTTTACACAAAAAAGGTCCATAATTATTTCGAGCGTACAATTTGCACATTCATATCCATACAATTCACATCTGAAAAAATTTTGTACACTCTAGGTTCATTGTTCTTTCCCCTAAAAGAAAAAAACTTTGTTTGCGATACTTTTAACCCAACCCAACTATCATCCCTTTAAAGCTTAGAAAAGCTGATTATGTGCAAGGCTGATTCCTGCAAAAAGTGGTTTCCGTACTTACCATACTAAAATTCATAAAATTTGCCAACGATTTTGTTCAGTAAAGATTTATAATTTGTTTAAGCAACGTCAGTCTACCAGAAACGAAACAAATTATAAAAAGGCACTAAAAGAAAATCATAGAGAAAATGTCCTCAAATGAGCCACGAGTAACAAAGTATATCTCTTTAGACAATTTAAATTGGGGAGATAATTTAATTTGATAATAATTTGAAAAAAAGGAATCTTTTTATTTTTCTAATATTTATCAAGTTTCAAATTTTTCTAGTATTATTTATCGTTATTATGTTTTTATTATAATTTTTCTATTATAATTCATTTCTACTTTTCAAGAAATACACTTTTTAAGGATTATACTTTAGAAGCATTTTACTTCAAAAAATCCACTTTGCAAAAAGTCTGCTATGTATTTTTTGCTGCCTACTAAGTCGCTATCTTTGTATGCCTACCGGAGTGAAGTTGTGTAATTGACCTTAAACTCGATTAGCAAGATACTTTATATTCGGATGATAGCTCAAAAGTAGATAGCAAAGTATGAAAAAAATGAATAGAAAGAGAGAAATATGAGACTATACAAAAAAGTTCATTTACATAACATAATTTTACTTTAAATTATATAATTTTACTCAAAGAAAATACTACTGTTAAACAAACTTTAAAGTATTTTTGTCTTAAAAGAATTCCGCTACAGCTTAATCATCATTCGCATGAGTGTCTTAAAAAAACCGAAGTTATTCATATATTCTCTAGAGGAAAGATTAAGCTCTAGAATATTCTAAGGTTGATTATCGACCAGTGTATGGATTGTATAAAAATAATTCAAATTAAAATGATATTATTTTTTCAATAAATATTTCAATTAAAGAACTGATATTTCAATTAAATTATTCTGAAGTAAAATTATCTTATTATAAAAATATACATCTAAAGTACCTAAACGTAAATTTGTTATAATGTAGATTTTTTTGAAAATAAAATTCTTGAAAGGTATAATCTTGAAAAATAGAAATATCTTATAGAGTAGAAATATTATGAAAAATACATAACTACTGGAAATAATAGCAACAACATAAGTAAATTAAAATAAAATCCTTTTTTTCTGGCCATCAAATGTTCATATTTTCAATATTTGAAACTTTATACATGGAAGTAAAAAACATATCTTCAAAATAGAAAAAATTGTGCTTATGCTTGCAGATTTAAAAACAAAAACGAAATTGATGAATAACCGGTATTAGCTCGATATGTCGTATTCAAGACTGAATCATATCAATATCATTCTGTTTGCCTATACAAGTATATCTATTATATGGCCTTATAATAATGCTAAACTTTCTTTCCTATCCCATTAAACGTCAACTGTTTTATTGAACAAAGACAATGGAAAAACAAAAGGTTTATATTATATTTATTTTTGCATTACTTTGGCTACTAATTATAAAGCTAAATTAATTTACAAATTACTGAAAATGATTTTAATCTGGTACGTGTTAATAAAGAATAAATACAAGTTTCAATTAATTTCCAGTTTGTTTTCACGCTCGTTTGATTTTTTAAGAGTATTTACGATTAGTATTTCTAAGAGAAAGTCTTTTAAACATATGTATAATAGTCGAAAATTCGTTTTCTATAACTTTTTTTAAATGAAGTGAATCAACCACCGATTAGATTTGAAAATAGTGACTGATTTCATTTGTTCTACTTTCTGATGTTAACCAAGTCGAAAATGAGCAGTATAAAGAGAAGTGAACACAGTTTAAAGAATTTATTTAATTTTTCATCATTTAAATTTTGTTTGCACTTGTAAGATCAATTTTATTACTTGTGACTGTTTATTAATCTTATTAATAAAAGACTGAAGCGTTATTTCAAACTGTAAAGCCAGCTATAAAAAGGTATTGTAAGCAATTTTAAGCAAATTGTTTTATTTGGATTTATACATTATTATAAATTTATGTTACATTTTCAAGCTGAACATGTTTGGCTTCAAGTCAATGACCTATACACTAGTTTCGAGTGGAAGGCGTTTGGACTGGAAACAATCTTTTCGGAAAACTTTCGATTTTATTCTGACCATTATTATAAACGAAGTTTCATTGAATAAATTTCGATTCTTGCCCCAAATTCCTAGATCAAATTAATTTTTATTTTATAAATACCTATTTCGACTAGTATTGATTCTGTGAGGAGATGTTACTCAAAAATTGAAAATTATTCGAAAAAATCCTAGAGTTCTCATTAATAATTATAAAAAAAAGGAGTTTCATTGATTTATGAGACAAAAATAATTTCTCAGTTCTTTTTCTAAATTTTCTCGATTATGCTTGATATATTACCCTTAAAAAATATTTCGCGAAATACACTAAAAAAATTTCCCAGGTTTGAATAAAACTCTGTATGTTAGGTAAGAATGGACCAAAAAAATACTCAAAAAGAGTGACATTTTGAAATGATTTCTAACGATAGCTCCAAAAACTTGCCATCGTAATTCCAAACTAAAATAAATGGTAATTTGTATTTCTTGGATCTTATTACCTCAAAAACAAAAAATAATTGAAACTGATTTTTTTTTTCAATTTTCAAAACGAGTATAAAAGTGTACAATATAATGCCTACCACGTTGTAATATTTAATCTTAAAATCTTAATCGAAATTTTAGAAGTAGTAGTCACGCAGTAGCAATATCAACTTTTCCGACTAGTCTGGAGACGAAGGTGAGAAAATTATCGTTTTAAATTATTTACTACATCCTATACTGAAATTTTTCGAAGTAAATCACGGATCGAAGACTATTCTTAAATATTTAAAACGTGCGGAAAATATTTTACAGACAAACAGGTTTGCTTAGTAATATTTTATTTCTTATACTTGAACTCAATCCTTGAATAAAATTAAAATCGATAATAGTTTCTGATATCCGAAATACTTCTAAAATTACAGTTTCTAATCATATAATATTTGGCGGCAGTTGTGAGTAGTTGGCTTTACATGTTTAGCTATAATCGTCAGCCTCGTCACCAAGAACATAGATATCTATTCAAATGACTAGATGGCGAACTCCATCGACTGATATTATTGTTGTTATTCTTGTAGTTTGTATGAGCATCTATACTATGTGGAAGTGGGCATGAGCTGTATATGCTTCATGGGGAATCGGTACAAATCGATATCCAGTAGTATAATATACATACAGGCAGTTGTGTAAATATTGATAAACCGACATGCTTGTTGCTAGATACATTGAATATTATGCAAAGAAATTACTCAAAATGGGCCGTCCAGCAGCCACCAAAAAAAAAATTAATTAGATTATGTACATACGATGGCTTAAAAAATCGATATTGCAGTTTATTTATTTTTCCAAAAATATTTATATAGTCAAGTGGTGTAAAAATGGAACACAATAAATTTTAGGTAAAAATAAGTCATGTTTTTATATTAAAGCTAATATTTATTAGATTTAATACTACATTAAGCAATCGAATACAGTCGAAAGTAGTCGCGTTTTTAAAATCACATTATGACGGGCCTAAGCTACATTCATCAAGTATAGTATAAACTGGTGACGAGTGATAATCATCTTATTGCATGGAGTAAAAGTGCTCTTGGGAAATTTTGAAACCATTTTGGAGATAAATATGAGCGAACATATTATTTGAAACAGTTAATAAAAGCGCCTATTTCAATTAAGCAGTCAATCTATGAGAGGTGCTTTGAAAATTTTTTGAATCGATAATTCTAAGTAAAATAGACACAATATATTAAAAATGATTCTAAACTTCGTCGAAAATAAGTTTTATATAAGAGGCAATAAACGGATTTAAGCGAGAAAACTACAATTTTGTCGGTGGTCCAAACCCTTCAAATTTCTATGGAGGAACTACCAAGATTTCTTAGAAACTTGCTAATAATTTTGATAAATGTACACTAAATGTGTTACAAATGATTGTTAAAGTAAGCTTCATGTGTTATATTAATTTTTCAGCAATCTTATAATATACGATGTTTTGTTTTATAGAAAAAATTTGTTGTTTTTTGAAAATTTTAGTAAAATAAATCCTTGAATGGTGTCATAATTTAAACAAGCAGTCTAAGAGCTACCCAAGCTTCAACAAGTTAATTATACCAAGGCCAGGATAAAAATAAGACAGAATAAATACGTTTTTCTAGAAAAAATATATAATTTTTGTAAATGTTTTTCATTGTCAAAGCTTTTTTTTAACAATAAAATCGAAACTCGTCGTTCATAAAAATTAATAGTTTTAAAAAATTATCATTTTTACACCACTTGACCCTCCTTAGTTTAATGTATTTGTTCAATTTTTCAAATATTTTATATTAAAATACGCAAGCCATTTTTAAAAGTCCATAAAATAAAGTATGATGTTAAAGTTGCACAAACAATAATAGAAATATAACAAAATGAAATTTTTACGATTCTATGGTCATCATTAAGAAATTTACAAAAAGACATTGCAAATGTGACGTGTGAAAATTCTTAGTTTCTATTAACATTAAAACATTTATATATATATATATATATATATATATATATATATATATATATATATATATATATATATATATATATATATATATATATATATATATATATATATATATATATATATATATATATATATATATATAATCGTAACTAGGCCAAAGTATTAAAAACAAGATTATGTAAAGAATAGTCCGGCTGTTTTTATTTCACTATCCTTGACTAGAAAAAGTTACTTTTTGTTGTGACGATAAATTTCACCTTCATCTGTTTAAGAACTAACGGTATAAATTTGGAGTAACTTGAACATAGGATAATAACACCAATGCTCTCCTGTACACACTGCTATATTCAGCATCTATATACATAATTTTTACTCCCACTCTTTTACATCTATATTCCTATCATTTAATAGTAACACAAGAGTTCATCTGACATACAAATAAGCCATATAGATATGGCATTTAGGAATCAGGTCCATAACTTCCTGATAAATTTATGTTATTATATAATAAACGGATAGTAAGAATTTTTCTTCAAAAAAACATAATACTTTTTTTTGGTCCATGGGCCCGAAGTCGTTTTTTGGGATGGTAAGCATCAAGCAACTTCGACGTGAATGGCTTCGTTTCGTTGAGAAGCGTTTTTTATTTAGGCAAATTTTGAAAAATAATATAGAATACTTTTGCCCAATGGTGGTTAATCGCATTTCTAAAGTTAAGTAAAAATTGTGATAAAATATTTGTCTACAGATTAAACGCTATGGCCCACAAGTGCTTCACCCAGAACATGTTAAAGTTATGTGGAGATAGGTTTTTATGAGCGTCAAGCAGATTTTTGTATCATGGTCTAATGAATTGAAAGGAGACACGGCCTAACAAACTGTTTGGTAAGTTTGTCCAGTCCTGCAGACTGATGTCCTCAAGTTAAAGTTGATATGATAGCTGAGAATATTCTTTTATTAAAAAGCAAGGTGCCGTACTAAAAATTGGGTATGCTTTATAAGTTCTAATATTTTGAATTATGTCTTAATACTTGTTTACATTCGAATCTTTTAAATTACCGAATAGCAATACTAAGCAATTACTCTGAACGCGACATAATTTTAAGCAGGATATTGAAAAAAGACTGATTGTGATTGCTTTGGAAATCTAAAAACTTTATAAAAATAGAAAAAGTAATAATAATAATTATTATTATAGAATATTGTTTAATTATATGGTCAAAATAATTATTCCATACGTTTTTAATCTCTGCGTATTTAAGACTACAAAATACATATTTTGCTCCTAATATTTCTATATTTTGCTCCTAAAAGGCACATATGAACAGGTTGATGCTTATCAGTCCAGAAGATAATAATTTTCCCATAAAAAAATTTGGATGTCTCTTCGAAACAAAGCCACTCAAGAAAAGCTAGCTTGATGTTTACCATCCTATTAAACGGCTCCGGGTCCCTGGACTATATTTGATGGTTTTTCAAAAGTAAAGATCTCTTTAAGAACAAGAATCATTAATAAACAGTTAGCAAGGTTTATATAATTTTAGAGCCGTATGAATTCAGCTACATCACACTTATATTTTAATGAACCATAAGCACTATCTATGGCTAAAATAACTACCCTCCTCAAAGCATTGAGAAAGTATCAGTTAGTCAGTTAACTGAGTGCCTGTATCCAATAACAAAAATAACCACAGTTTCCTCTATACATAAACCGACAAAAATAATTTTAACAAACTTCTTCTTATATGTGTGTGTATTGAATCTTTAACAAATCAAATTTTATGTTAAACATACAAGTATTTGAAAGTCTTCAATTTATACTTGTTGTCGAAAATAAAGGTAACGATTTCGTATCGAATGTAGCTAATTGTTTGAAGCAGCAATATTTTTCCATAACTTAATTATTGACTAAGAATCATTTTCCATAAGAATATTTGTATTTCGTAAACTGTATGAAGGCACTATCAAAGTATAGTATTGGTGTTCATAGAATCACCAAATAAATCACGTTTGTATTATGTCCGTAAATCAATAGAGAAGGTGCATTAAACACATTTGACATTTTACAAATATAAATGTTAAACAAGACTCATAACATAACTGGAAAACAACATTAAAATTTATTCAAAAACAAACAAATTATAAGCCCTCAAAAATCATTTACCATCTATTTCTTGAAAGTTTTTATCATATAAACTTAGCGAGATACAATTAGGTGTTGCCATAATATGTCCAAATATTGAATGAATGTCCATATATTGCATATTCATAAGATTAAAAAAAAAAAAATAATTTCAAACCCATGTCGTGGAAATCCATGAAAGATGTTGCATATTGTATATTCAACATGTAGTTCCTATTCTAGCCGATTTTAAAGCGAACGTTTTATACGATAACAAAATTAATTTTCTTATGATTGTCTCAAACAACTAATCATCATTTATTGTAAAGCTAAAGAGAAAAAATCCAATTATGTATTCGTTTAATTATAAAAGTATTCAAAATGAAAAAAGTAAGCTACTCTTTGAGGTTTCCAATCTTTTTCTCGTCACCTGATAAGTAAAAGAAAACGAATCCGAAAAATGTCCTTCGTTCTTGGAAACATCCTTAACTGTGCATATAACTAGTCTAATGTGATAATATGTCTAGACATAGATAATATAGGTTTTATGTCGTTTAAAGAATTTTTAGAATGTTTACTAGACCCAAAGATTATTCTCTACTAAAAACAATAATAATAATAGTAATAATAAAACCTTTAACTATATAATTTAACACAAATAAACATTTAGTAGCATGATTAAAATTTTGGCAATCAAAACATAATCTGTAATACAAAATTAATTTTTCAACATCTTGACGTATATATAATATATATTATGAAATAAATCTTTCATTACTGAATAATGTCCTTCTGGTGCGTTTTAATTGTGACAATAATTATAAACAGTTCAAACAATGATTCCCAGTTTTATGAAAATTATTCAAACAATTGACGTTTTAGTTGTTATCATCACTTATTATACCCGAAATATTTAACAAATATCAGGCAATATTAAAATATTTCTAAAGGTTTCTCATGTTTTTGAAAATTTTGAAGGGGCATAACCATGCTTGACAGGGACCTTGCTTGGACATAGAAACAAAAAATAACAAAAAAACAAAGTAAGACAATAATCTAGAATTTAGGTGGCATAATCTGTACCTAAAAGTGAAATTCAGTTCGTGAATGAACAAAATCAGTCATGAATTCGTTACCCATACATTTATTTCATAAACTTTTTAGATACGCAGAAATACAAACTTAGGTAACATACGTGATTAAAATACATTCAATGAGTAAGAAATTTCTCAATTTTGGGTAGATCAAGTATGGAGCATATTTTATATTGTTATAACCAGTGAAGATAACTCGATTTTACTCCTAAGGCTTAGAATGTACCACCAAAATTTCCCGCTCATTATCTAATTTTGTATTTCAGTTACCTTGAGTCCGCCCTGGCATGCGGAAATGGACTAACTAGGTGATTCTATGAACATCTATACCAAAATTTGTTAAGTGGTCTGGATATTTTCTAGCGTTATAAATTTTAGACTAAAATAATTATTGTAGATATAATCATATACTATATACATTACGAGTATAATAATATCAAGAATTAGAAATACCAAAAATATTCATTCTCAGTCATATGTTGGATATAAAAAAAAACTCTGCAAATTGTTATCCTCATTTGGTTTAATATTAAATTGTAATTTGACCAAATGATTTATTCAACAAATTTCATAACCTCTTGGAAAAACAAGTTTCTGGTCAACTAAACTAAATCATTTTATTGAATTATATATATTTGTGCTATCCATTTTTAGTTCGTTGTATATTTGTCTTTATATTATATCTTTTCATTGCCTTTTATTAGCTTCCTTTTCGATGCCAACTTTCTTTGTTACGCTGTACGCTGATAAACAATGTATATCTTAGTACATTGAATACAAACAAAAATTTTATGGTACCCGTTTTTAAATGTACTACATATTGTGGGAGAATTTTGTTTGTTGCAACAATTTGTATTATTTTTGAACATATTCTTACCTCCGTTTCAATACATCAAATACATAATTTTAAATTTCATTCTGGGTTTTCATGACCAAATGTCTAAAAAAGATCTTAAACATATTCGTGTTCCACGTATATAGATAAATTTTATTTCGATTAAAAAAAAAATTAAAAAAAATAACTTAGAATGCTAAAATTTATCAAAACTCAATCGTAATGCTTGAGAAATAATTTTCTTGGCATAAAAACTAATCGATATATTTTTCTACTCTTAAACGAAACTTTAAATTCCTTGTTTTCAATATGAATAAGTTTCGAGTTATCGATTCTCATTTAAGATATTAAGTCTCTTAATACAAAAATTTCTTTTATAATCGGCATGTGAACTCGAATTTTGAATTTTTTAAATATTTTTTACCTTAAGAGGGATTTGGATTTCTTACATAATGCACATTTGTTTATGAAAGGAAAATTTTAATAAGTTGTTGATTTAAATTACATGTAATGTTCATTGTATTTCTTTCAGTTTTCGCACAAAAATTACTCACAACAAATACATACTCGAATATAATCAGTTTGTCGAAAAGTTTTCTCGAAAAATATTCTAATCACATTTATCATTATCCGTGTCGTTTAGTATATTTGTCCAAAGTAAATGAATTGAAGAAATAAATATTTTTTTACAAATGTTCACCTTCTTTGAATGTTATAAAATTCCAAAAATCTCCTTTTCATATTCACTTATTACAAAATGCTTATTACAAAATCTGAAGCTTCTAAGCCGTACGGTATATAAGTTTCGTTTTAGAAATCTTAATAAT
This sequence comes from Chrysopa pallens, assembly GCA_020423425.1. NCBI lineage: Eukaryota > Metazoa > Arthropoda > Insecta > Neuroptera > Chrysopidae > Chrysopa > Chrysopa pallens. The sequence goes on along the minus strand of CM035593.1, from coordinate 13,430,790 downwards.
TTTATCATTTTCCACTGTTCAAGTTAACCGCATTCTTCCAAGACTATTGTGGTTAATACAGGTGTATCTCAATCTATCCGCTTCAAAATACCTTAGAAAACATAGAATATACAAACATTAAGAAATAGTACAGTATAGTGTTACTATTGTATTAATATAAACAAATATATACAGTCAAACCTCATTAACATAGGACATTTGAAGCCATTTAAAATACTTGAAAAATCGTTTTCATCTTAAGAAACTATTATATTGGCTTTTCTTCATTGTTTAAAAGTTGCCATTTACCAAGTATTTCGATTAAAGTGAGCGAAAAAGTGATATCTTAGTAAGAGAAGAAGGATAATATTCTAAATATTGGTTGTATAAATTGTAGTTAATCTGGTTCAATGCACTATCGCACTATACAATGTGAAATTCACAGAGTATCAAAGATTTTACCATTTCGTTTGTATGTATCTATCTATCTATCTATCTATCTATCTATCTATCTATGTTTGTTCGGATGTAACTTTCGAAACCGTTCTATAATTTTAATGAAATTTGTTAAGGACGTTTATTACTTGGGAAATTTACCGTATAGTTTTTGAGTCAAATCGGACCTTTGTAATAACAAATGTTTAAAATTAATGATTCATTGTAAACCAATATATTAGACATGTAAGCCTATTACGATAAGGAGTTGTGGTCTATATTTTAAACTCTATATAAGGATGGGGTCTAATCATGAGTTAGGTCTACGCTTCAATGAAGCAACTGGTGTTTAACTGCTTTCAATAATACAGTGAAAGTGCATTAAATAATACTTAAGCATGCGTGGACCTACAACATGAATCTATGGGTAATCGTTAACAATTGGACATTCATGCTAACGAAGACTTTAACTACATGCATAATTAAGAACTATTTATAACTATCAACATTTAAATTCCACAGGCATAGAACTTCTAATAGATTGAGTGTTTCTTTATAGTGTATACTATATAATATATTATAATAACTAATCTCATTCTTTTAGTCTATTTTAAAGAGTCAGCTGAGTGTGTTATGAGGAGTTATTATTTTTGCTACTATGGCGCTGAGATCTTATCATGAATCTCTTATGGTTACATCAAAATTCTACAAACATTTCAATCAAAAGTGTTACACGAATTCACAAGGGTCTTAAACTACCCGCGATACGTGAACAAAATATGCGATGCAGTGATACTTGAATCACCTTGAACGGCATTCAAACACTGTCATTCAAAATGTTTTATATTATTGGGATCTCTTTTACTGTAATTTGTAAATTTTTATGTAGTACTTGTACATTGTGGAATTACTATTTTCAGTGAGATGATGAAAATTATTTTCAAGATAAGTATGTGAATAGCTCTAGATGATTTACATGCGTTTTTATAATCGACATATAATAAGGTGTCTGTCTGAGGATATTAATTTTATTATACTCAGCTTATATAATCTGTCAAAATATATTAATTGACTATAAAGATTGTAACCAAGATAACTATCTACAAGATCTTCAAGATAACTCAAAAACGAAAATATATAACGAGATGAGTAAAAATCATAAGGTATGAGGGTATTATTGGACAGTACGACTTCAAAGTTCAAGCAATTTTTTGTGCTGAGGATATTTTCAAGGTTACAGAAAATCTGCCCACCATGTTAACGCGATCCCGTGATTTTGCTGGATTAATTATTTCATGTGGGTACGCTATACCGTTTTACCATTATCCCTTGATCAATCGAGCTGAAAATTTGCAGGTACACTTGATAAAAATAAACATTATATATCAAATTTTCATTAAAAAAAAATTTATTTTGCATTACGGCAAAGTTACAAGAAAGAAGTATAAAATACTTGGTTTTTATGGGTGTGTTTCTTGCAAATATATGATTAGTAATGACTTCGAATGGTAACCGGACTCAAGTAAATTATTAGTAAAAATATTTATAATTTTAGTATTTAAGTTTTTTTTTTTTTTTTTTTAATTTTTGTGTATTGAAATCATATTCTCAACTAAATGATTTTGAACGAAGTTTAACTATAGATACAAGTTGTACATATTCACAGGATATGCACAATTCATTAATTTACATCCTGAACAAGTTGTACTTTCCGCCTAAATAAATACTTCATCCAAGCATTTTCATTTACTCTACACCTCTCTTTTAACTTCTACATATCATATAATACACTTATACTGTAAGGAAGGTAAGGTGAAAGGACGAATATCTACCTCTGTTACCTAAATGTTATATTATATTCCTTGCGGCTCATTTTAACTACCTTTTTGTCTATTTACTTTCTTCATTTTCATATAGTTTTTGTTTTTTTTTTTCGTAAATATTTTTATCCTTTTTTTTCATTGTCTGGTATATAGACTATGGATTATGGGCGCCGAAATTTTGAGTGAATTTTAATCCTTTGACTGTAGTCACTTCGAAAGGCAATTCTAATTGTAGAAATGTATGTTTGCTGAATAAAAATTTTCAAAATGTTTATAACTTTCGTCAGATAGCATGTTTACATGTACATTAAATTGAGCATTACTAAACATATTGTTTTGAAGATAAAGTTTAGTCAGTATAAACATATACCCACTAATTTATTTGCCTAAGAATGTGGCTATAATAATGGATTGATCCATTTTCTATCGTTTGTAAGAAAAGTTGTGCAGTTATGCCTTTGAGTTCTGAAACAAGAGCGAAGTTTTTTTCTGAACTTACTTTAAGAGCTTGGTGTAGTGGGAGTCTAGGATACTTGACTAGGTGGGAGAAATGAGCCATCTTTCAAATTTAAATTTAAATTTTGTGCCAATCAAAGTAAAACCTGTTTTTGTTAGCGAGGAGTAATTTCTTTTTTGTAATTAACCTGTATTATTATTATTGTATTGCCCTATAATTTATATATATATGTATATATATATATATATATATATATATATATATATATATATATATATATATATATATATATATATATATATATATATATATATATATATATATATATATATATATGTATATATATATATATATATATATATATATATATATATATATATATATATATATATATATATATATATATATATATATATATATATATATATATATATATATATATATATATATATATATATTGTTTACTGATTTTATATTTGCAATAACTCATGTAGTAACTGAAAATTATGGCATATAAGTAAATTAAGTTTAATTAATTGTTAAATTTTTTTCCTATTTCTTCAAAAAACACTATGTCTAACTATCCCCAAGCCCCGGTTCAACTATCCCTGATGGTAGGGAGATTTTACTCTTGTTCCATTTTTTATTAAAATCCCTTTTTTATAGTTTTCTGTTATTTAAAAAATTATGATGTCAAATTATGCCTGAATGATTAGTTATTGTTTTAAATTATTAATAAACCACTACAGCGATTTTGTAAGAAAATATAACGTTTTAAGTGAAAATCAGTTAAGCTCTCACAGGCTACCAGTAAACATGAAATCAAAAATTTTGTTCATTATGAAGTGTTCGTTTGTCATTTTAAGATGATAAATTTTGGCTATAAAACTTTCGAAACTATCACCCATTGTGACAGACGATTAATACTAGAGTGATTAACCGTTAATTGTGTGTACTTCCTCTGTCTCCTCCAAAGATATTTAATTAAGACAACTTCTGTCATTATTGAGACGGGGACTGAAACACACCAAATAAATGGGTAAGAATCTTAGTATTTAGAGTATAATACATATTTAAATAGAATGTTTTACATTTAAATTATTAAAATTTGTATTTGTTCATGTTTTAGATGCTAGAAAACTACACTAATTTATTTTTCAAAGGTTTGATTAAATTTTGTATCAATCTCCGTTTCTCAGACATATATGTCTCTAACTGAGGCCACTGACACCATCTATAGAGTCATAAGCCTGCAGCTGTTAGAGTGATATATATCTTCATAATCATAACCGCTTCGTTCTTATGCATGCATTGACAATCTAATCGATTAACCGCCCCGTGAGTTGTAAATGATAAACTGCCACATGATAAAATGTTACATGATAAGATCAGTTATACGCCTTAAAACCACACAACCACTTGATGCCTTCAAGTATATTTGTGTTAAATTAAAACTTTCTTATCTTCTGCCCTCACCACACAGTCTAAGTTGCCTTTTCATCTTACATTGAGTGTAAAAATGTATTATTGTTTGTTTATAATAATTATTAAAATTCATATTTTTGTTTAATGTATTTTTTGTTTTTGTGTTTTTTATATTTGTGAAAAAAGAAAGTATTTTTTTACTTAATTTTGTGTCATATTGTTTAGTATTCTGTTTGAAGTTAGTATTCTGTTCCATTCAACACATGTAATTATAGTCCCGGTACCTCTCATCAAACCAAGATATTAATCAGTATATTTCCGTAGAATTTTTATATGGCTAAATTATCTTTAGTGAAACAACTTTTTTTCTCAACGAAAATTTCGAAAAGTGGATCGTTTTCTATTTCGGATTCCGTAAAGTTTTCGATTGTCCGCACTGACTTGAAATTGACGGAAATCTGGTTATTTATTATTGCATTCGGATCAAAGAGTATAAGATAGAGGAGAAGGTCGCGTATACAGTTACGAATGCCATCTGATGTTTGTGTCCAAGTACTAAATAGTATTATCATTTTAGGATTATCATTATAATCAATTTTATATTACTATGTACTTTCAGATATTTATTACTTTAATAAATTTTAATAATTCTTAATTATTTTGTCATAAATTATTTGTTTTCATATTTTATCTTAGGTTTTACGTTTACGTTTTCATGACTGGACACAATCACTAGAGGCGTTGAAACTCGTGTAAGCTTTTTAACATTGCCGCTAATGACAGCCTTCCCCTCTATCTTATACTCTTTGATTCGGATGATCATATAAAACAAACGATAAGGCGTTTTTTCCACCATGAGACAAAACGGGATGCGCTTTGATTTTTAGGTTGTCGGACAGTCGGCATCTGGTTTTATTATGTGGAAGAAAAAATGGATTTTATATTTCTTATTGAATTATCTTCCTACCAAACTTTTCAGAATTTGTAGAGAAAATACTGTTACACTAATCACAACAAATCCACATATAAATTTTTAGAAGTGTATCTATGTATCTATGTGTCTCTATGACTGATATGATTACGGGCAAATTTCGATTTTTTGCCCCAATTTCGTAGATCAAAATATTAAGTATTTTATAAATACGTATTTCGACTACAAAGTAGTCATCATCAGTATGAATTAGATAGTTATATTGATTATCTGAGGAAATGTTACTTGTTGCTAATTTGGTAACGCTTTCACAAACGTATGTGCAATTTATACTTTTCAAGTATCTATCAAATTGCTACGTCAACCAATCAGCATCGATCATTTGTTTAGTGCTCGGCCAATCATATTGAAGTATTGGACCACGTGATTCTGTCAGTTAAAAAATCTCAAACAGGATACAATATGAAAGTTTCAAAACATCCACACATAGAATTTCAAAGAATATTATATTTCCGGTATCGAACGATGTAATTTGGAAGTAACTGCGAATAAAATAATTTGGTTTTTTTATACAATTAAGGTGGCTTTGATGTCTTCTAAGTGTCAATTTAGAAAATAAAATGTATTCTTATCAGAAAAATATAATTCTTAAATTAATTATTTTTATCTCAATACTATTTGGTGCGATTAAATGTTACAAAACATATATACTATCAGCTTATATTTGGTCTAATCGGTTAGTCTGCAACAAGTATTCTTAATTTCTTGGTTTATTTATTAGATTTAAATTAACCAAAAAATATTTTCAAATTTTTGATTAATTTTTTATTGAACTTTTTAAAATTGAATATCTATGTTATATAAGTTATATTTGGCATAATTATCCTTGATTTTTTTGGCATTTTTGGATGATAAACTTTTGTAGTTGAGTGTAGAAAAACTATGGGACTTGGCATTTGGCTGCTCTTTATTACTTGCTTAATGCCAGAAAAATTATTTTTTAATCAATCTCCTCAACCGAGCAGTATATTAAGAAATATCAATCCACAAGAAAAAATTTAAAACCGTAGATTTAAATTATTTTAAAACTGCATAATTATTGGACTCAATTTATTTTAGCATATCTTTTACGGTTCCAGCCTTACGATTAACTAAAGAATATGAATATGAAAGTATAATCAAAAACTTTATCGACTATAACTGTTCCAGTATTATATTTTTACAAAATCCAAAGGTGACACTTTATATATTTGTTTTTCAAAGTCAAAATACAACCAAACTATATTATAACGTCTTTCCGTTCTATATTTGCATCATTCTATTTGATTCATACTAGCCAAGCTAGCAGAACAAAGTATTTAATTTACATATGCTCAAAATTAAGTGCTGAAAAATTAAATGAGGTGCTCAAATTTTTGAAAAAAATTGTGTCATTGTGATGCGCTTCTGCCGTATGTTACGTTGGCAGAGCAATTTTACTTTTATAATATGGTGTAAATACCAGGATACTTTTTAGGTGTTTTTATGGTGTGCCTTCATTAAATCAATGTTACCAAAAAAATCCGTACAACATGAATCACTGAAAAACAGTATCAAGCTAGGATGTTGCACGAATTTTTTTGGCAATTTTGATTAAATTGATGTAGTGAAGGCACTCCATAAAAGCACATAATTTTAGTACTTACATTATTATAGTTTTTATTTCATAATTGCTCTACCTGCGTGATATCACGTAAGTGCATCGTAATGGCTCAATTTTCTTAATTAAAAATTTTAGTATCTTATTTAATTTTGCTCCACCTAACTAGCACATAAAAAGCACTTGATTCTGATACTTTATATTACATATGTTATTTTTTCACATTTTACTGCCAGCTAGATATCACGGCAGTAGTGTTTTATAATAACTCAATTTTCTTACTTAAAAATCTGAACACTTAAAATTTGCATCACGTAAGAACCATCTAATCATTTGTGCATATTTAAATTCAAGTTTGAATACTTTGCTCTGCGAGCTCGACTTATATATTTAATTCTCATCTTAAATTATTCGGATCATAATTCGTGTTTGTTTAACAAGCCTTTTTAATTATTCTAAAAAAAATACCACACTAATATTGAAACCATGATAAAATTTCAAAAAAGTTTAAAATTGTTTTTCACGTACTTTATTCCGAATGTAACAGATAACTATAATAAAAATCTCAATCAAGGAAAATTTTATTTCTGTAAGTAATATCCTAAGATAGTGTTAATATTCCGTACTATTATTTTTTAAGACTTTTTCTAGCATTTTATAAATATTTACTATAAATTTTAGCATTCAAATTTGGAGGGTATAAGAAATTTCAATGGCTTTGTAACTAACATAGTAAATTCCAAGGAATTGAAAATAAGTTACTTACCAACGGTCGAAAACCCATTAAATATTTTATATAAATTTCGAAAAGTTTACAATAAATTTAACAATACAAAAATATTGTTATTCAGTTTGGATAAAAATGATGTACAGTCGAAAATAAAATTAGGTAAACTTTTTTCAGTTAATTTTATTTGGTCGAACTAAAAATAAAATCACACACATTAATTTAATACGGACAAGCAAACATGTACGTTGATAATTTCTAGATGCTTTAAGTATAGGAACCAAGCAACAACACAGATCGGAGATTTTTACAACGATTATTCCCTAAACATTTGTTTTCGATTTTTGTGTTGGATACAGCAGCAAATGAACATTAAAAAAAAGTTCGTTTTTCTTAAGAAAATTTTCAAAAAAAATTTATTAAATCTATTTCCTTTTGCATTTCACCATCATTTTCAAATTGAAAGACATACTTAATAGTATTTTCAAAACATACCCCAAATATATTGCAGATAACTCTTAAGTATTCTATTTTAGTCACTTGAATCATTTAGGAATTTCAACTAATATTGTTTTAAACGTTGGGATTTGGAAATCATAATGTTGGGATTTTGTGATGGATATTAAAACATTCATGAATTTCAGTTATTCTCGACATTGTTTTATGTCTACATTTAGGTAAAAGTTTTATATCTACAATTTTTGAGCTAAATAAAGCTGTAACTTATTTTTTTTTAGAAGGTTAGGAATAAGGTGAAATATGTTGAATGAAAATCATATTAGATGAAATTGAATCATATTAGATGAAATAAAAGAAAGGAAATTTCTACTGTAAGCTTGTAGCTGAAGGTTATAGACTTTTTTTTGTTTGTTGCTAGCCTGATAAATCACTATTCCTTATTAATATGTTAATTGCCCTTTTTGAATATTTAGTTCCTAAATGATCGACATTTTTTGAGTTTTTGATGAATATCTATCCAATTTTATTTTACTTGATAATGAAGATTTTAAGAAACATCAAACATTGTCACAATAATTTTCAAAAGAATGACTGTGAGTAACGATTCACAATGTACTCTTCCAAATTAAGCCAGTGTTCACTTATACAAACTTGAATATTTAACCTAAATAATTTTACCTTACTGAATTAAATTAATTTTACTTTTCCGTAAAAAAAAATACAAATAAACTACTGATACCGCTATTTCGGAAAACATTTTGGCTGGTTTAAAGTAAACAAATATATAATACTCCGTAAAATATTCGAATCACTGTGTACAGTACCCATACGACCGAAAAACATACAATTTGCGTTTCATATCACATAACATATTTTATGCTTAAATTACCTAATTTATTATTATTTTTAGAAAATTCGCTTCGAGAAGTCCGAATAAATTTCAATAACCAAAATAATGGTATAATTATTGTGGTTGTCCCAAAATATTTAATTTTATATTTGGTAAGAAATGAAACTAAGTATTATTAGATATAAGAATAGAGCTTGATATTCAAAGTTAATGATAATTAGTTTTTCAGGATTCAAAATTCAGAAGGAAGCGGAAAATTTCAGAATTTTCGATTGAAAAAAATGATGATATTGCAGAAACTAGCCATAATGAGGTCGATGTAGAATCAGTAAATGCTGAAAATTATTCAAACACTGTGGATATTCAAGCTAAAAATCCACACACGTCTGAAAGCTTCAATACTGATGGTTTTCAGACTAATACACCAGAACCCTCAGAAAATTCAAATACTGTTAAAAGTCTAACTGAATTGAAACTTGAACAATCTACAGAAGTCTTGAATCTATCTAATACAGATGTAGAAACCATATCAATTTTTAAAACAGAAAAAATTGAAATTTCAAATGCACTTCAATCCGAACAAACTACAGAAACCTTGTCTTTATCTAAAATAGAAATCGGAACGACATCCCCCACTGTTACTGAAACCAGTTCTACATTAAATTTATCTGAAATGTTTCCGAACACAACTTTGGAATCTAATGGACCTGAAAGTAATAACAGTGAATTCATATTACAAAAACTTTATTGTGACTCGACATAATTCCAAATCCTCTTCAATGATAAGATCAGTTTATGCATAGGAAATACGTATTTCATTAAATATATAGACATCATCAATTCTTGTGTTTTTATTAACTTATCTCATATGAGGTAATATAATAGAATAATGGATCATATTATGAATTCAGGCATTAAAGGGGATTTGTAATTATATTTCACAAATGTACTGTTATCGTAACTTTATTTTGTAGTTGATAAAAATAAATTTAGTAATTTTACAGGCTTACAAGAAGTTCCAGAAACAACAGAATATGCTTTTCATGACAACAAATATCTATCAGGCTTGGAATATGCTTTGCCTGCAATTCTTACCAACCAAGAATTTTATGGTGGTAATATAATTCATAATATTACCAATGTAAATCTTTCTGAAAGTGGGATAATTTGGAATATTGAACATCAAAAGTAAGTGTCAATAAATTTTGTGGATGTTTAACAGTAAGATGCCTAAATAAAGAATTTTTTTAGACGTTTTCCTGCTGTAAAATACAAAAGTAATAATCTCATTTTTTATTTGGGTAACTCAAGTCACGTTATTGATGGTAAATGGGAAAGGTAATCAATTAGTCTAGCTTTTATTGAGATGTGTACTATGATTGAATGCGCATGCTTTAAGAGGATGTGAAGTCTTTGTAGCAAAACACTAAACAACTATTCGATACGTTATATTTAACTGATCGATAAGTAATCAATTGCACTTTATACTAATACTTATTAATAAGAAGTGATATGAAGTGAATTGTTCTGTTTGAAGTTGTGTAGGAAAAAAAATTATATTTGGGGTGTTTATTGTAAGCATAAACGGTTCAGTAAGGAAGATAATGCTCGGCTACAATTCATATATAAGCTTTCTTCTTTGATTTTGTCAATAGAAAGATAAGTTGCAGTATCAGCCACATAGCCAATTTATTTTATAATACCAAAATATATGTAAAATGATTGGCTACTCAAAATTTCCTGACTAGGAACATCGAATAGTTTCCAAATTTGAGTTTTCTCAAATTTATCCAATTATAATTTTCATATTTTATAAATATTTTGTATGTGGTATCTTGAACTAAAAATTTCTCAATAGAACTGATGTGCAATCAATCATAGTGCCTATATACACTTCTTTAATTTATTTATACTTTTTAATTTTGAAATAAGACAAACAGTTCATCAAATTTCATCTGTGAATGCAACATCTACAACGATTGTTGTGATTTCCGATTATGCAAAGTTTTATTTTGAAAAGAAACATTTAAAATGGTATCTAAATAGAATAGATGCTGGAAAAGACATCTTTCATTTTAATTATGTCTATGGAAACCTTGAGGATTCATATTATTGTCCAGTACTACGTTTAGAGCATAAGAGTCGTTTGCACATATTTCGTAGGCTGCAGGTAAATTAAATTCATTGCGAAAAGTCATTAAGGTAAATGTCCATAAACAGACTAATAACAATATTAAGTGATAGTAAATTATTTAAAAAGCAGATTTTGAATATGACAGAAGAGTATCTTTTTGATATTTCCCATGATATCTTCTTCCAGGCATATGTTTATTGTTTGGATTTTATAGAGTTCCGGTCGTATGAATGTCCTATGGATCAGATACATAAACATTTATTGGTGTGGACGTAGTATTTCTTTAGACTCTAAGGTCGAAAACTCGAAATTGTTCAATTTTATCTCTATGTATAAAACTTTCGGTTGTCGCTTTCGAAAACACCTTTTAATTTATTTGGTTCTTGTATCTTCCTTTGAAAGATTAATGAACAAAATTTAAATCAAACCGAAAAGTAATTGCGAGAGAAATAGAATCTGGTGTCCCCAAGTCGCAGTTACCCACTATAATGTATTAAACTCTACAGAAAATATATATATTACATATGTGCCGATACATAGTAGCGAATCACTGGAGCAAGAAGACGTTACACACTTACATTTCACTCGTCGCAACCATTTTTGGCGTAAATTTGGTTAATGTATCTTATTACGTAAGATGACACTCGAAAGCTGCAATCACAAGTAACATGTGTGCGGATAAAATTGGACAATTTCAGGAGTGTCGACTCTTGGATCTAATACTAAGCACCCACCAAGAATTGGTCATTTTTTTGATTCATAGGACAGAATTTATACGAGAGGTTTAGTTTTTAACATCAAATCTTGAGGTTTACATTAAATTTTTACAATTATTTTATTTTATTCTGAGTTTATTTTACTGTTTAGATTCAGCCAATATTTGTAAATGATTCAACAGAACGAGCGAAATTTGGACCACCAATTTATTGTCTCGGAGCAACAACAATTTGGATTCTAAGTGGATATTTTGTATGCAGTATATTGCTGTTTCTGCTGTGTGTAGGTCTAATAGCCATTTCGAACATACAGCCCCCGCATAAATTTGTTTCAGGGCAGGATGCAGAATATATGAGACAGTTTATAGAACAGTGAATTAAATATTGATATATAATGTAATTGATGTTAGAACGGGCTTATGTAATCTTTATACAATATTGACCAAAGTAAGAACCCTTTTAATATACAAAAATAAGAAAATGTATGTTTTAAGTATAATAAAAATAAAGGGTTTTGCATATATTTTTCTTTCTATTAAATTACATCACGTGATTGGATTGTATTATTAACATTGGCCTAAAATTCTAAGGTAGATCTTGTAAATCAATTTATTGAGATTTAAATTTATTATTTAAGGTCGTAGTTCATCATCATTTCACCTACTTGAGTCTGGAATTCTCTGGAACTCTTACCAGGGAACTTCTTTTGTTAAATACTCAAATCAGGTCTGAGATTCGAACATCGTTAAGGTATTGGTTATTTACTCGATGTAAGCTATGATAACCACCTAACTTTAAAAATGTTCATACATGTATGGATTGAATATATTAAATTACTAGAACTCGTTACCAGCGAAATGGCTGAGAAAGCTTGACACCTTGTTAATTATTATTCCCGTGGCAGTCAATATTCATGAAGTATTCAGCTATATTTGTCTGAAAAATTTCAGAGAAGATGCTGTTTAATAATCACAATTCTTGGCCGAATCCGAATTCTGAGCAATGAAAAGTTTCTGAGAGATTCGCGTGTTTATTTAAAAAGACACTTAAGAAAAACAAGAATTCCCCATTTTCAGAAGATTTTTATTTTGAAACATACGATATACAGTTTATATTTTAACTTAAAAGAATAGTCAATTGTTAATTTGTTTAATTGCTTAAAAATATCATTTAAAATGAGTTTTGTAAAAATATTATATATATAGAGTAAAATATCTGATACTACATATATATTTAAAGAAAAAACATTAAATAAGTCATTTTTAATGCTATTTTTAAGCTTTAGCCCCTTTTTAAAGATTAAAAATAATTTTCTTGCGGTACATCGTTAGAAAAGTAAGAAAATCGTTAAAAACTCATGTTTCAAAATTTATTACTAAGTATTATAAGAATTGTACGGATTGAAGTAAAATTTACATTCCTTCTTCTGGCTATAAGAAAAAAATTTTACACTGACCAATAAACTGCAAATTTCTAACCTATACGCTAAACTGAAAACTTCTGAACTTCGCAGTCTAGAGCGTAGATTCTATGTTCATATTCAGTACAAAATTTCATCATTCAATTGTTTATTGTTTTGTTTAAATTGTCGCTGTACAGTTTTGTTTCTTTATTTACTTGTTTGTTATATGGAGTGTCTACAAATGAGCGAACGAACGGATGGACATGTGTGGTGTTTTTATTCCGTTATTAATATTATTGTTTATATACAGTGTTTTTGATGTTGTTGTTGTTATTTGAATCGGTATATATGCCTATGTGTCTGTTTGCCTGTCAATTGTGTATACACTGTTCGTGACGTAATGAAGGATAGTTTTACATTAAATCTATATCCACACATATTCATATATCCATATAGGTTTTTAGATCATAATACACTGTTGAAAATTTAGAACTATAACAATGTTTTAAAAAAAGCTTACTGAAGAATGAATTTTAGGGCAAGTAAGATGAAAACTAATTATTCACTTTTAGAATGGAAATTTTAGGAATATTCCCGTAAGTGACCAATGTAAATTTGGTTCGTATATCACTATTCCCTTCAACATTTATAAGGGTTTATGTTTTAAAAATAAATGCAAATGAAAATTGCTTAAACATTGCTGAAAACATTCACACTTGTGTGAATATTGTGTTGAATTTCAATTCACATAAGTTTTCCAAGAAATCCTATTTTATTTTTTGAAAATCAGTGATTTCACAGAAAGGTCACATACAATCTCAGTTTTCTAATTAAAAGCTGCTATAAGTTTTAAATGGGGGGGGGGGGGTAACGTGAAAAATGTTAATAAATATTCGTTTTGTCAAGTGTATTTGGGTATGTCCAATTCATCCTTAAACATTACATTTGAGTTTTATTGAGCATCGGGTTCTTCTAATCGCATTTTTCTTAATGGATATGAAATACAAATAATAAACTGAATGTTGCACAGGGTTACTGTGGATGGATAGTTTGCTTAGTTTTCGTAGATAGTTATGTCTTCAAAGCTGCAAAGTTTAGTAGTTTTGACATTAAATAATATTATAATCGTTTATGTTTTAAATTGCTAACACCTTATTGAAAACATTGACACTTGGTGTGAATGTTGTGATGAATTTCAACTCAATTCACATGAGCTTTTCTAAAAAAGCTTCTCCTATTTCAGTGATTTCATAGAGAGATCACAGTTTTATACAAATATTTGGTAGTTTTTTAAGCATAAACTGCTATAAATTTTTAACTGAGGAGCTGGAGAAATATAAACACATTTTCTTTTCGCCAAATGTATTTTGGATATGTCGAATTTAACTTTAAATATTACCATCGATGGTAGTTTTATTGAGCATCGAATATTTCTAATCACATTTTTCGTAATGGACATGAAATATTTAAATATATTAGTTATAAACTGAATGTGAAACGAGATTCTTTAGATAGTATACTTAGTTTTTGTAGATAGTAAATCGTTATTTCATTCTTGATAGATATCTGCAAATTTTTAGTGGATTTGATATTAAATAATAAAATAAAAACCTTTTTAAGTAAATAATTTAATAAAAATGTTTAGTGAAAGCTTGCAATGACTCAAAGAGAAGAGTTAAATTATTTAATATATCGGATTTATTATCAAATATAAAAAACTGGTCCATATTATGATTAATTTAATATTTAAATTGGATATTAAAGTAAAAATCATTAATTAATATCCATAATCATGTGAATGAAAACACCAATTAATTTAATCTTACTAAGACTTCTGGAATTTTGAAATCAATAAATGTACTCTATATTTCTAAATCACAGTTCTGTACACATGTACAGTACACTAGCAAAATATGTTATCAATAAATGTCATAATAATATTTAAAATCAGTGGTAAAAACCCACGCTTGTTCTTAGTCCGGATAATTTGTCCATTGTAGTATATTTTATATAATTTTCTTATATTTTATAAGAATTAGTATTATTTTTTAAATGCAAGATTAATATAAATTTTTATATTGCAAATATAGAGAAATATAAATGTTTACAAATCTTTTTATTTTTTGGAATGTGAAAAAACAGTTCATCTACTCGTTTGGTTGACTATCTATATATGGACACTGCACACCACTTGTAATATTTTGTTTGTAAAATTTTGTAATTTGTTTGTTTCTATTTTTTATTTTATTTTGGTAGCTGATAAATTTGCTAATATGATCATAATGAATATTTTTTCTGACATACAATTCAAATCAGCAAACATCTACTCGTACATTTAAATGAAAGGTTATTTTAATTTATCGAATTTTAAAGATTAACCATTTCTTATAATTTTTTCATGTGAATAAAATTAATTTCGTCAATTGGTCAAGATCCTTATTTAAAATTTCTAACTGTGTACCCATAAATATAGATATATTTGTTACATTAGATTAGTATTAAATATATTATTCTGTGCATATGTTATGAAGATTAAAGTTAGTAAGTATCGCTTACCATGAATTGCAAGTGTGTGTTGCTTTAACATTATTATGATAAAAATATTAAAACTTGTTATTATGTGTGCAATAATGAAAATAAAAATGAATTACAGTTAATGAGTTTATTCCTTAGAAATAAATGCGTGCAAGGTTTAAATATGCTTCTTTTTTTGTCTTTTGGACAATGTTTCCTAGTCATTATAGCCTCGGGGTCGTAGTGGACCCTGAAATTTTTGTAAATGTTCTAATATATGTTTATTTAAAAAGTTTCTTTTCCGATAGGGCTATTAACTTTTTTTTGAGAAAAATAACGAAACAAATTTTTAAGAATTTGAAAAATATAAAGTAGATCGATAAAAAGAAATGTTTTTATTCTCTATAGTACATTTATATAAGTATATTTGGCACTTGATAACTATAACTGTAGCTTCGTTGCAGGGTTCACCTCTCTCACGATAAGACCCCATCCTTATAAAAAGTATTATAAAAAAAAACTCTATTGTCATAAGAATTAAAATATAGGCTACACCTCTTTATTGTAATTGGTTTATATGGCCAATTTGTCCAATATATTTGGTCATTTACAATGAAGGACATTAATTTTAAAATTAAATTACAGTTTTTCTTATTAAGAAGTCCCTTATGGCTCAAAACAATATTTTCTGAATGTAATAAACGAGCATTGCGAATTTCAAGTAAATTGAAGCACGGGTTCGAAAGTTACAGCGGAAAAACCAAAGATAGGCAGATAGATACAGACAAACTAAATGTAAAATCGTTTAGTTGAACCATAGACCTCACTTCGTTTGGTCAACAATTTTGTTTGTTAAATCCAAATTGTATATGTTGCATAGGAGAATCGTTTGAAAATGATATTTTTATCTTAAGGACTTTTACCATCGTATAGAAAAAAATATGTCTCCCCAATATGTCTAAGAAGAGTAGGTGGGCTCAGTTAATCTAAAAATTAACTTTGTTAATCGTTAATGCATTAATTAGAAAATGAACTCCGATAATCGTTATACGTTAAATTTTCGAAACTTTAACGTAATTTTTAAAAGCTAAAAGTTTACCTTTGAAAACGTGTACTACTTTTGGGCCAGGATACGTAAATAAATAAAACAAAACTTTTCTGGCTTTACGTATTAATCACTTAAGTATGGTCAAAGAAATTTATTAATCACCTAATTATGACCAATGAATTGATTAAATTTTATTATTATGAGTATCAACGTATCTATAAACAGTTGGTTAATCTGTTCTATGTGCTTTTGAATACACATAAATAATAATTATATATATTTATATTAAAATTCAAAGCATATTTACCCTTCTATGGCAAAACAAAATGGATAGGTTATGTTTCTACCAGTCTATGTATATATGTATGTATGTTCCAACAAAGCAGCTAAAATACTAAACCGATTTTGAGGATTGGGGTGTCATTGGTTTGCTATAACAGTCTCGGTATGACAGTTTATATTTAGTTTGAATAAAACAAATGTAGTGGAAGAAAGAACACAAATGTGGAGGTGACATATAATTATTTATTTAAAATGCGTCTTAATGGGTATCAAATGAAAGACTTAAATTAGTACATTTTGAAAGCGTATACATTAATAGCATATAGTTAACTCTAAAAGGTTTTTTAAAAAATTTAAGTTCTAAACAATTCAGAACTTCTAATCAATCTATCATATATCAGAAAATGAAGTAGTGAAGTTTTGAAATTAAATATTTGTGGCAACGTAAACATTAACGGTTGAGGTAAAAAGAGTTACGAATATCAAGTTCGAAATTTTGTTGACCATCATCTAGCAATTTTAGAACTTTATCAAGTCTTCATTCTAAATTCAAGTCTAAATTCAAATAAAAGTTTTCTCACTTGCACTATGTTTCGAATTTGAATATAAAACCATAAAATTACATTTTAAATCTTAAACTGCTCATATCATTGGTTAATATTTGAAGCACTAATTAGTTTGAAATAATTATCCCATCTACAGAAAAGCCATAAAGAAGGGCTATAATTTTATCTGTGTATGCATGTATGAATTGTACGTTTATATTCATTCGTATAATCCGATTGACATAAAATAATGTGAATAATATTAGTATGTTAGATGTTACATCCAAAAAAAGGAGCCTTAAAATTTTTTTTTTTAGTTTAATATATCGTTGGGATGTTTAATGAAATAACACAAAAAGTACATTCATGGCATCCATTTAACCCCAAAATATTGTAAATACACTAAATTCTTACTCAAAATTTGATAATGTGTTGTCCAGAGGATAGCCGTGGTCGCATGCTGAAAGAGTCGTTTGTACTAAACGATACATATAAGAAGTTACTTGTGGCATGCGACGACACCTATCCTCTGGACATCACATTATCAAATTTCGGATACGATTATTGTCTTGTTCGAACTTTTCAGAGCATAGTAGGAGGGTTTTAGTTCTTTTAAACTTATTCTTTAATTATCATAAATAAATATTTTATAATTATTAATGAGTAACTGTAGGATTTTTTCGAATAAATTTCAATTTTTGCCCCAATTTCCTAGATCCAATTATTTTGCATTTTATAAATACGCATTTCGACTACAAAGTAGTCTCATCAGTATGAATTAACTAGTTGTAATGATGCACGCAAACCGTCACCAAATTAGCAACGAGTAACATCTCAGAGAATTATAACAACTAGCTAATTCATACTGATGATGACTTCTTTGAAGGAAATTGGGTCAAAAATCGAAATTTATAAACAAATATGGATACGTTATTGTAGACTATGAGTGGTCACCCTACAAACTGATATTACAGTTTCATTGATATAAACAGTTCCATATTTTATTACATCAAAATAATTAAAGCTATATAATGTTTAGACGTAGTTTAGATCTAAATATCTGTTTTATGGATTTTATGAGTTATCATGAAAATTAAATTTGAAGATCACTGATATAATTCGTAGCATTGATGTTACCATAGATTTGATAAATATCCAATTAACTTGGATCAGTGCTCGATGATTTAACTTAATCCATACCCTTAAATGTAGTTTTTATGATAAATCCATAAAACTGATATATAGATTAAAGTTATGTCAAAACATAATTATATATATTTATATTTATTTTGTTGCAGTAAAATATGTTGATCATATAATAACTCTACATATGACATATTTATTGTAATATATGGTAAAATGTATATACTATTTTACAAACGTACAAGGTTATTGATAACTCAAGTAACATAAAAATAAAAGTGTTAATTATTTAAATACCCGACATATAATTGATTATCAATGTATAACTTTTTTTAATAATTTGATTTGCTCAAGCCACGGGGAGATAAAAACTTTAAAAAAAAAAATATATGTACCTAAATGCGATTTTAGATTGAAGATTGTTAAAAATACGTATCTAAAAGTTAAAGACGTGTTTTGACAATATTTGACCTGGAGCTCATAGCTTGGTCGCCATTTTTCAATATGACGGTGAAATTATTTAGTTTTTTTTTATATCACTGGATATTTCAATGTGATTTAAAAAAATAAAATACAATAAAATTGTGTAACATACATTCAGTACCATACAAGATTGCTGGCTATGTTTTTATAACGTATAACTTATTCTGTTTACACACACACACATTTACTATACATACATGGAAAGAAGTTGTTTGCTCATTTTTATTATTTGTCAATTTTAAACGATGTAATCAATTAATCCCATTTTTTGGATAGTTATTCAGAATATACTCCACTAACCACAGGTGAGCATTTACTCGTTAATTCCTATATCATCAATTAACGAAATTAGCAATCTGCTTAACGGATTTTAAAAACTGTTAACGCTCTGGTTAACTTAAAAAGAACGTAAAAAAGAACTTCTGTTAATTTATCTGTTAAATTGATTGCTTGTTAACATATTGTTATTGTATTTTATACTGTTTTCTGTTTTTTTCCTAAAAGCATCATCAAAGGTAATACTCGAAATGGGCATTGGAAATAATTAACCGAAAACATATCAACTTTTTTTCTATGCGGCTGAGGTTTGTTGTGATCGATGTGAAATCAAATGCTCAAAAAAATTAGATGCAAACTCCTTCTGTGGAATCAAAAAAGATTTGAAATTTTTTTGCTTATTTTAATTGCGATGTACAGTTGAGTAAGGTCTACAAAGGAACTTAGCATAATGCGGTTTTTTGAGATGTGAAATGAAATGATATAATAAGGAAACGCTAGGAAAATGGTAATTTTAAAGCATCAATCCCATTTTAGATAATATTCCCCAAAAATATTAATTTTTATTTGCAATTACTTAGGATATTTCTGTTTTTTAATATCAATGTAATCAGAAAATAGGATAAAAATTATGGTTTCTTTTGAACAGGTGTGCGTTTTGTGTGGAAATTGCGGTTTTTAACTTACTTTTTACAATTTTACAATTCGTAGATCTAATTTATCATTTTTATTTATATAATTTTCCTGTGATCGAAATCTACTTATATTAATTTAGTATCGATTGACTGCCTCAATTGAAACGAAGCATATTGTATTGTATATATACTATTAGTTTAAGTCTGATCTAATGCGTGTAGATAGATTGTGTATACATTTGATTGTTATCCCAAAGTAAAATTTTCCAATAAATAAATCATTATTTATCATTAGAGTATTTATTCTTAGAATCAGTTTCATACAACTACATACAAATTCAAATACAAATATAGATGTAATAATAATAATAGTTG
Source organism: Chrysopa pallens (assembly GCA_020423425.1). Taxonomy (NCBI): domain Eukaryota; kingdom Metazoa; phylum Arthropoda; class Insecta; order Neuroptera; family Chrysopidae; genus Chrysopa; species Chrysopa pallens. The sequence goes on along the minus strand of CM035593.1, from coordinate 13,410,512 downwards.
TACATGACGTGTTTTATTGATTGATTACTTACACTCTGTTTAAATATCTAGTATTTAAATTGTAGCTTATAGTAGAGGAAACATGTTTCTGTATCTTGTGGCACGTTTGAGATTATACTTCTGTAGGTCTTGATTATTAATGGCCAGCTTTTGATTTCGATAAAAAATACATTAATAATAATATGCTTGGAACAGCACAGCACTTCCTCGTAATGTTGTTTTAATCCATTGTTCTGGAAGTTCTCGATATTCTGGAGGAACAATTTTCAATTATAAGAAAATCGAACAAAAAATGATGTGACAAATGTGTTGCAATTTGAATATGAGATTTTAAAGATTAATTTATTCTTTACAACTTTTGCTCAAAACTTTTTTTTTCTAATATCCATATTTTTTGAGTTATAGATCGTTCAATGTTGAACTACCGGGCAAAAGGTCGGAAAAGTGATCTTAAGCCTTCTAAAAAAAATTGGACCGGAAATTTGGATCGGAAAAAGTGCAAGGTTAAATTCTATTTTTACTGTAGTAATAATATCCCTTTGACTCAATACTTTATGAATGGCATAACTTTCGTTTTTTTTTGATAGGAATATGTCCCTAGAACTATCAAATAATATACACACTTACGGGCATTTAGGGTGAAAATTCATTTTGATACTCTTTCAGTTAACAGAAATCCATCAAATTAGTATCTTACGATACATTGGCATAGCACTATTCCGAAAAAAACGGATCAGATTCTTGGTTGTCTATCTTAGATTCAATATACATAAGGAGCATTCATTAATATATAATTTCAAAACATAATCTGTAATTGAAATTCCATAGTAAAAGTCTATATTAATATCATATTTATGAGTAATCTTAATTTTTGGGTTTTTTAATTTTTGGTCAGTTTGATTCCATTATAGGCTTGACTTTTGATAAAATAATAAACAAAAATGTCTTTGATATGAATACATTGAGTTTTCAAATTAGTGTTTAAAATCCTCATTTTATTTCATTCATAATAATTTTTAATTTACTAAATTTTAAAGTTAAATACATATCAAATATAATTATATATATATATACATGTGTCAAATACTTATCTATCAATAAACGCAAGGAATTTGAAATATTAAATAAAATATATATCAAAAGAATTGTAAGGGTGTTATTAAGTTTTTAAATCAAGTTTACACGGGAATTCATATTTTTCGAAATACTCAGCGAAAATTCAGTTAAAAATGTCTTGCTAGTACACAAATTTGTTGATTGAAAAACAGTCTATAGAAGGTACGGGAATGCTCACAAATAAATTTATATGATTACTTTATACCTAAAATATTGGAAAAAAATAAATTCTTATGAACTTTAGTATGGTAAAAAGATGCAGTTCTCGTACTTTATGCCATTTACCATCGAGAAATACTCAAACACGGTATTTGAAGTATGATTCGATTTGCACAAAATATTATTAATTTTCTTTTTTTCTGGTTGACTGTTTATCGATCTTAAATTGCTTACAGTTATTTTACAAAAAAAATTTCTAAAATTTATTTTTATTTTATGTAAGTATATTTAACTTGAATTTAAATTAAATAACGTAATAGACACAAATGTGTAATGCTTTCAATTCTATCTGTCGAGCTTCAAATAGTTTTATTACAGACATTGTCTTTTCATGAAGCAGTATTAAGGAAAACAACTAGAAAACAAAACAGAATTAGCATCTTATTGTAAATTGAATAAATAGGAATTTATTTAACGAAGTAACGTTGTACATTTGTATCACATGTCAAATGAACAACATCGGTAACTCCCTTAATTTGTAGAGTAGAAATGTACTTTAGTATTTTGGTTGTGTAAAATAGTAAAATATTATGTCAATAAAATCAAAACTATTCAAAGTAAAATTGGCCTTAATAATTTATTCCAGAAGTTCGAAGTGAAAGTTTTATGTTATATATAATCGAGGTTTGTTTTGAAAATATTTCATACATTTAACAATATTTAAATATTTATTGAATGTATCAGGATGAAACACTTTCTTTTTCACTCACTCATCCAATATTAAAGGTAATAAAAAAGCATGAAAAGACACAAATATGAGGTTTTCGATTAAAATCATTTAATATTTTTATAGCAGTAATATTTTTTTTTCTAAAATTGATTATTTTATACCAGTATCGGTATGTGCACTTTTTTATATTCATGGCATGGGGTAGGCAAAGATTTCGATCGATTAATTACAGCATAGAAAACTATTTTAGTTTGATTTTTAACTTCTATTAAGTTAATTATTTTGCCTATGAAAAAATGATCAAAGAGGAAAGTATAATGTTATGTCATCAATCAGAAAGAAAGCATTAGTAAATTTTTTTTTTAATTTAATTGGATTTAATTACTCCGATTGTAATTGACTCTTAAGGAAATCAACAAATTTATTTTATTCTTGGATAGCTTTTCTTTTCTAGAAAGCATATTTGACAAGCCTTCGGTTTTCATGTCAAGGTCGTGCATGTCAAATTTCAAACACGGATACTGTATTACTAATAACTAAAGGTTATTTAAAGGAAAATTGAAATAATTACAAAAGATTAATTACATTATAAATTGTTTTTATCATTTTAAACACACTTTTCATTAAGTGTGCGATTATCAGATTCTGCAAACTGTATATTTTTAACTACCTTTGTTGTATTAGCATCCGTTTAACAGAGGGTAAAAAGACATTTGTTATGCTACGGTTAATATGCTATTTAATTGAGAGATGGACCGATTTAAAAGAGTTTCTGGTCAGCTAGGCATCGAAAACAGGACCTTAACATATATTGAATTTCATTAAAAATTAATGAAAATCGGAAAGCAATTTGATTGAAACATTTTTCTTATTAAAGATTTAGATGAAATTAAAAAAAAAAAAAATACACTCTGTATAAAATCCATAAAAAATACTCTTTTAGAATTTATTGTATTATTTATTGAAACAAATTCATTTTTAATGTAATTCAATGCAATTTAGACAGACATTTAACAAATAACGTAGTACCTAGTACTACGTACATTATTCTTTCTATCTCTCACCTACTATCAGAAATGATGACACAATTCTTGAAATCAATTTGTGCTGACATTGCTCCGACAATTTTCACTTCATTGTTGTTCACATGTATATTATATACCTTCATTTATGTGAAAGGAACAAGTCCTGTCATACACAAATAAAATGTATATATACATTTTATATTGCGCACTAGTACCTATAATCTCATTGTTACACTTGTGGCCTAATTTTCTGTACCCATGGTTGGCATACATTATTAGTAAAAATGAGTATCTTTGAATATAAATTTGAATCGACTTATCGACTTTATTTTATTACTTTACTTAAACATATTCCTTGTAAAATTAGTCTTTGTCAACTAAAGCCTATGGCGGAGTGGTCCATAAGCATTAATAAAAATACTTCTAAAATTTATGTGCGTAATAATTATGATTAGTATAACTACTTTTCTACAAAAATTGTGAAAACTGGGCCGGAGCTCGTAAAATTTTCGATTATCTCAAAAGGCTTCAAATTGACAGACACCCGTTATGTTATTATTGCATTAGAACCGTTGCTGTTCAGTGCTGCATTCCTCTTTCGTATTTTGTTTCAATCACCGATATCGAAAAATTTAGGTTATTTGATATTTACTAGTTTATAAAAGTACAATAACTTCATTGTACTCTGATTAAGACACTTTCATACAATCTTCCAGGAATATTTGCCATTGAACGTCGATACAATATATATGTTTACCAAAATGGAGTTGTTAAACTCACGCCCAACCTCAAACTATAACCGGGTGATCCGTTTATTCTGAAGCTTGTAATTTGACTAGTTTCTAACTTTTATCTGATGAATATACAAAAAAATGATTTACACAACATACAAAATGATGTACAAGAGGTTTAAACATCGGCTGAACTAATGAAATGTTTTGATTCGGTTCTTTTAAGTATTATATCCAATTATATAACAGATTTTTGGATCACTGGCATTTTTCCATCTGATAAGAGCACAAATTGCCCATATCCAATATATAATAAAGGCGTCCCATTCGTTTTTCCTATAATCTGCCTTCTCTTTGTTCTTTTGGAAAAATTATTAAATATGCAAACATTTTGTACAAATCTATCAAATGTATGCAAATTTCGAACATTCCAGGCAAGAGGTGATTCTCTTAGAGCATTCTTTTAGACCCAAGAGATGATTCAACCATATTTGAAAATATGCTCTCATCTTTATTTGGGTAGTAACTATTGACAATGGTATTAGTAAGGAAATCTTCATTCATACAAACAAGGCTTTTAATGTAGTGAGATGATTTATTAATTCACCACTAACCTCAAGAAAAGACCATTAACTCCAAATTTATTTGGTAGAATATACATAAACAAAGCTTGGAGAAGACGGTATAGATTTGAGCTATATAATTACATAGTCATGTCTATTATTAAACAAAATGAACTGGCAGAATTTATGCAGTCAGCATAATTATTCTTTATAAACCATGAGCTTCTGATGAATAAAATCAGTATACTTCGATTTCCCATTCAAGGAATAACACTGACGTACAAGTGCAAAAATATAATACGCTGTAAGCAAGGTCAGAGACAGACACCGTACTCAGGGCTGCCTGGTTAAAAGGACTGCCAAGAAATTTGTAATTTTCGTTATTAGCATTTTATTCACACTAATCCTGTGATTATAAAACAAAGAGCTGTTTATTGAGAATCAATGTATATTAACCGTAAATTATTGGATATAGAAACAACAGAATCTTATTACCAATAACTTAGATATCACATATTCTGAATATATGTTAAACGTACTAGATATATACTTACATACATAACAATTGTTTATCAAATGAAACAACTTTAATAAACTTGTAAACAATGCAAAGTTCATAAGTTCAGTATTGCTAATAGTTCCTATCCATCTATCATCAGTGTTGTCACCGAATTTCAATCTTAATAAAAGCAGTTCTACGGTTGTATTCGTGAAGGAATTTTAGCATAAATATTCGTATATTAAGATATACATATATATACATATATATATATATATATATATATATATATATATATATATATATATATATATATATATATATATAGGAAAAAATTTTCATAGATTCTTGTATCTTCGTTTTGAGGTCAAAATCTAATTGTATGATACATATACATATATAAATATATATATTACATGCTAAATTGAGTGAAGAATCCATTGGACCCAATCAACCGATTTTGCTTATTCACGAACCTAAACTTTTTATGTTAAGAATGCGTCAGTAAAATTTCAACTCGCTATCTTTTAATGTTTTTGAGTTATCGTGATGACGGACGGACAGATGGAAATGGACTAATTACGTGTTTCTATGAGCCCCTACACCAAAATTTTGTTAGTCAGTATTAGGTAGCGTTACAAATTTTCGACTAAAATTAAGATATTCTGACATCTTATGTATATCGAGTATAAAAACATTTGGTTGACTAAGCAATTCTAGATTAATATAAATATCTGGAAGTGGTACAATGTTTTGTAAATTAAAATATATCTGATGTTTTTAAACTAGTATATAAGGAGAAGAATTTATGTAAAAAGTGGGTTTGTTAATCAATATCAGCTTGTTTATTAACGAATATAGTGGTAAAGAAAACTGGAGTAATAATAAAAAATGTATAAAGTTTTAATTTTATACATTTGAAATTTTTTTTTTTTTTTTTTTGTTATAAATTTTATACTACAAGTTTTAGAAGCTTTCAACAAGTGATATTTTTTAATTAAATTCTTCTTAAGTGGGTATTCGCTTTGTATACGTAGAACAATCGTGGTGAATTCTTTGTATATGTAATAAGTTTAGTAATAATAATCATTGAAAATTGAACTTTGCATCATGCATCATGGTAGCTAGACAGCCTCTAAGTAACACAATCGTGTGCAAACTGTTTAAGTTGCAACTGTAATGTTGTGGAATATCCTATGTTCTCAATCTCAAACTTTCAAAAATTAATGAAATTTCAAGATTATTATTCGCAGTATGTTAAGGAAGTACGAGCGCCAGGCGGTGTGGGGATAGGAATCGACTCTAGCGCGATAAGGGGAACGCAGTAACCATATGATTTTTTTCAATATATAGATATACATTTAACATTGGCTAGTGGCGGCATTTATTTTTCTTTTAATTAATACACTTTAATTAGTCAGGCAAGTGTAAATATTTTTGAATTAAATTTATCACTAATATATTTACTTTCATCCATAAGTTTTTTAAAAATATTCACAGACAGTTTTACGAGAAAAATACAGAAATGTATCAATGTTTGAAGGTTACCCCATAAGACCAATGTTAAATTGCTCAACTTTAAAGTTAATTATTTATTTAAATGATCGGGCAATCTCCTTCAAATTTTTGGAATTTGTTTAGACATATTTAAACTTTGTATTAAAAAAAAATCAAGCCTTTTATCAAAAGTTGCCTTGGTGCTCGTACTTCCTTAATTGATATATCGGCTCCATGACCAAGTGAGTAAAGACACCAATCTTAATCGTTTTGAATCAATTATATCGTGGTCTCAATTCAGATTATCAGGAATCTGTATAAGAAAAACAAGAAATCCGGCAGCAATACCATTCGAATGGTGGTGTACCAAAAAGAGTGTGGATTATTAAAATATAATATGAAATAAATACATATATCGAAAAATTTAATTTATATTCTGTTAAATAATAATGATTATTAAAATATTAGTACCTAATTATTTCAATATACAATTATTTCAGTTAATTATTAAGGATGTATGTGACGTGGTCCAGTTTTGGCCACAAGCGATACTAGTGCACAATAAAAAAAAAATTTATCTTTGACAAATCTCAATCACATTTTGTTATTCTCTTCTGAATCTTCGGAAACTGACCACAAGAATAAGATCTCCAAAGTAAAGATAACTTTGATGTACCATAAATGTAATATACATTGTACTTAATGTAATACTCATTGTATATATTACATTATTCCTTTTAACTTCTATGTATTCAAGTAGTGTAACAATATAAAAAAGGTTTAAATTAACATTAGAATTTAAGTCATTCTAGAAATACGAGCTCCAATTATGGCACCAATTATATGCTCCAGGTGCTCCAATTATTGATAATAATTTAATAAGTTATTGAATCTTCATCTCAAATCACACAAAAAAAGGTGATGAGTGTGTGTTGTGCTCTCAACAATCCCTGACTCATCCAACTTGGGTGTTTAATATCTCAAATGATTGAGGTGTTGAGTCACTCAGTATTGTTAGGCCAAATTATGCATTTTTTATGGGGTGTTTTTTTCTTGTTATTATGTTGTGTTATGTTATTATATTGTGTATCCAAAAATCTCTAGTTCTAATGAAGATAGAGAGTTAGTCTTAGAACACTTTTTCTATCTCAAGACCTATCATTAGACGTATTAAACATTTATTTGGAATGAAATGGAGGAAAGTAAAGCGCGGATATTCAACTTTTCATCATTTTTTTAAAATTGTTTTATAAACCAATGGAAAGTATACGAACATTAGATAGTAGAATATAAATTGCTTAATTTCAACGAGGTTTCTATCTTCTGTAAACTTAAGGTGATGGTTTATTAGTATTGCAATTCTATGTATTCATATTTAAATTGTATAAATTCACTTAAAATTAGTCTTTGATTATAAAACATTTCTCTTAATACATGAACATAGATATATCAATCAAACATAGATGTCAGGCCATCGATGAAAGTGTAAATAAACCAACGATTTAGTGAAATAAACTGTTCAATGACTATGCACTTTGAAAGGATATCAAGAGAAAGAAGTATGTAGTTGCACATCGTAAAAAATATTTCTCGTCTGTATAAGACTCCAACAGAATGTAACTCAAACTTTTACCCAAAAAAAAAAAAAATTAATTGTTTTATGTGATTAAAAGTAGGACGCAGTACAGTAAAAGCATGAAAAAATTTCGATTTTATGATTGACGGCAATAAAAAAATAGCGCAGTCCCGGTAAGTTATTTTTCGAATTTTATTTGAAAAACTAGATTTTTAATAGAAAAGAAAAAAATCATAGAAAACCTTCAGCTTTGTAAAAAAAGGAAAAAAAAAGCTCAAAAACTTGCATAATAGGACTGTTGAAAAAATGTTACTAATAAATACACTTTCGTTCTATATTAACTTTTACCATTGTTAATTGATTTTATAATTAAACCGTCACCAAATTAGCAACCAGTAACATCTCCTCAGAGAATCATTACAACTAGCTACTTCAAACTGATGATGACTACATTGTAGTTGAAATACCTATTTATAAAATACAAAATAATTGGAAAAGGAAATTGGGGAAAAAATTTATTGTTAATTGAGTTCTTAATAATATCTGATAATATGGTCTTAAATAGCCTTTATAACTGCTCGAAATCCGAATATAAAAAAATGGTTGTTGAATTCATGAGTCATGCATGAGTCTGAAATTCAATTTGTTTGTTCTCTTAGAAATGTATACTGAAATATACAAATAAAAAAAAAAAAAAAAAAAAAAAAAACGTAATGTAGAATTAATTTGAAATGTGATTAAAATAAATTTATCTTTCATGATGAAACAAGCTTATAAAATTAATAAGCTTGATTCTTATGCTTGATCATGACAGATAAATTTATTACATTTCAAATTAATTTTTTTTTTTTTTGTATATTTTTAGTATACATTTCTAAGAGAACAAACAAATTGAATTTCAGACTCATGACTGCTAATGAATAATTCTTAAAGAGCATGACCATCCACAGATGTTTGTCCATCTAGCTAACGGAAGATATTGCCATTTAATAAGGTCAAAATATTGACATCTTATATCAATGTATCTAAAAATACAATTCTAACCTCTTTATCTATAGGCGAAATAACTATACTGAGTGTTCAAAAATTACTTGATCAAACTGTAATGTTGAACGTTTTGGAGAGAATCCGAGTTTTACATTTTTTTGGGTTTATCACAATACTAAAAAAACCTATAACTTAAATGTATCTAATTAGAGCTTGATAATTATTCGAAATTATGATTAAGCTCTAATCTGCAGGACATTTAACCTTATTTTAACGAAAATGCAGAGTATGTTATCGAGAAGGAATAATCTGCTTTGATACATGCGTGATATAATAAAATGGCAAAATCTTGGATCCTTAATCCTTGATATATCAGCAACTGACATAAATTTAAGGAACTGGCATAAATTTTCTCCACGAAACCGGTACAAATTTTTTACGATAACAAATTTTTTTATTCATAATTTAAAAAGCCTACAAAAAGATAATTTTTTGATTTTTTTTGGAAAATCTATATCAAACTGAAATATGTTGGGGAAACAACTTATATTGAACGTAATTTTTACAGCTAAATTTATCCAGAATAAGCATGTAGATTTTTTAATAGTTGTATTTAATTAACTATTTTTCTGTGTATATTATGGACATAATTTATTATTAAAAATATTGCTTTAATAGAAAGCCTCATGGGAATATTCTAAATAACTAGAAAATTTTTTTCTTGAAGATAATAGAATATTTATATTATTGATAACATTTCTTTTTCAAGTACGCTTTAGATAATTTTATTCAACTCTTAACACCTTCTAAAACTTCTTTATAATGAAGAATTAAAATGCAAAGTCACTTGTTTCATAATAAAAGAAACTAAGAAATATAGTATGCATTTTTCATTAATGTAAAAGTAGGTACACCTATGTGCATTTCATAAATACAAGAATCATTTACAAAGTGATCAAATGAAACAGTTTTAAACCAGTGTGAAACAGTCTCAAATTTCTATTTAATCCAAAATATTTTTAAATCCTTATAGATTATATGAAACTTTTTTATGCATTCTTTATCATACTTACATCTCGCAAAGATCTGTAATTTTTTTAAAATAAATAGGATTACACTTAAGATATAGGTTGGTTATTTAAACAAAATGTATATATATATATATATATATATATATATATATATATATATATATATATATATATATATATATATATATATATATATATATATGTATACATATATATATATATATATATATAAATATACATATATATAAATATATTTTTTTCGATATACAATAAATGTTTAAATATTACAAAAAATTAAAATTGAAAGTAAAAAACAAGCTTTTATTTCAATGCATTAAATAGTAAATTAAATAACTTTATCAGATTGATTTTAACAATTAAAATTTTCAAACTAAGGAGATACGATTACTTAAATTTCACGACAAGCTTTTATCATTTAAATAGTGTAATGGCGTTATAAGTTAATGGTGAAAGTTTTAAAGTACACTTTTTTTAGGTCATTTATATAAAAACTTGTTTTATAAAAAGGTTTCTTACTATTCGTATTTTCAGTAAGCTCTTTCATTTGGTACCTTTATTATACGAATGCAATTAAAAATAATTAGTACGCCATCTTGGATATTCCACCAAGTTCGATTCAGAAGAATGTCACAGTTAACCATGTACTGTCATCCACACTGAATGTGTATACAAAATTTCAGCTCAATCGTTTGAAGCTGCTCTAAAATGGCGTTGTTTCCAAGGGTTCCACTAAAACAAATATACATACATACATTGCAAGTTAAATAAAAGCTTTAAAAATAGAAATATTTTTCGAATATTTAAATATTGATATCTTATATAATTGTCCTATATATCCTTCAAACCATATTTTGATTCACACATTTTAATTGTTAAAAAGTTATTAAAATGAAAATTAAGCCTTTATTTTCAATAATATATGGATTTTCAAAATTGATAAAGAACAAATAATTTCTTATTCGCCTTTAAAAGATAAAAAAAAACTCCCTGTCACGTTTCTAATATCTTAAAAATTGTTATAAAAATTAAGGCAAGCTAAAATTGTTATAACGTAATCAATCAGTATATTTTAAATTAAATCGGTAATTAATTGTTTTTTCACCATCAAGGCTCCTGGATCTTCTGTTTGATAAGAGATATTTCATAATATCTTGTGCCTAAATGTATTATACGGTGAATTTATGTCGTTTTCACTCTTTTGAGGATTGAATATAAAAATTGTTTCTTAATTTTCGGCTGCGTTATATTACAGGATTCTCTGATTTGAAACTTTTTCAATTTTCTTTCTGTGTCTTAATCTATAAAGCATAATATTAACTACCGTTAACTCTTTGGGGTTAAAATTACAAAAATTCCTTCTCAGTTTTCAATTAAATTATAAAAGGTCACTCTACTTAAACTTTCAAGCATTCTGCATGTAAATTTTAAAAATTGAGACGTTTCTTCATCACTTTAAAAAATCGTAAATACATCTCACCTACGAGATATATGGATGCTTTCCAAAATTTAAAAACTTTGGGTTTCCTCTTCGCACACTTTGGGTTGCATTTTAAAAAAACCTTTCTTTCTTTGGCCCTTGCTTATGTTATAGCAAGATCCTCTGGTCTTGTAATTCAGCATCTGGAACGGACACATAATCGCTATTTTAAATTCACCCCCGCTATCACTATCTGAGAGGATTATACAATATCCCTTCTTAGTGCTCACTCACGTAATATAAGATACAATCATGAGTAATTTCAAGCTTCTAGACCAAGCGGTTTTGCTCTTTGTTTATTTGCTTGTCATTAATCCCTTACTGATTTATAAATTCTTATGAAGCCAATATAAACTATTAACCTTAAAGTTCAGTAGGAAAAACGTGGAGTAGTAAGATTTTAATTTTATTTTACTACGATTTTAATACGGGGAAAAACAAAATAATTATTGTAGGTTGAAGAAACAATTTGCTTATAAAACTATTTACTAAAAAAATATATTGTTAGAAACCGAAAATTTTCTTTGAATAATGTTGTAACAACATTCAATATTTATAAAAAAAGAAAAAGTTTTTGTGACAACCATAGACTAAAAATACCACTATTTAAAAAATAAATAAAAAAATTAGGTACAGAAAATTGGTTTCAATTCAAACCTTAAAGAACAGAAATATATATAAAAAAAAAAAAAAACAAACAAACGGATTGGAAGAAAAATAAATCAAATAATGGTTTTCGTCTCAGATTCATCAAAGTCATTGGAAAATTTGTTTTTACAAGTAAAAAGAAAATTCAACATCATCATTGCTACTATCAATATATATAGACAAGATTTATACTTATTTCTGTTCAATTTTCTTCTATTTTTTTTTTTTTTTGAATTATTATGATTATGATTATTATTATGATATAACTTTGATGAATGCTTGAACAAATATATGTATTAAGAAAACCAACAACCCTTGTTTTCTTGACATGGGTACTTTTCTATTTTTTTTTTTTCATACTTAGAAAAAGTAAGACACATAGATCTACAAAAAGTGTACTCTTTGTGAGAAATGAAAAACTTTTTAAGCCAGTGTAGTCCAGTGGCTTTAAATACATTCTCTTTTAAACATATTTTTCTTAAGAAGTGGGGGAAAGAAGAAAATTGTTCATAATAGAAAATAAGCTGTCATTTTTTATCGACCAAAATATTTATTTGAAGCCTGAATTCTTTTTTACGAAATTCGACTTGATGGCTGGATGAACTATGAATGATTTTTTTCTGCAAAAAAGTTCAATTTAGTCTGTATTAAACTGAAATTTAATTATTGCAATTTATTTTCCCATTTTGTCTTTGCCAAAAAAATTGAATCTATTTATCTGATCTTTGGTCATCTGTAGCTTTCAAACGTTTTTTCCGGATTTTTTGAAATTTGCTATATACGTTAATTGCTAGACCATTCAAGAAATTCTCTGTTAATTTTGAGCCTCATCGAACCATCAGAGGCCTTGTAATTTCCAAAAATGTTGAAAGTCTCACTTGCGGTATGATATATATATATATATATATATATATATATATATATATATATATATATATATAATATATATATATGTATATATATATATAAACAGCTATCTAAGGAAAATTTAAAATTAATTAAAATTAATAAAATCATTCATTTAACAATTTAAAACTCTTATGTTTGGCTTTAAAAATAATATTGTACCATCTTAATTTTTTACTAAAATATTTGACGGAATGGTCTAAAATATTTAAGCATCAATATAACTGGACTATTCATATTACAATGTGAAATTCTAGGTAATATTTTTTATTCTTATTATTTGTGTTATATTTTTCTATTGTATTCATAAAAATGGGTTACTTTTCAATAAAGAAGTACTATTTGCTTGTTGTGAGTTCAATGAACAAAAACATTGTTATGATTTGTAGCTATTTTTATTTTATAAAATAATTTTAAATTCAATTTCGATGGAATACTTTGATTTCTACTTCGTCGTGACAATATGATTACTTTAAAAAAAAAAATTAACTTCACTGATAAATGTAGGTTTTCCGACAATAGAGAGAAAAAGATATTACGTCTTTTAAAAACAAAAGAATAAAATATCAAAATTCAAATGACTTCTTGTGTTCAGTCCTGAACTATAGTTCTGCCTAGCAAAATTTTAAAACACTGTATATTAATGAATCCAACGGGGTTACTTAACGAGTTGACTATTTACTTGTTATTTGAATGAATAATACAACATAAAACAAATTAATTTTGGATACTTTTGAAGACAGAAACTGGGATGCTCTTATAAATATATGAATATTGACAACGAATACCTTCATTTCAGTGTATTATGTGACTTCAATAAGAGCTATCATAAAGGAATGCATATAATATGTTAATAATATTAATAATTATTATTTATTCAAAGAATAAGAGCATACACGTTTTAAAACATGTCACTGAAAAAATAATAACAACAGTTATTACAACAACATTTCTAAACAATTTAATAAAATTGTAATTGAAATTGTAATATTGTAATTGTATAATTGTAATATTAAATTGTTAATGGCTTTATAGGTTTTTTCGATTAAAAACCTTTTAAGCTTTCTTTTAAACTAATTAGTTCCACAGTTCTTTTCATCTGTAATTTCATTCATATATTTTGTACTCTTGGATACCAAAGTCAAATGTGTATTAGGAATTTTGTTAAAAGCGTGTGTTATGATCATTCATCGTGTTTTTGATGGGAAATGATAGTGGTCTTTTACAAAGTATCCCATTTCGTAAATATACAGACTGGGTAAAGTAAAAAATTTATTTTCTTAAAATGTGTCCAATTAAAAGTTTTTTACACTCAAACTCCGTATCTCAAATGAGATTTAATAAAAGCAAACATATATGTTTGTTTTCTTTACTGGCGTAGATACAATGAACTTATTTTATTGCTGGCTGGGTCCAAAAGATGCATCCAGTCTAGTATTGAATCCATATCGATTCCTTGAAAATTATCTGTTTTTTTTTCTTCAAAATGATGATTAAATAGACTAACTTCAGGTAATATTGCATATCATAAGTTCTATCAATAAAACAAAAAATTTATGAGATCAATCATTCTTTAATGGTTAATTCAGCCAGATTTTTCGTAATCATGAATAATCTTTAAAATTTATCATGGTAGGGCATTATTGTCTAAGGTTGTAATGGCCGAAAATGAAGTGAGTCATATTGCTCAGCATTAACAAATAATAGCAAATCATACTAGAACTAACTTTGTGATATTTTGTAGAACAAACTTCGAGGAAGTAAATTCCCGTTTCATTGCTTCCTTAGTTGTTCTGAAAATGTAGATTTTCTTCCTAACTCTATATTAGACGCTTTATCGGCTGGCAGAATTATTTTATCTGTCAAATGTCTTAAAGTGGTTCGGGGAACTTTATACACCTTGGGGGCATTTAGTAACCTATATTTTTGTACCGCACAGGTTCGATGAACTTTTTCATTGATTCCTTGCACTAAGCTCTTAAAAAGAAAAAAATGGGTGCGAGTACTTATGTACGCGAGTCAGAATTTATACTTCGGTGGTATCATTAAAAAACAATTTTTAATTTCATGCAAATAATTAATTATAATAAAATAATAAAAGACTGGAAACGGATAGTAAACACAGTCAATAAAGAAAGCTCAGTTAAAATTTTTGAAAATTAAATAAATAAATATATATTTTCTTACATTAAGTGTAACATAAATTATAACAACAGCTTCAACCTGTTTATTTTGTGTGACGGTGATGCGCGCGAATCTTAAAATTTCACTCTCATCATTTTTTATAACGCGCCTAAAGAAGTATTAATTCAAAAATACCAATATGTAGAAAGAATAAACTATATGAGTCCGAAGGGGCCTAGTAGACCATATTGTATAACTATACGTTTTTTTAGAATTAAGAATCTAAAAACTATTGAATAATATATTTGAAAACTGTCACCGCACTATAGATTAAAAGTGTATCTAATGAAATATGCACTAATAATAGTTAAGAATAAGGGAAGCCGAACAACGAAGATCAAGATGGGAAATGATCAAGAAATGTAACAATAAAAGGCCGATTACGCAAATATCAAGTGAAACTGAAGATCTAGATGTAAAAATAACACAAGACAGCAAGAGAAATACCTACGCGTTTAATGCACAAATGGGAGGAACTTTTTCAAATAATACTAGTGAAAAAAACTAAATTTCTTATTTTGGAATATAGAAGTGATAAAAGGAAAATTCCAGTCATGGAATATCTATATAATTTTGACGTTATAGGTTTAGGAGAGACGTGGACTGGCCCAAATGAAACTATTGAATTACTAGGTTATGAAAAAATAATTAAAAGTGGTATTCGGAATGCAAACAGGGGGCGTTATCCGGGGGGCTTGGCAATCTTTTATCGAAGCAGTTTGAAAGGTAGAGTGAACTAAAACTAGAGGAATCCTTAAATAAATCAGCTGTGAAAGCTAAAATTGTGGAGTGCGCAATATCAGCGAATTTAGATGATATTAATTCTAAGCCAAGCTTAAATTTCTTTGGGAGCCTTGTACATTATGGGGATGGAGCTAAATATTTAAGTATATGTGATCGGAGTGAAAGGTATTTGATAGCAAATTTTCGTATGTATGGGTTTAAATGGTCAAGTAAAAGAGTGAATGGAACGAGGGTTTGTGTGCTCTGTGATGGAGCGGAGAGTATAAGGCATTTGTTGGAAGATTGTCCAGGGACTTCCGGACCTGAACGAGATTCGCTTATAAAGCTAAATTTAGCAGATTCTGTTTATATGCTTAGCGTTTGCCAACCGGAGCATGTAAAACCACTTATTACATATCTGAGGTATATTTATAACAATAGGATCTCCCGTTTGGATTGAGCCAGCTCACGTTTACATCC
Organism: Chrysopa pallens; assembly: GCA_020423425.1. Classification (NCBI taxonomy): domain Eukaryota; kingdom Metazoa; phylum Arthropoda; class Insecta; order Neuroptera; family Chrysopidae; genus Chrysopa; species Chrysopa pallens. The sequence goes on along the minus strand of CM035593.1, from coordinate 13,394,159 downwards.
TAAAATTCATAAGCATTTACAGTCTCCTTATTATTTTTATTTTTATTATTATTATTTTTATTTTTTCTAAATTATTTTATTGATATTTAATTTTTTTTTTTATTTTTGAATGATGAATCGTTTTGTTTGAAATTGTATCAATCTTTATTTGAATTTTTGGTTAATTTTTGTTTTGTTTGTTTTTGTATTTGTAATTATTATTATTTTGTATCTCGAACGATTGTTGTAATTGTATTTTTTGATTTATGTCAAATAAAAATCTATATATACACTAATAATGTTACAATAATGGCAATTTGAGAAAATGGAATGAGTGAAACTTACCAAGAAATAACATCAAATCACATAATTATGTATTGTTTCACACAATGGATACATACTCATTCGACACAATGCAAGGATCGGCTGAGTACTGAAGGTAAAGGATAGGCTAATATAAACCGCTTACACTGATGATGTTGGTTTCATTACCATCCAGCATTTTGAAATAATTGTCTAGCATTAAGAAGTTTTAGGGTACTATCTGTAGTAAAAATAGAGCATAAAATTTGACAAAAAAATATGGGTAGAAGTATTCTTAAATATTCTAAATTCATGAGTCATTACACCACATAATTAATTTATTAAATTAAAATTCGATACTCTATTATCTTTATATGTCGTTACCTAAGACACTAGGCTGCCATGTTGTGGCGTCATTTTGGTAAAAATTATTAGTTGTCACTGTTAGTTCAGTTTAAACAGTTATCTTAATTAGTAAAACATATTTGAGTGTTTGGTTATATTTTGTTCTCAATGAGTTTCCAGCATTCTCAATATTACATATCGATTTCACGAAAATGGCACACAGCATATTTACAGCAATAAAAATTATATAATTTAAATATAATTTTATGGCAAGGGATCGAGTTTATTTTGCAAAAATATTTATCCTAAGTACGTTTTTATTACGAAATAATAATATAAATTTTTAAGAAATAATAATTGGTTTATATCATATTAAAGTTCGCTGGGTCAAGTAGCAGTTACTTAGATTATCTTCTAGGTAAATGTTCTCATTTTGTCAATATTACGTTTTAACTGTCATAAAAAGTATCTCTTTTAACATAACGAATATTATTCAAATAATTAGTAAAGATATAATAATAATAATGTTTTGAAGTACTTTTTTTTTATACAAAGGGTAAACTACCCTGTTGTTTGGGTTTTAGTCCGCTTGTGCTGATGTTTAACTTTGTGCATAAATAGTTCTTAAATAAGCGCCCACCATAGAAAGTAATAAACCAAAAATAGATTGGCGATTTATATAAAAAATTCAAATGCTTAAAATGTATATTTCTTTGAAACAAACAAATTTTTTTTTTAATTTTTTTCGTAACATTCTTAATTACAACTCATATGAATGTACAAGTATATATAATTGTAAAGACTGAATATTTACAGTATTTTATAAATTCTAATTAAAAATAATATTCAATCACATGTCGAGTATCGAAACAATCGACTCTGTTAGTTGTTATCTTCATTTGTTTCTTTTAATTTTTATAAGGCGATTTATAAAAAAGATTAAAACTATTAACTAGATTATAACTAAACACTGATATCATAAAGCAGAATCATGATATCATCAAACAGAACAACATTTAATGACACACTAATCAGTCAACAACAATAGAACATAATTAAAAACCCAGCAAATTAGTTGAGAAGGAAATTATAACATAGAGGATTTAAATACAATGAAAAATTTTACGCTTGAAACTTTTCAATTAAAGAATAATAAAAAATTATTAATTACAGCTAAGGTAATGGTTAAGCTATTTTTAAATCTTCAAAAAGATGATATATGGCATTCGGTTTTACTATCATGCAGAGGTATCTACGAGAGGTGTTTTTTTTTTCGATAACTAAGAGAGTCTCTTATCTATCTATGATAACTTAACCTAAACTAAAATCTGGCCTTTCTACGTTAGATCTTATAGTAGTAGTTCATACCACAAAATAAAAACCAATTCAAACCAGTTATTTAAAATTTCTAAATTCGTTTGGTAAAAAACGGAACTCCTTTAAAGCTTTCCTTTATTTCCGATAGAATTGATAAATACTTTTTATTTACATTTATCATCAGAGCATAAAATATTGAAATTTGATTTCTCGCATACACAGGTATCATAGAATATTAATTAGAAAATATTGAATTACAATACTTACCCAAATAATATTATACAAATTATGGGGTTTTGTGTATTACAATGCTATATACAGTATAACAATTAAAAAATATCATTAAGTCTTTTTTCAGAATTTCCATTGTATAAGCTTCAGAAGATTTTTATTTATTACAAGTTTGATTGCTTGTTTACTTAATCACATATTAATTAACAAGCTTTTTACTGCTACGTTCGACCTGTTATTAAATATATACTGAGACGATATTTATAAAAATTTTAATATAAAATGTATTCGTACAATATAAATATCAATGAATTTCAGAAAAACCATTATATAATTTCTAACCATTTGGCCCCTCGCAGCCGAAAAATAATTGCCATTTTACTGCAAATACATAGTTTTGTTTGTTCTGTTTCTGATTAATTTTAATAAATTTTTTCATTTTTTGATACATTTTTTATTTATTTTTAGTTATAGGTACTTATTTATGGTAAAACTTTATTTCTTATGTTTCAATTAAATTTTTCTATTTAAACTGTTCTGTGTCAATTAAATTATTTTTGGATTCTATAGGTATCATAAAAAATATTTAAAAATTCAATTTTCATTTCATAGGATTAATAACATTTTACTATTGAATTTCTTTAATATTACGTATGTTCCATTTTTAAATTTTCTGGTTCAACGCAAATTTTCACAGTATCTTTAGATTTTATATTTAATATGTTTGTTATATTTCATAACTTAATTTATTTGGTTTACAGGAGTGTATAAATTCTTAGTATGGGGTTTGGGGAAGCTACTGAAAATGATATGTAAAAACAATCGAAACCGGTTAAAAACCAAATTAAAATTAATTAGATTAAAAAAAAATAAATATAATAATAATAAAAACACTAAATTTTAAACGTCTATAATTATCATAATCATGTATTCATTTTTCGATTCTGTTTTATAATTTTTTGTTGTCAACTCATAATTTAAAATGAAATATATTGCATAATCATTCGTAAGAAAGAGAACTGCTTCCAAATAAATTTCAGATTTCATAATATACATTACTATATTTTGGTTCACTAATTCTATAGATAATCATTCTTCAATTTATTGAGAAAATTGATTTGTGTGTGTTTGAGTGGGTTCTTGAGGTTCTGGTGTATATCCTGATTGGGCAATAGCCGCCTATATCTTCCTTGAAAGTACTTCGAGCACCGAAAAACCAAAGCTGACTGCTTCTAACTTTGCATGTGAAGTTACTTTTTCAGGCCAAGGTTCTACCATAATTTCTCTGCGAGCAAAGCGAGCATTGACTCCGAAAGACTCCGAGTTCTGGCCAGAGTCCACTATTTCTTATTTTTTTGAGATCAAAGACTCCCTCTTTCTTGTATATATCCTGTACAAGCGTTCGAAAAATGTAACAAAAGCGACATTGACAGTTAAACTTCTTATTAAATCTGCTATGTTTTTGTACTTCTGCGAAAGGGATGCGTCTGGTAACAGCTAGATTTTTATAATCTGTATACAACTGTCAAATGAAAAACATTCACATTTAAGCTTTATTTAATGCTTCATCGTCCATTCATACGTTACCCAAAAAATGTATACTTTCGCTTCGTTAAGTGTGCATGTTATTGTTAAATTGATACTTTACCTAAGCGAACGCAAAAGCATGTAATAACTAGTGAATAGATACATTAAACTTTTTTATATCTGTACCAAAATGAAACCTGGTAAATTATTTCACTTCTGATATTTTTCCAAGTGTTCAAATTAGATCACAGTTTAATACGCGACTGTCATACTACAAAATTTGTCAGTGACAGAATTTTAAATATTTAGTATTTGCAATTCTAGAAAATGACTTTTGTTAGATGGATAATATACCAATTAATGTGTTTGAATAGTTTTTAATCTATTCAAACTATCAAATATAATGAGTCACAATGTGGCTACAAATTTTCCAGTAAACACACTGTAATTACGATAAAAAGGTCGGTCAGTAGAAGTAAATTTTCCCTGAACAGGTAAAATAAATGGCAGTAATAGTTGGTTGAATTGCTCCGCTGTTTTATACATACATACATGCATATTATTAAAACTAGGGTAAATGTGCCTTTAATATAATTTATAATTCATGCCAAACCAACTTCAAACTAACAAACTCACACTCCCATTCTGATAGAACACCAACGAATCCATTCATTGCACACACAAATTGTTATCTGATTTATGAAAGTGAATCGACATTAAATATTATTTAGTATTAAAACCATTCATTTACTCTTCTGATTTTGAAAATAGGAAGGAAAATCAGAAATAATGATTATTATCAGTTTATATAGTATGTACGTACTACGGTGTGATTAATAATGGTTGTGCAAATGATGATTTCATGTTATGATTGAAATCTCATCATGATTTTAGTAGCCATTTCAGACGCGTAGTTATTATTTGACAGTTGTTTGAGTATTTTTGTGAAAATGAATAAATTATTTTTTCCTATTTTCAAAACAACAATTAACATTTTCACGACTGTAAAATACTACGCATTTAAAACGAAAACTAGAATCTTGGAAAATAACTGTCAAAAATTGCACCACTACAGTCACTCTCTTTTATTGAAAAGTGCTGCTTTATTGAAAAGTCTTCCAGTTGAGGTTGGAAACTTTTATCACCACTTCGTATAATATAAAAGTACTACAGCTTTCGATTTAATAAAAGTTTGCAACAGGATTGACGTTATTTCAATTTATATTTTAGCTAAATTTATATTAAAAAGTACATATTTAACGGTATAAAATTTTTAGACACAATCTATTGGCAAAATAATTAATTAAAACATGTGTAACTAAGTCTCGAACCTTTATATTACTTAGCTGTAATATCCGCCCATTCGTTGTTACATTTGGAAGTGAAAAATACTTACATTTATGTCCATTGTATAAGATTTTTTTATATTATTTATTAACACTGTTATTATTCGATAAAATAAATTCTACGTAAGGTGACAAAGACATTTGAAACTTCCAAGAAAATAATTTATTTGATTAGGTTTAGAATTTTTACAAAATCTCTCGTTGATTTAAATACTTTCAAGTTTGTTAGCAAAAAGCAAATAAACAATACAAAAAAATGTATTTGCCTCAGTGAGTATAGAGCAATTAAAAGGTATTTAATTATAAGGTTTTGTTATAAAATAATTTTCGTCAAAGTACTATTTCTTAGAGTTGGAGAAGGACAATTGAAAAAAATTCTGTAAAAATGTTGAAATTAACAATTGTATATCAAATTATAAAACATTATTATAAGACGAACAAAGACTAAAAAGAAAACCAAAAAATCACTGAGAGCAGTCGCTTACTCGAAGACATCCGCAAAGTGTCAGTGTTTGATATCTTTCGAATGATATTTGCAAAATCTAAACAGTCTCTTTTGCGATTATTGAACGTCAAGTTAACGCCATAGAATAAATATACACAATATATATTGAAATCAGGGATTTTCTAATTTGACATATGCAAAATACTCGAAAAATATATTTAATGGAAAAAACTGTTTCAAAGCAAAACAAAATTAATTTGAAAGAGTTAATTTCAAGTGAATGCTTTATTTTAGAGAAATAGGTTCTAGATTAAATGAAGATCAAGCCAGACTTTTAAATAGAATTCAATATTAATTTATTGAAGATTCGGATTTTATAAATAAAATAATCTCATTTTTGAGGGAAATTAAATTTGTAATGTAATGTTATTAAAATGTGAACAAGAATATGAATTAGTACCTATACATTATTTTAAATAAACTTTTCAAAATAAATTCCAGGTAAAAATTGTTTCTATTTTAATAAATATTTTCTTAGAATATTTTAGTATAAGACAAAGAAAAAAAGATTATATTATTTGTATTAAAAAATTATTAAAAAATTTATTGATTTCCAATATTTTTTTTTTCTGACAGAAAAGTTTTATTATAAATACTCAAATTCGTAATAATAAACAAATTGTTGTGTTTTTATTCTCCTCATTGGGTAATTCGTCATGTGGATATTTCAGGTTGCATTGTCTGAATATATTTGTAACAGCTTGTCGAATATTACATTAATCGGACTATGCATTAATCATACTAATTTTCACATACTTATTTAATTTAAAAAATATTCAATTTTACATTTGGATCGTTGGATCAAGTTTAATCAAGTCTAGGAGCTCTCTTACATTTTTACCATATTTTCTATGGTCTAGACTTGCTGTGATCTGTTAATCAAAGTCATAGAATTATTTCATGTATACAGATAAAACTTCTTATTATTTTTTAATTCAATGGATGAAACAATTCAAGTTTCGTGTAAATCAATGTAGTAAATTCATTATATAATCTAACGGATATCGAATTTCAAACAATCCTGTAAATAATGAATAATTCAGTATTATTTTCAGTATCTACATCCATTCTTCTTATTCTCCTTCTCTTCCACTCATAATTTCATAAAATTTGTTATGCAAAATAATTCACTTGATATCTATATATATATTAATGTATATTGTAGTATACCTATTTATGTTCATTGTATAAAAAAATATAAAAATTAAATAATAAAAAACAGAGCTCTCACCATACAAAATTGAGTGCCACATTGTGTGGGTATTGTATATCCAAGCTAGTGTGAGTGTGGGTGTGTGGTAATAAACGCACAGAACGATGAGTAAAATCAATGGTTTGAATTTTTACCATTTCCTACACAGTGGTTGATTTTTATTTTTTTTAAATACACTTTTAATTTGTGTTTGTTAATATTATTAAGGGTTCCGTATGCATAGTTTTGATGTCTATATAATTGTTCTAAAACTGGTATAGTTTTATAAATATTAAAAAGGATTGTTCTCTCTGTAATAAGCTCACTCCTTAATGTAAAATCTTCTTATGATTATGAAGATAAGTAAAATTAAACGATCGGTAGATATTTGTTTTGGAACGAAGTTCCTTACGGCAGGCTTGGAGGGGATAGGGATTTTGCTGCGCGACCGAACTGAAAAAAATATGATAGTAAAACCGTAAGAAAAAGTGCGTGGAATACAACCTTTAAATGAGACGTAACTATAGTAACAATGTAATAAATATAGTAATAAATATAATAAATATAATAAATATAGTAACAATGTCAAGTGAACCAAAAAGTGACTTGAATGCAATTGACAGTGATAATAGTGGGAAATTATTCAGTGCAAAAGAATTAAATACGTAAGTATTAGTTTATTCTTTATTAATAAATATATTAATAAATATATATTTATAAATATAAAATATTTTACATTGGTTAAGTAAGGTTTTCTAGGTTATCTTTCTTGATGATTCGATTCTACATAAGCCGAAGGAACTTCGTTCCTACCTGGTGTCCCACGACACCACATCATTTTTTTGTTTTCCTTTCTGTTAAAATGTGTGTCATAGTTAGACGTTATGTTGTCAGTATAAAACATTAATTATTTATTTATTATACACTTACATGAAACAAAAAACAAATAAACAAAATTTTACTGATCTATAAGAACAATGATATACTATAGGTCAATAATCTTTCGATTATCGATAAAGGCGCTAATCTTATTCGTGCATATAGTACACATTAATATAATATATTGCAATTAAAACATTAATCAAATGATTGAGCATTGATTAATGAAAAATTGTATTCATCTATAAAGAACGTATGAAGTAGCACCAGAATTTAAAATTTTAATGGTTCGTTAACATTGACTAGATAAATATTAAGCTACATATTAAATTAAAGAGGTGGCTTAATTTTAAAACTTCTTCGACTTCCAATCCCAAATCTTCCCGTTTTCATTGTGTGTTCATTAAACTTCTCATCATCTTTTACTGACATAAAGATGGATCACCATTTTTATTTGCTTTCTTATTCCACGATTTGGTGTCAATATATCTCTCGTTGTTCCGTGAATATAAGGGTCATTAATAAAGGTTTTGAGATATTATATTTCATAAACCATTAAGCAAATGCTAGTATGGAACCCTTAAGTTATTCGTTCACATGTTTATATTTATTTGATACATATTTTTCCAATAAATAACATTGTTTTTTTTTTTGAAGTAATTTTTCATTAATGTTGATTGATTGATTTTTATTTTGACCTAAAAAAAGTCTTAACTAGTTTGAAGTTAACCATATCTCTATTTGATTATATAGTATAATGCATATTATATAATATTAGATGCTTATTATCTAACATCAATTTGAAGCCATTAATTAATTCGTAACATATAATAATAATTAATTCATTTAGCATTGATATAGTATATGATATAATTATGATCTATATTAATACTAACATTCCACATTAAGGTTGTTCCAGCGTGAAATAATATAGTCAGAGCAATGACTATGTTATAAATGCTATAATCTGATCATTTACTATAAGTATAATTAGTATTTACTGATGTTATAAATGTATACAAGTTCTGAGCTTAATAAAGATATACTTCTTGAAATAATATATAATTTTTATAAGCATTACTATGTTGAAAAAAACTTATATTTTTAAATAAAAAATATCTCTTTTATATGATAAATGCTTTTATTTTTTGAGCTTTTGGAACTGCTTGCATTCTTGGAAGATTCCACATTATGTAAATTTTTATTTTCTTTCCTACTATTCATCCATTTCAACGATATCATTCAAGGACAGTTTGCAATTTTCAGAGATTGTGTTTAAATGTTTTGAAATAATTAGACTATATCTGTTATATCTGTAAATAATTAAATTTTACGATACTTAATTGAATTTGCTATTGGCACATAAAAATGTAAAAAAAGACTCCTAGTAGTGCTTACAAATTAAAAAATTTGACATATATCTATGATACGTATAGAAATATTTAGTATTTTTGTCTAAGCAGCAACGCCATGATATTATTACTACCTGTATCGAATCAGACGTACAGAACGTCCGTATTTTGATTATTTTTATTGATGTTTAAGAAACAAATTTCGTTCTCTCTTCGTGATGTTATTTTATTGATGCTTGAAAAATTTAGTTAACATGTGTATTACTATTTATCGTTATAATCTATTGGAGAATGGAAAATGGGGCAAATGAATGTTAAAGATATTTTTTCGATTTTTGGAAATTTTTCCAATAAAATGAAAAATCGCAACAAATTCGATAACATTCAGTTATTTATTTATTTTGATCTAAAATTAAACAAAATTGGGTTCATTTGATGATTGGATGAATACTATTTGAGAAAATGCTCAATTATCTCTATTTTATAACCAAAATTAAACAAGTGAAGATAACATTTAACAGGGCTAATTATTTATATACTCGACAAATGTTTAATCATAACTAATTTAAATCATTAGCATTCATAAAATACTATGAATATCCAGCCTATACAGTTATTTTTACATATATAATAATTTGTATTGTAATTATGATATATGTGTCAATAAGTTAAATTTTGAATGAATTCAAACATTTTGCGAAAGATTGTTTCAAACAAAACTTATTTTTTTTCATATGACATTTACTTTCATTTTTTGGCTTTGAAGTTTTTTACTTTCTGTTATGGTTTAAAAATTAGTTCATGCCTCTATCAAACCCAGTATGGACCGATTTTGCTCAATTGTACAATTCGTCATCAAAATTTCAACTTGCTACCCTCTTTAGTTTTTAGTTTTCATGGCGGACATGGGCTAATATAATAATTCTATGAACAGCTATATGAAAATTTTGTTTGTGGCTTCAATTCTTTGTAACATTACAAACTTTAATTAAAATTAAAATACTCTGACATATTGTATACATATCGCATATAAAAACAGTGACTTTATTTTTGTATAATATTTCTAAAAACGGTTATAATCAAACCGAAACCGAAATTAATTTAAGTAAAATAAATAAAAAAGAAAAATAAATAAAAAATCAAACGATATCAATAAAGAGAAAAAAGAAAATTACCTAAAAATATTTTCACATATGGTTTTTGATAAAAATAAAAATTGGCAATCACATATGAGAAAGAAAAATTTTTTTTTCATCTAAATCGTTTACAAACTTACTGACTGCGGAACACAAGGATAACAATAAATATAAGGAATGTAAAGAAATACAAGAAGAAAAAAAACATGTTTTTTAGTTGAACAATATGTATGTACGTTTGAATTTTCTGTGCCTCCATGGTTCTTTTTTCCTTTTCTTAAATGTTATAGAAAATTGTTTAAGTATGTTATAAGCATTCAATGCTGTGTCTATTCTTTTAGGTATTTAATTCGGTAAGCCTCTGATAACGATATTATATTGAAAGTAATCGAACTAATTTTTTTGTTTGTTTGAAATAAAAGACATTTACTTTTTTCTTAAAATTGATTCATGATTTAAGGATACCCAAAATTGTTAATCTTATAAGGAAATTGTACGTTTAATTTGATAGTACAAAACAGTTTTTCAGTAAAATTAATTATACAATGTTCCAAATCAAGTGCAGCCACCTTCTTCGTATTTTGTATTAGAAAGACCGATTTCAATAATTTTTACTTTGAAAATCTATACGTATAAAATATTTTGCCCAAAATAGTAAACACACAGATAGATGGATAAACGCAAAGCTTAATCCGCTGATCGTATAGACCTGAAACATTGAGGATGTGTTTTTGTTTGACATTTGATTTTCCAAAATTCTACCTCTAAGGAGATGAAAACAGTTTTAAATTTTTTATAACAAGTTCTTACTTAAAGTTAGTAACAAATCTTTTTAATATCATTTCCTTTGACTTCACAATCTTCATTTGAAATTCAAAATAAATCTTATTTATCTCTTCTTACTTGCAGTATGTCAAACTGTCAACTATATAAAGTGTGCACATTGCACCGATCAAGCTGTAAGGTAATTAAAAATTTCAATTTAATGGTATAAATATTATATTTTGTATTTTTTAGAACTCGATTATAAAAAAAAAAAAAAAAATACTTTACTTTACTATCGTGTACACCAGAACCATTCATGGTTCTGCGGAGGTTCATCAAGTATATGAGTACTACAGTACGAAGTGCCCGGTACCCACAATAAATAACCGGTGCTCATACCAAATACCATGCATGTGTTAAGAAAGGATTTTTCGAAATTTTGCTCTAAGGAAGTAAAAATGGAGACAAAGTTTGTATGGGACAACGTAATTCCTTGATTTAATCTACTTCATATATGTCACAAACAATCTTTAACAGAATTTTGATGGAAGAAGTGTTTCGTATTATATTGAAACTCATCTTGTAACAGGAGTACAAAGTTATAAAACGAAATAGAAAAATAACCTAATTTATATTGAATCTGATATGTTTTTCTAATTCCACGATAGCGAAGCGGCGAGCTCCACCTAGTGTACTACTAAAACAGCTCTATCAAATGTCAATTAAGTTTTTTGGGCTTTAATTTCAAAAATATGTTATTTTTTAAATTATAATAAAAAATTATTTCATATATCATGAATATTTTAATTATATTTTTTAAATAAATTTATAATAATACTATTTTTTTGTAAGTAAAATTTGTTTTTTATTTATCTCCATTATCCAATTTGATATAAAAATCAACTAAATAATATAATTTATAAATATTTGTGGTATAGTTAGTACTTCCATTTGTTTTTCCGGGCGCTGCAAATCACAACTAATTGGTCCCACTTTTTTACGTAGGTTTAAACATTCTAGTAGTATTAAATATAATTTCTATGGTGATATATCTATGATTAAAATACACAAAATCCTCTCTCCAAAGTAAAAAAAAAGAAAAAAACGAAAACATATAATTGTGTAGTTGAATTGTTATAATAGTAGTTGTGAATGTACGCTATTTGTATGTTCAGTATATTCATTCTATATATATGCATTTTAATATTGGCTTCCCCTTTACTCCAAATTATTATTCACAATTTGCTTCAATTTTCCAATGTTTTTTCTTATTTCGTTATACAAAATATATATAATATACAAAACTAATATAACATTATGTATGAAATAGTTATACGGTTTATGGTATACTAAACAAAAAAGTAATTTTATTAGAATATATTGTTGATGTTTTGTATTGAAACATCCTCATAGGGATTTTTTCATGGCTGAAAGGAAAATGATGTCAGGGTCTATTATTTTATGGAAATTGCTTATTGATTTAATTTATTATTTACGAAATGAATATATTTCCGCAAATTTGAATGCATGCAGTACAGAAAAACCTTCCAATTCTGGTTAGAGATTCAATATAGTTCAAAGTTAACACACTGACATTGTTGAGATTTTTATCTTTTCTAGGAAATGAAAATGAACATTTTTCTAAGAATACAATGTTAACCGATTTATAGTTTTTTCAAGTTGTCGTTTCGCCAAAGTAAATTAGAGTGGCTGCATTTAAGGTTGAATAAGAATATTTTTCGCTAAGTATAAAATTTTCTTAACAAAGTTTTGGATTTATCTTATATATAAAAATGAATTGCAAAATGTGTTGGTAAGCGCATAACTCGAGAATGGCTGGACCGATTTGGCTAATTTTGGTCTTAAAATATTCGTGAAAGTTCAGGGAAGGTTTTAACGGTGAGAAACATAAATAATAAGTAAAGGAAAATACTATAAACGACAATTTAATTTTCGAATACAAAATGTTCCTAGCTGTGAATTATATTTTGTCTTTTTTTTTCTCACATGTTACAAATCATCGTTTCCATAGAAACCAAAATATAATTTTGAAATTCAAAATAAAACTTCTTTATCTATTCAAAATAAAACTTCTTTATCCCTTCTCACTAGCAGTATGACGAACTGTCAACTATATAAAGTGTGCATATCGCATTGTTCAAGTATTACGAGAATCATTCTTGGTTCAGAAGGTCAATATACCTTTAATCAAGCGTATGTGTACGACAGCAAAAATTATCGGGTAAACGCGGTCCGCGGTCGCGGTACCGGGGCAAATACCGGGTGCACACTTTATACCGGGAATCCGATAAGAAAGGATTTGAAATTCTTCCCCTAAGGGTAGAATTGCATCCGCATGTAAACGATGTAATATCATTTATTAAAATGTGAAAAATAACACAGCAACGCGTAAAACGGGTGGTTATGCTTCAACATATATATTATCATAATTTATTCTGATTTGCCGCAGCTTCATTATTTAGTTATAGACAGACAGTTGAGAATATGTTATTATATTTAGGAGATATTAATGTTGATTAATAAAACAATTTACCTGGGTCAGCTATTCAAAATAGAATTTATTTATGTCTTCTTTTCTATATTAGTGGTTCTGGACTTCCTTTTTTTTACTATTTTTCATCAAGTATATGAGAACCAGAACACAATATACACGAATTGTGGGTGCTCGAGGTACCGGGTGGCGCAAATCAAACACGAGTGTATATATAATTTTCGTGTCACGGGTATCCCACACCAAATAGTGGGTTACACATCAAATACCGGGCATACCATAAGAAAAGATTTTCTGAAATTCTACCCCTAATGGGATTAAAAACAGAGTCAAAGTTTGTATGGAACAACGGAATTCCTTCGTCCAATCTGCTTCAAATTTTGCATGCAATCGATGTAATATCAATTGTCACCACAACGTGTCCGGGTATGCTTTAAAATATATATTAATATCATTATTTATTCTAATTTGCCTTAGCTTTCAGTTTTAAGAAATAGAGGAAAGTTGTTAAGAATATGTTATTATACTTAGAAAATGTTGAAGTTAATTAGAAATATGTGGCAAAACGACGTTTGCCGGGCCAGCTAGTATAATATATAAATGAAGAAAGAACCATAGAACAATCATAGTAACTATTATGATAGTGGTTTTATCAAAACTATTCATGCAATAATAATAAAAATAATTCAGTTCAATAGCAGGTTTGGTGGAGTGATATGGGAATGATACAATGCCGATTGTCATTAGCGTTGAACTACTTTTGGTGATATTTTTTATTTGTTTAGACATTGAGAAGAAAATATTAAGACTTTTAAAAAATCTGTATTGGAACCAAGAAGTAACGGTTAAGACCAACTACGGTAATACTTCAAATATAACCGTGGAGAAGGGTGTAAGACAAGGATGTGTTCTGTCCCCAATATTGTTTAACATTTATGCCGAAAAAGTGATAGAAGAAGCTTTAAGTGAACATAAAATTGGTGTGAAAATTAATGGTGAAATAATTAATAATTTAAAATATGCAGACGATACAGTACTACTAGCATTAAGTGAAAGTGATTTACAAACTATCGTGGACAAAATAACCAGCGTAAGTGAACAATATGGATTAAAAATCAATATAAAAAAAACGGTGTGTATGATATTCAGTAAAGAATCTGTTCAACCTACACTTAATATAAAATGTAATGGCATAAAATTAAAGCAAGTTAACCAAATGAACTACTTGGGAAAACTATTCACCTGCAATAATGACCAAATAAACGAAATTAAAAAACGTATAGCCATCGCTAAAAATAATTTTATAAAACTTAAAGCTTATTTAATTAACAGAAAATTGTGTTTTAATAATCGGCTTAAAATGTTAAGGTGCTATGTGTGGTCCGCGTTACTGTATTCGTGCGAAACTTGGACATTAAAAAGTGAATGTGAAGCCAGACTGAATGCATTTGAAACGTGGTGCATTAGAAAAATGCTAAAAATAAAGTGGACGGAGAAATTAAGTAACGTTGAAGTATTCCGTAAGGTTAAATATGACAGGTGTTTGGTTGCATTGATTAAAAGGAGAATATTGGGATACTTCGGCCATATTTATAGAGGAAATAGATACGAACTTCAAAGACTGATTATGTGCGGTAAAATGGATGGCTTTGTATCAAGGGGCAGAAAGCGGATAACGTGGATCTCGAATATTAAAAAATATTCAAACTTTAAATCGTTCCACAGTTTAAAGTCGGCCGCAATGGACCGAATTCAATGGAATCGAGTGGTCTCCAAAATCCTGTAATAGGATATGGAACCCTATGATGATGACTTTTGGTGATTTCCAATTTAAAGTAAATGATGGTGCATTAATTTATTATTCTAAATTTCAGTTCAATATATTTTTCACTTTTTTATATTTTGAGACTTTTTAAAAAACAAATTGCTAAAATTGAAGTACTAAAACTATATGCAAATGGTTTCCGTCGACGAACAGTAATTATGTGTACATCCGAAAATATATAATAAAATTAATTCATTTACGGTAACTTTTTTTTTTTTAAACACTTTTTTAGATATATTATTTTTGTATAAGATCATATTTATGTTTTAGATTTAATTAAAATATAATTGATTCTAAAATATATATGTTTGTATATATTTTACATTTTGTCATATAAATTATTAATTTAACACATATAATAAGTACTAGCTAAACCTGACTACGTTTCGCTGAGGCTTTGCCGTGGTATTGATATTAATTATGTGGTGTTAATATTAGGGTAATTTTTTACGGTTATACGTGAATATTGTACGTGTTACGCGGCCTTGAAAAGAATTTTATCATTTATGGAGCAGAAAGTCTTGATAAACCTATTCCACATTACAAATAAATTTTTTATCAATAGTTTTACCAAGTTGTAATCATTTGAAAAGACCTAATAGAAAAGTGAATTACAAATGACTATTTTAAAAAATGTATGTCTTGTTATATAATTAGTTAAATAAAGCGTGTGAAAATGTTATTTATGATCATTATTTTTTTTTTTTTAATATGAAATTAACTTATTTTTCATATTTGTAAAAATGTTGTCCCAATATTTAAATATCATGGTGAATTAAACAACCTACACAAACGGTTTTTTACCTCATTCTATTCTCTGTCTCCAAAAACCCTTGGAGACTGTAAATGTAAACGCGCTAAAAAAAACGTTTAATTTCGAACGTTTCATATCAACTAATTACCAGCCTTATTAAAAAATTTATATGATATAAATTGTGTAATAACGTTATACGTTCATACTAATAGTGTTAAATAAAAGCTTGTTTTGAAAAAGGTTTTTTACTTTTAATTTATTGTTTACTAGTTCTCGTTGGATAACTAAACACACAGTTAACTATGAATTGTTATCCAAACTGAACATGTACACAAAATTTCAATAAGAAGATATCTACTTCAAAATTGAGTTTCAAGAATTCACCTCAACAAACATACATTGCAAGTGAAATAAAACCTTATTCAAATTTATTCATTTTAGTAAAAATTTGTGCTCTCTGACAAACACGCAGTATATAAATACTAAGTTAGTACAGTTTAGAGTACTGTCATACATTTATATATTGTACTTACTTAGTTTTTATTAACGGTAAAAGAAGGGAAAAGATGTTGGATTTGCAGTTTTTTATTTAGCAAAAGCTTGATATTTCATTGGCGAAAAAATAATTATTTCTATAATATTTTTTGTTTGTTTATCATTTGAATAATAATAATATTTCAAATAATAAATATATATTAAACATAAAATATAATATATAAAACCTGAATTATTATATTCAAATTTTTGGATATTTTTGGATTTTGGAACGCCTCTAAATTGCAATTTTTATAACTATCTGTGCAACCGTACTTGTGATTAAAATATCCAAACAATATTCAAGAGAAATAAAAGAGAAAAGGAAACGTTTTAAATAGTAGTTGCATTGGTCAAATAAATCTGTGAAAATCACTATCAAACATCGCGGATCCATGCGCATAATACTTTCTTCAGCACACAGCTGTTAACATTGTTTATATATAACTCGGAAAAGCGATGATGTTGCTTGTACAATTCACTGCTTGATTACATCAAATATTTGTGAAAAAGTAATCTTTTCTTATAATTTTTTCGTAAACGATACGGTAAATTACATCTTATTTAGGCTCAAAATATTCTTAATTGATTTATTTATGTGTATTCAATTTTTTTATTTTGCAATGTTAATTTCTATAGCGAAAACACGAATTATAAATTACCAAAAATAATCCCTATGAATTCCTATCTTCATGCCATTTAATATTGATAATTTTGAAAATTTATTGTAGCTGACAGAGACGGTTAATTTTTTAACAAGTTTATTGTTATATATATATATACGTTGTTATATCGTTGAAATCTACCTCTCTGCAAAATTTATGCGTAACTATTTGAACTACTCGTGTCGTTAGAAATACCTTAATGGTGAATGCAATTTTTATACTCAAAATATTAATTTAAATAAATTATTGTTAATAGAAACAAATAAAAATTATACATTTTAATGAAGAAACACTAATGTTGATTTATTTTCATCTCCTTCTAAACATCTGCCACTACAAAAGAAAATGTGAATACAAAGATCAAAATCAAAAAGAATTAAATATTAATTTAAATAGAAGCGATATTTTTACTCTCTATCTTCAAACTCGTAGTGTCTGTTTGTTTGTCGAAAAAACTTTATATCAAATTTTAACCTTTTTCCTTGATCAATCCAGCTGCATATTTGTAGGTGGACTCATTGGGACGATAAAAATGATATATCAAATTTTCAGTCAAAAAAATGCACCAGAAAACATAAAAAAAAAACCACATACGCATGGATATTTGACAATCTTTCACTTAAAGTATGTTGCAAATCCGATTATCATTTAACATCATTTCCATCGTAACCAAAATCAATAAATGTGAAATTCAAATAATTTCTAAAACTTGTAGTCTCGCATTTATACTATATTTCCCGTCATAGTATAAGACCATAAAATTAAATCTTTTATATCGTTAATAAACATTTGAAATACTAATGATTCAATGTTAATTACATAATGGTAAACTTGATTGATAAAAAAACAAGTAAAAAAATTGTGTTTTTTAAAATATATGGAAATTATAATAATATAGGGAAGCCCAAAAGAACATTCAGTTTATGAATCAGATCAAGGTGAACCCCTTGTATGAAAATCTTACGCGCTATAGTATATAAAAATAGCGATTTTTTGCCACGGACATTCGTTCACTTAACATAACCTTTATATTCTTAACGAGTTCTTTTTTTTCTATCTATTTTTAATCCCTCAGTATAACCGTGTAGCGAAAGAAGATGTGAATACACAAAGATCGAGATCAATAGAGTTAAATGAAGTCAAACAGCCTTATTTAATCTAAGGAATAAGTATTTGGGTAAGTATATAGGAATAATAATATGGTAAGGTAACCCAAGAGAGGATTTTTAGATTTACTCGACTACATCAGATTAAAAGGAACATGAGTGCGAGACAAATTAAGAAATTTATTTTCACCGTCAGATTAAGCAAATCCCCTCAAATAACTGTCAGATGAAGAATCGGTACGATCAGAACATCGAGCTGAATCCCATACATAAAAATCTGTTGCCTGAGAATATTTCAAAATGACGATTTTTTGGAATTTTAAAAAGCTACCACGAGCTTGCGTTTACTTAACATACCCTGTGTTTTCCTGACGCTCTGTAGTTTTTTTCTACATTTTTTAAATTACATAAATATTACATTAAATAAATAATTCTTTATATAATTTCTTGATGGCATTCGAAGTCGATGACAACGACTCAAATTTTAGCTAATAGCATTTTATCTTTATTTAATTTTGAAGTCAAACTTCTTTAATATCGGTGAGATTTCAAACTCGATGAAACGAAAAAACCACAGGAAAAAGAGACAACTACAGACATATTTAGAATATGGCGTGCGAGAGAATGAGTTAAATGTATCTAAACGATATAACATGCGAGAGAATGACAAAGAAAGCATTATTCAGTGTTTATTAAAGCAGAATTTTTACACATATATCGAATACACATTTATTAAAAATCCCATTTATAAAATTAAAACTGGTTTTTTACAAGAAATACCAAATTGCTAACGGTTTTGCCAATATTCAATAATAATATAATAGTTTAAAAAAACTAAAAAAACACGCATGCATGCGTAGTTCGCGCACTAGCTCTATCTTTATTACTCTCATGCAAAGGATCCGTTCAGATGCGTTCTGCAGCCAACTTCAGAGAGTTACCTACAGACAAACAAACATACGAGTGAAGCTAATAAAAGCGTGTTAAAAAATTCTCAATTACAATTGAAAGATATGCAGACAAAATAACAAAAAAATTTTGATCACTAACCTTATAAATTTGGTAAATATCGCAAACTTCATATTTTTCAGAGATATTTCCAAGGCAGAATTTTAGCAGGTTCCATAAAACGGCTTTCATAAAGTAATTGATCCTCTCTTTTTAAAATATATCAAATATTGTAAAAAAAAAAAAAAAAAGATTCCGTAATGTATAAAAGATGTTCAAATAGTTTTCGTGTAAAATATACATTTGTAAAATCCATCAATATTTTTCAACGTAAAAATAAAAATGATAAAGGAATTGATGTATTTCTCAAGAGATATTTCACATAAATCAAATGACATAGAGTGTAAGATGAAATAAGAATGGTATCTATGATATATATATACGTACGATAGATACTATGGTCTTGTTGTAAGATGATTATGATTATTATTATTATTATTACTATAGTGAATCCTGAATGGTTGACCGATTGTTAAAAGTGATACATAATGTGTTCCACAATTTTTTATGTTACATGTTACATACAGTTTCTATGTTAATCTGAAATAATCAATCGATAATTGCGGTATTAAAAACGGTTTGGACCAGAGCTGGAATTGGATAACACTGTTTGACAGGTCAGGTCGTTATTTTAAAAATGAAAATAATTGTGAATTTGGCAAATGAATATTTTAAATAACTAAATGGTTATTCAATTCAAACATTACATAAGTTTCTTAGCAAAAAGTCACTATGATGTTGATATTAGTAATCGTTTGCTTACGACACAAACTGAAACTCTAAAAGTTGTATAATACACAGACCAATAGTGAATTTCACAACGGGTCTATATTTTATACGGCAATATAACTTTTAACAACCAAATGACGCTAGGTTTGATGTTCATTAATATTATGAATGTAATCAAAGAAAACTCTTTGATTTTTCGAATAAATTTCAATTTTTTGCCCCGATGTGCATACGTGACATATAATAATCTCAAGAAACGTAATCTCAAGAAACGAGGAACATCTCCAATCATATTGATGATGACTAGTTTGTAATCGAAATACGTATTTATAAAATACAAAAATTTTTGATCTAGGAAATTCTAGCAAAATCTTATTTTATTTTGAGAATTTTATTTTTATTCTAAAAAAATATCTTAAACACGTTGAAATATTAAACGATTAAATTTCAGAAAAAAATTATTTATAGGAAACCTAAGCGGTTATTATTCATATACGCAGATTACTGAATGTTTTTCCAAGATGATAAATTAGTATTTCAATTCCAGAAATTCATATGTTTGTTTTTTTTTTTTTTTATGTTTTCATAGACGGTGAATAATAATGAAAAATACACTTACATTGTTATATGTTTTAATATTAGTCCTTGATAGTTGTATCAGAAAAACGCAATTAATAAATAAACTCATCTAACTGCAACAAAAATATTCTATAACTTATGTAATAAAGATGCAGGGAATGCACTTAATAATTTTATTTTGCTTCTTATGATTCTAATTTACAGTCAATCTATAAAGCCATTCCAGTCATACACCTATTTAATTAAACATATCCGTACATCACAATGCAGTACTTTTTCCATTATTCATAGTGAATTTTAAACTTTACTTATAAATAAGATACATCCTACATAATAGCATTGCATTTAGTACACATTGTACAATACATGAATATCATCGTTACACACTACACATAATATAAACTAGGTAGATCAACTCTATTATTGTACATTCTATTTCTTCTCTATGACATATATCTCCATTTGACCAGAACATAATAAACTATCTATATACCTTATTTATGATATACATATAATATTGTTATACACATACTTCCTCTATATGTATGATACTGTAAAATGTAACATTCATGTTAACATTTTCCGTTTCAAATGTATTCATTTATGTAAAAGGAAAAAATTCGTTTATATAAAAATATTTGTAATGTATGATCTTTGTCAAAATAATATTGCAGTCCCTTATAGAAGGATCACTCTCTTTCTAAGAAAGACTTTCAAATATTTCTAAAAAGTCGCAAGATTTTGAAAGAAGCTCAATTTACTAAGATAAATTGAATAATTGAGCTAAGAAATTAATGATCTTCTGCATTATCACAGTTGACACAAAATTGAAAAATCAAAATCCACAATATTTCTTTTTTTGTTTTTAAATTCAAATTTGAATATATATTATCGGGTTTTCTTTGGGGCAATAAGGCTTTGGGGTGTCGATGATTTCTATGATGAAGATGAGTGCCATGCCAATAAGTAGACGTTGGCAACCACGTTTTTCCATTTTTTCAAGGTCATTGTCGCTGTGATTCTAACTTACCAATTAATACAAACTGTTGATTACGATATTTATCCGAACGCATGATGCGTCCAAAATACGAGATTTTTCTATTTTTATTCAGTTGTATTTACCACTTACCAGTTGTGATACCACATCTCAAAACCATTCAATTTGTTAATGATATCGGATATTATTGTCAAAGTTTCACAGACTAGAGACCACACATATTCACACATACTTTCTGTTTTACTCGTAACGATTGGTTATTTGTTGTGCACAATGTTTCACCTAAGTATTTAAAATTTGACAGTTGCTTTACCGCAATATTTACGTTTAAATATTTTTTATTTTAAAATTTACATTCCCGTTTTTGTTTTTCTTATACCATTGAGATGGTTTTTTTATAATTAATTTTTAAAATAGCTTTTTCGATATTTTCTATACCGGAAGGTATCGATACGTTTTTATAATAAATGATTATTTTTTAAGAAAAATAATTTATCTCAGTGTTTTTTCCAAGTTGCAGAAAAATGTATAAATATCGATAAGTTGAAGTGTCGATTCTTTTTTTTCTAAACTTTTGATGAGTTCAACAATGTTATTGATTCGATACCAGCAATTAGGAAAATCTTGATATTTTTAATTCGATAACGAGCACGTATATATTTCCCTTCACGTATCAAGCACTTATAAAAAAATTTTTTCCATAAGCTAAATTGGAAATCAATTATAAATTATTTGCTCCGGATTTCAATACCAAATTGACTTTAGTAACAAAGAAATTGAAGTTATTAGTTATTGATTTCAACTTCGGAAATAAATACAAACTAGAAAATTGATTTATGAAATCTGCACCAAGTGGAGACTCACTGTCATTACCACTCTCTCTATATGTTTGATCCGTTGTAACTTTCTAAGACGTAGACGCGATTATCATCATTCAGGATACTTTTTATATACTTCTTTCGAAATTTACTCCCACCGTTTTGGGGAAAATCTAAAAAAATACACTCTTCTCAACTCTGTAGACATCAAAAGATTCTTAAACAATTATAATCTGTTCATATTAATATAAATAATTGTGGGATAGAAAAACAGAAATTTTGGTTAAGAAATGAAAGTTACATATTTAAAATTTGATATTTATTCATATTTATAATTGTGGCAATTATTTTAAACGCAAAATTTAAACTTCAAAAGTCAAATAGTGACAATTGACTTGCCAAGCACATACGTATTTATTCATAGACAGGGATATTTTATTTTAACTTCTGCAATTCTGTTCATATTAAGTCTCGTTATAAAATTACCCTGTATAATAAATTTGTAAATATTATTCTATGCTAGCTGTGACACAAAATTTAATTATGGTACAAAACTATGACCTCACTATGATCTTATTTTTTCTTAATTTTAAGCCAAGCATCGTATCTGTCAAAAAATTGCCAAATAAATTCTATTAGGGAATAAAAAACATTTTAAAGGATATTTTTTTATTATTAATCAAAATAAAATATTTGAAACAATGTTTGTCTATTTGGTGATTTTGAAAATGTTTCAAATATTTTTATGAGCGTACAAATGCATACTTTGTTAGACTTTATATATGTATACCAACTATACACATTCCAGTAATATTATTGAACAACTCATATATATATATATATATATATATATATATATATATATATATATATATATATATATATATATATATATATATATATATATATATATATATATATATATACATTTATGTATATATTTATACACTATATATATGTATATACGACGATATATAAAATAAATAATAAACTATGTCATAAATATAATACAATATTTTCTAACAAAGTGTAGCTTTTTATATATCGATAAAATCATAAAATATAAAAGTATTTTATCGATATTCGTTCATTATTGTTAAAATATTTTTTAAAATTTTTTATGATATAAGAGTCATCAATTTTCGTTTAGAGTAATAATTATTATTTTAAACGAGTATCAATCAACTGAATTATTTATTAAAATTCCCTTAGATGTTAAAATGGTAAAATACATCGATACTATGCAAATAATTCGTCCATAGGCACTGCAGATATGATCATTAAGGTTGTGAGCAATTCGGTTTTTCATATTGCACAGTAACTTGGGACTAATTTCTTTTATTAAGTAATCCTGATAACTTCTTGAAGAATCAAGTAACAAAACCATATTAAAGACTAATAAAACCTTGTAGTGTTAAATAAGTTTTATTCGAGTCTTTAGCTACACAATTATAAACTTATTTTTCTTCATAATAGTTTTAAAGATCAGTTTTTTATGGTTACATGCTTGATTGTTTAATTATATAACCATAATAAAACTAAAAAATTAGTTTTATGAAAGTTAATAAATATCCTTTATAACTTTTTTAAACTGAAACTATAAAACGTTTTGATCCGGTCATATTAAAAATGTTCGAATAAAACCCCTATAAAACGTTTAGACCGTAGAACGGCCATGTATTTGTGTTTGATAATTGCTTATAACATTTGATATATTTGATTGAATTTCGTATAAATACAATTATTTTCATTATTTTGATGAATTATGAACAATTATACACAAATTTCTATTCTAATTTTAATATTAAATGCATATAAGTTGGTTACATGAAAAAAGGTAATTTTAAATTAAAAATACTTTTTTGAATTTTAATAATTTTTAAAAAGGGCATCCTTATTTCTAAATGTTTTATATACGTATCATATGCAATACAATTTTGTTCGCTATCAAATTTTGAATTCTACAAGCAGTTAAGCGACAAATTAAAGTGAGATAATTTGTACTTGCATGTTACAGAAATATAAATACAACTTTTTGACCATCCTTAAGATCTAATGGTTTATAAATATTTTTAATTTACATATATGTTTTATAAATATCCATCATAGAACTAATATTAAGATTCAATATTTTTATTGATGTTAAAAAAAATAGTTTTATGAAAGCGTTCAAGAAGTTTTCGAGTTTATTGCCGGTAATGTGTGCTTTACATTATTTATTTTATGATAGTATTATGAAATATTCTTCAGGATGAAATTTTTTTCAATTAAGTCATAGAAAATTAGTCTACAGAACGTTATGTGGATTTAATAAAACTTGATACTGGGAGTAGGATTATTTATCATAAGGCTTATACCAAACTCCAAAAAAAACCCTTTTCAAGAGTATAGTGGAATAAAAACGTAATGTTGCCTGATTATTATTAATCAATTACTTTGAACAATTACGTAAAAATAAAATTTTAAAATTTATTCTTGGTTTTTATGGAAACTCGGGAATAAATTACATACATTTTAATCTTTTCATTTGTCAGTTAATGCGTGCCATTTTATTACAGTTGTTGAAGGCTTAAAATACAATTGACAATGAAATAACATATTGTTTATCAAAACGGTATTTTAAACTGTTCAAAATATTTCAAAAATTGTTGTCATCTAAATAAAATTTAGTTGAATTATTTTTTTCAATACTTGGTAATAAATATAATTTCCCATTAAATATTTTGTGTAATTAAGACTTTATTAACACGTTTATTGCCGATCTGATGATGTTGTGTAATGGACTCTAACGTGATTTTTTTTGCCAATACAACACTGTCCACAGCCGAATCGCAATTAATATTCACAACAACCACTGATTAGTGGAATGACCAGCCTAATACGTGCGTGGACAGTCGGCAATGCAATTAGTGGCGTTTGAATTAGGTATGCAACTTAACGTTTAATTTGCAACAGAGCATACTTTTTTTGTAGAGGAACATAAAAATTTGTAAAAAAAAACTTACCTAGTAGTAATAAAAGCTACGATTGCAAACATAATGTTATTTAAGGTTGGGTCTTATAACAAACATTTTTTGAATATAGCAGTTGTAAATTGTACCCAAAAAGCAAATTTTTCAGATTGTATCATATTGTTTGCTAATACATATAGGCTGAGAACTCTTAGATCTCGTGTATTTAATAGTTTCAAAAAAGTATATTCTAACCAATACTGTTTTAAGGTAGAATCGACTCGAAAAGTTGAATCTTAAATAACCTTCAAAAGCTTTTAACAAAAAAAATTTTACAATTATTTAGAAAAGCATGTCGTCGGCCCGATTCGTTAACCTGCTAAGTTCATTTTAAACTCAAATTTTTTTTTCTATTTAGCCAGATATTTGGGGGATGTAAACAATTAATTTTAAATAATATTATTTTCTTACAATATATTATTTTTTATTTTGTTCATTTAATGCGTAAGTCTAATATTTTCAATTTTCGGTCAGTATTTCAAGAACTTGGCAATTTTACGCATCATATTATTTTATTGGGGGAAGTAGAATACCTTGTCAAATAAAATAATACTGCTGAGTGATATCACAAATCACAATCACATTTCATTCAATAAACAATCACATATTAAGGAAATTCAAAAAATTACACCAATTGTTTAAGTTGAAATTATTAATATTTTTAACCATTCCTGATAAATATTAATCGGTATATGCTTCGTCCTGTAAAATCTCCAAAATGCCACTTAGCAGGTAAACGAATCAGGCCAACGATATTCAAAAGAAAAAAATTAAATATCAAAAATACAAAAAAATTACATATTTTTCAATTTACACATCAACAACATTTAGAAATTCGTAAATGTAAAATTTGTTTATATTGATGTAAAAATCTCTCCCAAAATGAACAAACACAAATGAACAGTCAAACAAACAAAACAATATTTACACAAATTAATGTACAGTAAAAAGAATTGTGACATTTTGTGTATAAATTTTGTCACGTTATTAACGATAATAATAATAATCATAGTATGTACTTACGTTATATAGTATAGTGTAGGTAGGTACTGTACTCGGGTACTATAACATGGTACTCAATTGTTGAAGTGCTTATAATATAAGTGTTTTATTTACGTTTGTTTTAATTCTATTTATCTATATGGAAAAATATTGGGTGGCTTACGAATGTTGAACAAATACCTGAAGCTATCATTTTTTAGTCTCTAAAAACATGAACGAAATCCACTCAACAAATGTGATTATACAAAATTATCCATATTTAGACGTTAAACCCGTGTGTCAGATTTACCATCATGAGAAAGCCTAATGTAATATTTAAATATATTATCGAGTTACGATAGAACGTTCAAAACAATATTACACACATACGCACACACCATTCGCACACACAGAACAATATCTGAGAACCACTTGTTTGGACTCAAAGGATCTTAAAACATGTATTTTCGACAAAAACTCAAATGTCGAAATATAACACGACTAAGACGCTTTCTTAAAAAAAATATATGAATTATGTTAATCTAACCACTCAAGTTATTAACACTATCAACAAACATGAAAGCATTATTTTTCATCATTAGTCATCTTCTTTTAAGATAAATTTTTTCTGTAATAGTAGACTTTTTTGTGCTATTTTTATAAAAAAATATAACGCCAATATGTAATTCTGTAATGACATGTTGTCAATTGTTGATTGTAAAAGGAAAGGCTACACAAATTGCTTATATAATGAAAAACAAAGTATTGCATTGGGAGATAAACATAAATTAGCTAAATAAAATAAAAAAATTTAAGTCATTACCACGTGTTGTTTAATAGTTAAGATTCTCTGACCATTTAAGTACTAACTCAGTTTCACATTATTCTCTTACTTTCCAATTTTGAGGGTCCACCCGGTTAACGTTTATATGAATTAAATGTTATTGAAAAGGGAAATAACTACTTAAAATATATGTGATAAGTAAGAGGGAAGATTGGGGAATGTATGAAAAGATTTTAGCTACAGGGTATTTTATTTTACTTTTGATAAATAATAAAAATTAAAAATTAAATACTTAAGTGTTTCTTAAAGATCTTCTATTTGTTTGACATAATTGGAGCAATCTATGCATTTAGTATTCCATCGTTTTAATTTCTATTCTGAAATACAGGGTATATATGAAGGCTTTTTAACATACTGTAAAATACATCCTGAAAACGGAAATAAAATGAAACGAAAGGATGATTGGAGGTACTTTTCAAAAATTATTTTTTAGTAAGATTATAACACAATATTTTCTGAAGTCTTCGATGTCTCTATATATAATTTAACCATTTCTTTAATTATCAATCAATTAATCGCCATTTTAAATAATGATTCATAACAAAAAACGATATACTTTTATAATAAATTGTATCTTCAAAGTATATCCTTATTGGACTTATTGGAGAACGATTTCAATTGTTTAAAGAATTTTAGAGCTCCATACTGAATGGTCTCCTGTTTTCTTGTAATGTTTTCCAGAATTAATACAAGACGCAGTACCCAGAAATTGTTTAAACATCCACATTTTGATATTTAATTAGAAAACATTTTCAAGATAACTGCGACACGATGGATTTTAAAGATTTTCTTCTAGGCTAATATAAGCGTATAAAAAGTACCTAGTTAGTATTTTTAAATTCAAACAAGGTTTCAAGTAAAAATAGAAGTAAGAAAAAGTATTTCAAATGCAATATTAAACTGAATATTTTGTATTTTAAATATTTTCAATTGAAATTCGTTACTAATGAAAATAATAAAAAAACATCTAAATCTCTAATATTTTGAAAAAACAAAATTTTATTAAATTTGAAATTAAATGAAGTTATGAATCACTATTAAATGGCTTTCATCAGTAGATACAGGTTTAAATTATGAACCCTGTATTTTCAAGTACCGTAACACGCCCGAAATATTACGCTACAAAGAACAAGCGCTGTGTATTGAGGTATGTATGCACGTATTATTTCTTTATTTGATATGTGTTTAATGGAATACTCTTAGAGATGTGTGCTTCTATATATATATTTTACAATATGAGTGATATATACCTATCAGTACAGTCATTTAATTCAAATAGTTTTCAAATTTTATAACAACACCAGCTTCTACTCGACGCTTCGCACCATGGAAGTACAAAAACATATCAGATTTAATATTAATTAGTATAATTGTTAATTTCGTTTTGTTTCGTAGAGGATAACTTTCTACTCCTTTTTAACGAGTTACAAGAAAATACGAAACACATCTTCTGATAATTCTGCTGAACAATGTGTATGTAAACTTTAAGTTAATTGGACCAAAGAACCATGTGGTTCTATACAAGCTTTGTCCCCGGTTTATATCCCCATATGAGCAGAATTTCGGAAAATTCTATCTTAACGAATTCCCGGTGTTTGGTGTGGGACATCAGATATTTGAGACTCGACACTTCGTGCCATGGTACTCATATACTTGATGAAAATTATATGAACCTCCAGAATCACGGATGATAATCACGAAATATAATTAGCGATTTGGACTGTGTGTTAAGCCTCTTTATTCAGCACTAAACATTTTATAAGTTTGGATTTCAGTTAACCAAGCAGCTTAAAGTAAGTAAAAGAAAGCTTAGTATAATTCCTTGACATGCCTTTAAATAGTCATCTAAAATATACATTGCCAATAATGAACACCGTGAAGTGTCCATGTCAAATTAGCCACCGAGTTCCTTACAATGCTACGTCTCAATTTGTGGTGTTATCTAAAATTTGATCCCAGTGTTATTCTGGAAGAAGACAACATCTTACACCAAAGCATGAAATAGTTATAATATTTTTTAGAAACATTCACTATTTTAACACAAATATTTTTTATATTGTATTATTTAAAATCAGATGAAAATTATAAACGTATTGTACACATATTCTATAATACTATACATTTTCTTCTTCTGTAAAGCGTAATCGTATTTAAGTGCATACATGGATAAGAGTAAGAATATGAAATAGTAGAAGAAGTAACGTTGTAGTTGAACAAAAGTATGTACGCTAACACCAAACATGTATTTCTTTTATATATATATATATATAATATCATATATATAATATGATAGATGTTTTCTGTTATCTTACAATTCTCTCATTTATTTGGTGTTAAAATACATTTCTTTGACAAAATGAAAAGAAAACAAAAGTGTTAAGTAATGATATATAGTTTTGTGTCAATAATATATATATATATATATATATATATATATATATATATATATATATATATATATATATATATATATATATATATATATATATATATATATATATATATATATATATATATATGTATTTGTTAAAATGTACTTTCATAATAATTATATAGGTGATTCTAAAAAAATATATAATGATTATTTATTAACGGTGATCATTTAGTTTGAAACTATGAACAACATTCTTCATTTAATTAATTAACTTACTAATAACCGAGATGGAAACATAAACTTATGTTATTTGAAACCTTCAATCTTTATTGTCTCATTTTAATACACTTTCTAATCAGTAGTCTTGAACGAAGTGGGATAAATCGAGTTTTGTGACCATATGGACAGACATGTCAATCATAAAGAAATAAAAAATCGTTTCGAAGGCTTAGAGAAAAACTTCTTCGAATGAATATGGTTTGCTCTTTGTTTGCTGAGTGATTCATAATTCGCGTCACACAATTGTATTTATGATAGATTTATGTATATTTAGTTTATATTTATATTTATTCTGTAATCATTTTGTCAAAGTTGACTTCGAAAATAATTTAAAAAAAATGGTATATTTTCGTGCTAAATACTTTTTATCCACACAAGATTTTTTCTTCCTCGCACAACTTTGGTGTTTAAGTGATTTAAATCGCTTATAGCAGAAAATAAATCATTTATAGACAAAAATATAAAAGCGAGCATTTTATTATTAGAATTATTTTTTAATTTAATTTTTATTTTTGATGTATGTTTGTAGGTATATATATATATATATATATATATATATATATATATATATATATATATATATATATATATATATATATATATATATATATATATATATATATATATATATATATATATATATATATATACATGTATAAAAGTTATATACATAATATATATTCATTTTACATAAAATTCGAAATTAAATTATTCAAATATCGCGCGCTCTAGTTGCGTTATTTCCGTACCAAACTTAAAACCGTCACATCTCATGAAATCACTCACAACACCCATTACGAGTGTAAAGATGTTACACATTAAAAAACAGTTTGCTTGTCCAATTAACATAAAACAATCGTTTTCCAACTTTCTAGATTCATTCAACTGTAATAACAGTTTTCACCAAATGAATGCTTCACCCAAAATCTATTACAAACAAATGTATTTCCCCCCTTTGCTATTTGTATATGACAAGCGGTTTGTTTCTGTTTAAATGGCTGAACAGAAATTAGAGTTTTGCTATAAAAAATAAAATTTAAATTAAAGCCAGCTATCGTTTAGAAAAATATACGTCTACTTTTTATTACTAACTCTTGTATAGATTTCCGGAAAGTATATTTTTAATTTGGCGTAGCTTACTATGAAAGCTTGTGTGAAAAGATATTTTAGATTACTATACCGATTTAAAAATTTATACACCAGTTTTCTTTCACGTATATAGCTTTAAATGCTCGTAAAAGGACTATTATTTTGAACAAAAATATTGTATGAGTTCATAAATCAGCTTCAAAAGGAGACCCGATTGATAAAAACTATTTCTTGAAACACCATGTATGTTAAGTGTGTATTAAGTTGTATTGTGGTCAATTTCCTTTAAACATCTTTCTGCATCATTATCCATTTTTGTTAATGATTTGTGGAAATAAAAAACTGACAAAAATAAAAGTGGTCACATGTCTGCTAATCGATTTATTTGTGAAGGTTCAATGCACATTTTATTCGAATCATTTTTCATAAATTTTTTACCGACTTTCAGGAAACTGCAATAGTTTCATTACAATTTTTTAAGAATTTATAGACGCAAAATCGATTTTGATTTTAACCATAAGTAATTAGAAATAAAAATAAACGTTGAAAACCGATTCATTTCTAATTATCTAAAATATCCCTCTTGAAGAAAAAAAATTGAGTTTTACAATACAACCACTTGGAAATTCTAATGTAAAAAATAATATTGTTATTTTCATTCACTCGGGATAGAAAAATCGGTATCGTAAGTTTTCATTTTGGATTCGTATATCTTAAACACAAATTAGTGGGAACTAGTTAATAAATTTTTTTTTGGATTCACTTAATCTGAATAATGATTTTAAATTCTATTTATTAGTGATGTGTAATTTTGAACACCTACTAAGTATACTTATCAAATTTATTGAGATAATCGATGTACTGAAGGTTTTTAATAATGGTGCACTTTCATTTTGAATTCCATGTTACTTGTGTTATTTCAAATAGGTACATTGGACGATAGACCTCGATGGCTTGTAGGACTTCTTTGACACAATTCACAAATAATATAATACCTAAGATAGATAAGGGACTCTCTTATTTATCGAATAACTCGTAATTATCTCTGCACTTAATGCTGTCTATCATATTTTGGAAGACATTCTCTATCAACTAATAGTGTTTTTAATTATATTGTAATGTTTTTGACTGATTGGTCATATTAAATGGTATTCTGTTTGTTAATGCTAGACCAATTTAGCAAGTAATTATTTTGTAATATCAATGTTTAGTTTTAATCGTGGTAATAAATATATTTTCTAATAAACATAAATATAATGTACAATCATTATAAAGAAATTAACTTTTTGTTTAACTAGATTTAATTCGGAAACAAAACAATCTAGCCGAATCTAGCATTGTTTCTCTTGAATTCAAACGCCTTTTTAAATAGTTCAAAATAAAAATCATTGGTAGAGGGCAACAATGTCCAATTTATTTTTGGACTATTATTATCTATGCCATAATTGGTTTATAAATACTTACTTCATCATAGTGTTAGAGAGAAGAAATTTTTGGAAATTTGTATTACTAATTAGCCTCTGATAGTCTAATGAGACTCAAAATTACTATAGATACAGTAAGTTTTGTGAAAGTGAATGAACGAGTGTAATTTTATAAAAATTGGAACAAGAATTCGAAAGTAACAACGGATCTAACATTGATGGATAGATTTTACTTTGGATACGTAGATTTCGATATAAATTTTAGAAATTTTATTACAAAATTAAAATTTTTACACCAAATTGTCTCACAGTGATATTATAACTGATCACTTCTACATTTTTAACTTAACAGTCGAAAATCATTTTCAATCCTCTTCATCTCCAAATTGTGTTAAATTTTATATTCCACAAATAATGTTCATTTTGTTAAATGCTTTATTATTTTTTAAATTTCCATTTCGTTATCAAGAAATTTAAGTTAACTTTCAAGTCATTCAATTTATCTGGTTATGTAATTTATTAAAAACAATGATCTCTAGAACATTATTTAATTTATTCGTCAATATTAATATCAATCTGGTTGCTATTTTGATTTTGATTTACCTAACTTAATTTGCAAAACATAACATATTTTTTAATTGAAATTAATGAGACGATACGAAACCAGAATTTTTTAATAAATTTTATGTATAGAAAAAACTTTTTGATGAGTGTGTATTCCAAAAAGTACGATAAAATATGATTAAGTTTAATAGTTTAATATATGGATGAAAAGCCAAGTACATTTTACAATTTTTATTCAAATGAAAATAATAATGATATGAATAAAAATATAATAGAATGTTGTCATTTTTATATCTTTTAATAATTCTTCAACACACACTGATCTTTTATTCCTCTCTTTGTCTTTACTAACTATTTGCGTTGTTCTCTCTTCCACAGTCTTGTTTCTTCATCTGTTCAGTAAAAAATTTTATATGCAATTATTTATTAGATACAATTTTTATGATATGACTACCCGGAGTGGTTTGTTATTATACATATTTTCATCTTTGTAGAAAGAGAACTACAAAAAGAATATACCGTCTAAACTAGAATAGTATTTATGGAAAAATCATATTTGTCTTTTATCCAAGAAGTCTCACCTCTGGTGATAGCCGTAATCATTGCCAATATGAAAATGGGTAAGTAATTTCAAATTTTTTTTATGGCTGTTTCAAATAATATATGCCAGAAGTTATATCGGCTACAGCTCACTCGTAAGTAAATATAAATGACTAATCTAAAAATTAAACGTTTTTTTCAGGATTTGCATTTATTTTTCTAAACTTACTATTCAGTGTTGTTACACCATAATTTTCTATGAAAAATTTAGAAAACAAAAATTAATTATACAAAATGGTATAAACTTTGTTGAACTCCTTTCTGGATGTTTTGACTTGCGGTAACCATCATCATACTGGTTCGTATAAAATCAATCTAAAACAAGGGAATTATTAGTTTATTCGTTAACTTTTTCTTAAGGCGACGATTAGTTATTATTTTTTTTTTTTTAAATCGGGGTCTGGAAGTCTGACTGCTGAGTTTCAAAACAACGCTGGTTTATTAAAGCAAAGATTAAATATATGCACATATAAATAACACAACTGCCGGAAATCTAACCCGGGAGTACTACCAGGAGTACACGTAACTTTATATGTGTGTTCAGTATCAATATTTTTTTAATGTTAGTATACAAGCATAATCTTAACTGCCTTACCAATTAAAATTATTACTTTGAATATAAGCGAATTGTCTCATTTTTTTGTGGGACTGTTCGACTGTGCAACTTTAATATTTTTAACAATAATTTCTTACAAAATAGAAATGGCATCTGAACCTTATAGGATAAACGTCTATTATCTCATCATTTTGAACAATAGTAAGAACTGAAAGCATTACACATCTACTCATTCAACTAAGCAATAAAAAATGAAATGTCCCGATTTCCGGCTGATAAAATACTATCTATCTTTCAAGCAAATACGAAAGTAGACGTTAATTTATTGAGATGTAAATATAATTTCTACTTCTGTAAAATTAATGTGTTAATACTCAAAAGTTGTTAAAAATGTTCTAGAATCTGACAATTGCATATGAAATGAAACAATTCGCTGTATATCAATAACAGTTTCTTATGGTTACAATAAGCGATATAAAATTTGGCGCATTAGTGGTCATCCACACTTTCGAGTAAATCGCGTTTAAAGTTTTAGCCAAGATCCGGTTTTAAGGCAGGATATCTCGATCACAATTTGCCAGATTGACTTGAAACAACAATATCAATAAATACCAAGTGAAGATAACAGCTATCAGAGTTAACAATTTAGGCATTCCACATATAATTGAGTGTCAGTGTTCGTATTATTCTTTATCACTTGCATTCATAATATCCCACCTTTATAGTTATAAAGGCATATAGAAATGATTCTATCCATTATTGTGCTTATGAGCTAAGTTTGAACTAAAATTATGGCGAATCCCACCATTTACCGTACGAAATCTCAAAACAAAAATCGTTTCTTTAATAAATTATGAGATTAATTTGAACTAAGCTCGATGGACCGATTTTGCAAATTCACGAACTTAAACCCTCTCTCAAGGTCCGAAAAACGCTACCACATTTTCGGCTCGCTATGTCTTTTCGTTTTTGAGTTATCTTGATGGCGGGCAGTTGGATGGACAAACACAAATGGACTAATTATGTGAACAGCTATAACAAAATTTTATTTTTGTGGTTGATATTTGTTATATACCCTTAAATCAAGTAAAACAAACATAAATATAAATTTTTAACAATTAAAGGAAATGCACAGGGTATTACCGAAAAAATTAAAATCAATTAATTATTCTCGTAAGAAAATGGCATAAAACTTCTTATAAAAGTGGTTTGGTGTTTTGTTTGCCAGTCTGTCTATGGCTAAGCCATTTCTAAATGTAAACAAGCTACGCCCAATAAGTTTTATCTTTCGCAAAGTTTCGGGTGATCCAATTTTGGAAAAATAGGCATCTCGTTCTCCTTTCTCAGAGTGCACTTCATCTGAAATTCAATTTTTGGAAAATTAATTTAATACTACGTGAATTACTAAAACATGGATCCACTGATTTTCCTCAAACTGAATGCTAAACTTATCAATATTTACTATTTTTAAGGAAGTTCAAATGAGTGGTTCTTTGCAAGACGGGTAGAGTTAATTAGATTTATTTTAATTTATCGAAAATGACGGTAATGATTTTCTTTAAACTTGGTATCTCTCCTAAATTTATGAATTCCAATACAGTTTACTTGAATCAATTTTTTACCAATTTTTGTTAACAATATCAATCAATCGCCTTAGATGTCAACCGTGCCTAGGATTGGTGCTAATCATGCAGTTTCACATTTCCCTTTCTAGGTTAGTAACAATCACAGTGTGCCGGAATGTGTTTGTATTTTATGTAGTGCTAAGCTGTATTTACTACGCGACAATCACTTAATGTGCACCTTAGCTAACAGTGTAAACTCTGCTTTAACCGTATCATAATCGTTGATTGTCATTTATTTGATACTTGTATTGCTATTTTACTATAAAGTTCACTTCTCTATTATGATACTTATACTAAAAATGAAAATCTAATCTTTTTTGTCATAAAAACATAATTTTATTGTTTAATATCATCGTCATCGTCATTGTCATTTTCCTTACATGTTTTTATACTATTTTTGTGGGTTGGTTTTGTGTTAGTTGCCGTAAATAATATTTCTATATAATACTTACTTACATATAATACTTACAAATTACATATTTTATTACACAAAGAAATTTAAAATGTGTTTTAATCTACATGATTCAATTATATTTTAATATTTGAAAATGCTTTTAAAACACGATTTATTTTTTAATACTAAAATGAATTGATTAAAAATTTACATCTACCACATAAAAGAATACACTTTTAGTTTTCCGAATCATTTGGGATAACCATAAAAGTCCGCAAACAAATAATAATCAATTTTACTCCCCAAATTGATAATAATTACAATAATAATAAATTCTGTATTAGGCAATGAAGCCAATTAAAGGTACATTTATAATTTATAATAATATAAAATATGAAATTAATATTAAAAAACATAATGACAATAAGAATATTGAATAATATCATGAGGTTGTTTGTCAGGCGAAAAAAATGAATGAAAATAAATAATAAAAAATTTAGCAGTTAAAAATCAGTTAATTAAAAAATAACAACAAAAATATAAAAGCTTAATAATATACTGATGAAAATGTGCAAATTAAGTAATATACGATGATAAAGTAGATTTTGTAAATTTGGAACAAAAATTTCAGAAAAATCGTGTAAACAACAGCAAGAGGCAACCTCAGTAAAACATAGTTCACAAATATTTATCAAGAAACATTAATACTACAGCATTTAATTTGTATGCAAATTAAATTTCTTGATGAGTCAGTTCAAAGAGCTTGTAAGTTCCAACGTCGCTATGTAGTATCAGCCGGTACCTCTTGTAAGCTGTTAATTACATGTCATTTTGAAAATAAGCTGTTAATTACATGTCATTTTGAAAAGTTTCTCTGAATTTTTTCAAGTTCCTTCAAATACCTGCATATTTCAACTCCATGAATCAACACACTGCAAAAACAACACAAACAAACAAATCAATTTTAGCCCCAGCTTTAATTTTTTTATTTTTTTTTCAGTTGAGTACAGTCACTAATCTTTTATAATCTTTATAGAAAACTCAAAAAATATGCAACAAAAAATCAATCGCACAAAGAATGTTCTCTGCAAATTTTATAATAAAGAGGTGGCATCCAAATTAACTTTCTATGTCAATGTGAAAGCTTCGATCCCACTTCATTTTGGACGGACTTGTATTTATTCAGAAAACGCAATGCAGTGTCTACCAGGACGTACTCTGAAGGTTAGCCTCCTCGTAAAGACTATAGGACTCCTGGAACTCTATGCGATCGGATAAGAGCTGCAGACAGACATACTTCTTTCTAATCAAAATTTAATCTTAACTAATACAATTTTCATTTGATATTTTTCGGGTAAAGCTTAAATAATTTCTAACGAAGTTTTGTTTTGTTTTTAATAATTTCAAATCGGGATTTTAATTACAAATTTACGGCTAATATGAAATCTGCCTCTTTTTCCGCAGATCTAATACATTATCAAAGCAGAAATGCAAAAATCAATATATGTTACAATAATAAATTAATTTGAATGCATCCTAAAAACCCTTTTCTTAAAATTATATTAAAATTAAATAAATAAATTACATATAATTTAATTATTATCCCTTTAACTAAATTTGTACTGTTGTGATCAATATAAGAGAATAAAACCTTTTTACCAATAAATAAACAAATACACTTAAAACAATTTAAAATATAATTTCTCAATTTCCAACAAACATTATTGAAGGTTTACAAGTAGTGGTAGTAAGTCATTCTTTCCTATGCATTGTTTTCAAACAATTGTATTTTAATTAATTATATAGATAGATATACGATTTAGTCATATGAATGTAGTATAGAAACGAAAATGTCGATTAAACTAACGAAATTACATTGAGAGATGAGAGATATATTCGTTCAAACATTAACCCGCGTTACAATAATATAACATCATTCAAATAACAAACAAGTCAGTGAATTAGTTATGTTAGCTTTATGTTATACAGCAGCTATACAGGTTTGTGTGATTTTATTTCGATGTGATTTAATTGAAAGTAGGTAATATATTTACTCATTGTCTCAAAATTTTAAATTCAATTTGAAAATGTATTTGTTTCAATTTGTATACCATTTGTTCGTTTTGTCGCTTTGATTTAGTTCAATTGACTCAAGGGTGTGCTAGTTCTCTTGCTTGTGCCAACATCTGGAGTCCCATTAAAATGTTCGAAATTCGACCATTATCACTGAAGCGAATCTTACCGCCTTTAATCAAAACAGTATATTTGCGTGCATTTAAAGATAACAGTATATTAAACAAAAGAATGTATATTCGTATGTTTGGTAGTGTGTGTAATATAAACCACACCTCTAATTTATGTGTGTTATGGTTTTTTTAATTGATATAATGTATTTTTTATGCATAATTTAAAAAAAATATAAGCATTCTCCAGTCCTTCTTTATATTAGCTTTATAAACTAATCCAAATTTATTATTCCCAAATCCGCTCGATTTTCGTAAAAGAGGTTCAAAGTTTTTGCTTCACGTATTAATATATAGATTGCTAGGAGTTGTGGAAAAAAACCGAGGAACAAAACTTACAATACAACTAAACTAATGAATGAGTGAATTTCAATAAATAAAGAAGTTGTGCTTCTTTGATTAATCGACCGCATTTAATAAATAGTACCTAGCCAAAAAGTAGTACAGTCAAATCTGGTTAAGAGAGAGTTCACGGACCATGATTTTATTCTCGCTTGTCAAGGTTTCTCACTAATGCAAGTTTCTAGCTTATAGAGGTATAGAAGAGGTTTGTCTCACTTACAGGGGTTTATTCAAAATATTTAGTTGTAAACATGATAAAGAATAATTTATTAGAGTGATTACGAAGTGATTATTGAAATACATAAATACAAAGAAGCAAGTAACAGGTAAATTTTATTTAAAAAATTCAGTTAACTTTTTTTGTTAAATATTATTTCTTTGAATTACAAGAAAACAACATAGTTCCTAATTCCTGAAAAAAAAGAATGAGTCATACATAGGAAAATTGTCGCTTATAGAGGTAAATACAAAAGAGGCTCTCAGTTATAGAGGTCAAAATGGGAAAAACGACTGTCACTTAAAGAGGTTTTTGTTTCTCACATATAGAGGTTTTTGGGGGGTCAAAGCTCGGGACCTGAGAATTATTTTCACTTATAGAGTTTTCTCGCTTACCCAGTTCTCTCTTACTCAGGATTGACTGTATATAACAAATTGTAACTACTTCAAAAATAATGATATAAAAGAGATAATAGATCAATGGCGAAGTAGATGGTATCATCTTGGAGAACCAATACTATTATTTCCTGAGCGACTTGAAAGAGTTTATAGTTTTTATAATAACTAGTTTTATTCTATAATGGAAAGGTCTTAAAATATATTGATAAAGATTGTCACAACATTACTGATCGAAATTTTCAATGTAGCATTAAAAACATCAACGACATTTCGAATTACGTTGCAAGCTCTTTCATATGAACACCAACTTTTCGTACACCAAGTACAAATAACATTGTTGTATACTACATTCCAATACACACACCCACACAAATAAAACGAAAAAGGGACTTTACGATCAATTAGATGGATAAGCAACCATTTTAACTAAAAAGGTGAAACTACTGGTATTATTGAAAGACGATGAACTAATTATGTTTAATTGTTTTCTCTAAAATACGTGGTATATCTAACTAAAGCATCAACTGATACATATACCGACAAGCGTAGTTGTACATAGAAATGAATAGTATGTACCTATAGGCCATTGATCGAATATGTTTAAAAAAAAAAACAGGATTAAAGGAGAATAAATAAAGGGCTATGATTGTATGAGTATATATATACATTTGTGTATGTATTTGCGTTTGTATTGCAACGGACCGTTTGATGAATGATAAAACTACATAACCGATTTTGATGAATGATATATGTCAATCGATTCGTACTTAAGCGCCAAGACCCAACTGGCTGTATTTATAAAATTAATATTATTATTACAAATGTTTTACCCAAAAGGTGGAGTCAATTTGTTTTTATAAAAATGTGTCCTATTAGGCATCAAATAAATGAGCTCAATAATGATAACAATAATAATAATAATAATAGTTAATTGATTCTTTTAGACAATGTTACATTGTATGGAACTAAAACAATAAGTATAGCTACAAAATATGTACAAAAATAGCATTCAATTAACTCCAAACTATTGTAAAATGAATAATAAGTTTAAAAGTATTAAAGCCCTCCTACGGTAATATGCTCTTACTAGTATGAAACAAGATAACATTCTTATCAAAATTAGATAGAGTGATGTTGAGAGAATAGCCATGGTCGCAAGCTAACTTGTGAAATTATGATTTGCACCAAATAATAAATATTAGAGATGACATGCCACCACGACTCGTAATTTTAAGAGAGTCCACTGCCGTAGGAGGGTGTTAGTAAAAGCACTATTTACCTCGAATTTCAAAATATAATCGCAAATTAAAAAATTTACTTTATATTTTCTCTTTTAAAATAATATATTATTTACTTTTGTTTAAATAGAATCCTTAGTAGAACATCATTTATTGTTAGGTTTACCTTTTATACCTATAAATACAAATAGACCCTAAAAATATGCTTAAACAGATTTGTAAAAATGTTGAAAACTTTAAATGCTTATACCAAATAATATTATCCACAAATCTCTTAATTTTGTTTCGACATTTGGATTAAAGTATTTACTTAATTTAAATTGAAATATTTATTTAATCGTTTTTTATATACATTTTTCTGCAAATTTGTTTTAAATTTTGTATGTCTCGTATAAAAGAATTGATGTTTACTAGTATTATAAATCAGGACAAGGACATCGGTCAAATATGCTGATTAATAATAATAGTCATAATTATACTGTATTGATTCTTTTAGACAATGTCTAAAAATTTAGACATTGTATAGAACAAGTCATTTTTAATTATATATTTTCAAATATTTAATAAAATTAGTAATAGTGACTTTCAATTATATCGAAATCCTTTAAAAGGAAGGCCCCCTTAAAAATCTTTTCGATCGGATATATGAACAAACATGTAATATATAAAAAAAAAAAATTTATAGAGGTCGACGCATGATAACTGTTTTCTAGGGCTGGTAGACGCTATATTATTCCCCCATCCTTTCTTTTGATTATTATTATTCTTTATTCATATACAAAAAGAAATTCAACAACAAATAAAAAATTACACACTTTGAAACTATACCTATTAAGAATTAATCCGGTTTATTTTTAAATTTCAATGTGTAACGTGGTCACCTAAATAACAAAGTTTTCCATTTGGATAGTATAAATTTCATATATGCCGTTCGAAATGACTGATAGGTTATTCAATCCCATTGTTAGAAGCCTCTACCCTTTTTTCTACGGTAAAAAATTCGCCTCTTATCCTCTAATAATTTTCGTTTATTGTTCCAACTGTAAGTGTAAATCCTTTGATATATATTTAGTTCAACGGTCTTAAAAAGGAAGAAAACACATGAAAGTCCATACTGAAAGTATGACACATGCGGACAAACTTGGACAACTTGTAATAAGTAGTAAAAAATATTTTTAAAATATTTATTTAGCTATTAGTTTAAAGAACATACTGAGTTTTAAGTATTATAATAAAAATCCTATCAATTTCAAAGTAAGAAGGAGTTTCTAAGGTAATATTTTCTATATAATAAGAATGGCACGTACTATCATTGTCATAAATAACGAATTTCAATTTTATTACTGTAACCATACCATTTAACATTCAGTTTGGTTTGTACTTACACAAGTCACCATTAAAACAATGGTGCAATAAGATCTGAAATTTACGATTTCGCACAATGTATAGATCAGGATTTAAATTGAAAACTAGGTCAAGTTTCGGATCCTGACACCACCCATGTCATTTGTTGAGACATATTGAAAAATAACAATTTAACGCCCATGGTCTATTAAATGTAATCGCCTGATTATGTTTACCAATAGACTACAAATGTTCGTCTGTATTCTCGGCATTTATAGACTAACTTTAGTCACAAGTTTATAATGCGAGTGCAAACAAAATTTATTTAGTATTTTTAGGTGAGTTGCACTTAAAATTCCCATTGGAAAATTTTTCTTTTGTATCCTTTTCTATGTCCAATTCATCCTTAAAATCTTGATTCTTTTATACAAAACTTACAAGATGGCCCAAGAGCACTACAAATTCAAAATTTCGTATACCTTATGATACCTAAGGATACCTATATATTACGATACTTAATTTTACAGCAGTTTTTACGCTGAAATCATGACAAAATTTGAATTTTGTCATGAAATCAAAGTTATGGTACAATATTTAATAAATTTATTTGTAAACTTTCATATTAATTCCAATGAATTAATTGATAATTTTATTAATAATACTAGCTGGCCCGGCAAACGTCGTTTTGCCACATATTTCTAATTAACTTCAACATTTTATAAGTATAATAACATATTCTTAACAACTTTCCTGTATTTCTTAATACTGAAAGCTAAGGCAAATTAGAATAAATAATGATATTAATATATATTTTAAAGCATACCCAGACACGTTGCGGTGACAATTGATATTACATCGATTGCATGCAAAATTTGAAGCAGATTGGACGAAGGAATTCCGTTGTCCCATACAAACTTTGCCTCT
This sequence comes from Chrysopa pallens, assembly GCA_020423425.1. NCBI lineage: Eukaryota > Metazoa > Arthropoda > Insecta > Neuroptera > Chrysopidae > Chrysopa > Chrysopa pallens. The sequence goes on along the minus strand of CM035593.1, from coordinate 13,351,308 downwards.
TCTTTTCATCCCATTAAGGGTAGAATTTCAGAAAATCTTTTCTTATGGGATGCCCGGTATTTGATGTGTAACCCACTATTTGATGTGGGATACCCGTGACACGAAATATTTATATATACACTCGTGTTTGATGTGGGCCACCCGGTACCTCGTGCACCCACAATTCGTGTATATTGTGCTGTGGTTCTCATATACTTGATGAAAAATAGTAAAAGGAAGTCCAGGACCACTAATATAGAAAAGAAGAGATAAATAAATTCTATTTTGAATAGCTGACCCGGGTAAACATTGTTTTGTTATTTATATAAATTATTTCATCATCAATATCTCCTAAATATAATAACATATTCTCAACTGTCTATAAATAAATAATGAAGCTGCGGCAAATCAGAATAAATTATGATATAATTTATATTTTGAAGCATACCCACTTTACGCGTTGCTGTGTTATTTTTCACATTTTAATAAATGATATAACATGGTTGACATGTCGATGCAATTCTACCCTTAGGGTAAGAATTTCAAATTTTTCTTATCGGATTCCCGGTACATTATATGCACCCGGTATTTACCTGGTATTTGCTGTGGTACACCCGGTATCGCGTTCACCCGATTTTTTTTGCTGTGGTACACATACACTTGATGTAAGGTATATGGACCTCCTGAACCAAGAATGATTCCGGTAATACTTGAACAATGCGATATTCACACTTTATATGGTTGACAGTTCGTCATACTGCTAGTGAGAAGAGATAAAGAATTTTTATTTTGAATAGATAAAGAAGTTTTATTTTGAATTTCAAAATTATATTTTGGTTTCTATGGAAATGATGATTTGTAACATGTGAGAAAAAAAAAAGACAAAATATGTTTCACAGCTAGGAACATTTTGTATTCGAAAATTAAATTGTCGTTTATAGTATTTTCCTTTACTTATTATTTATGTTTCTCACCGTTAAAACCTTCCCTGAACTTTCACGAATATTTCAAGACCAAAATTAGCCAAATCGGTCCAGCCATTCTCGAGTTATGCGCTTACAAACACATTTTGCAATTCATTTTTATATATAAGATTATATTTCTTATATTGTTTACATTTACTACCATTACTTATCTAAATAGCAGTATACTAGCGAATTATAATTCCTGGAACTAATCAATTTTTAGACAGTTACTACCTTTTGCACTAAATATTATTTAAATAACCACTTGAAATAGTCCTTTTCATTCAAAATTAGTTACTGCTAATAATTAGTTTAACAAAGCTATTATTTGTTATTAACTTATTACATAATTTTGACGTTCGAAAAAATTAAAACGGTCTATTTTAACCATTGTAATCAATCTTATAAAAATGAAAACAAAAATGTCGATATTTCCCAAAAAATTGCCATGAAAAAATGTTGATAAGCAGTGCTAGTGAATATAAACAATTAAATAATACATTTTACATTATTAATAAAATAATGTAATTTTTTAAAATTTAGTTATATGAAAAAATAAACTTTTTTTAAATTTTGTACCATAGCAAATTGGAAGTCACCATTGATTTTCGGTATAAAATACTGTAAACTGAGTTATCGACGTGACCTTTTTTCACTACAAATTAACGTATGTAGATTTATTTTTTTGTAGGATTGTTCTTTTCACCATAACATTAACGGTTTGAAAGTTCTTCAGACGGACCTGTATAACCTTTATGGAAGTATCAAAATAAAAAGTCATAAATTTTCTTATTTTCATCGTAGTATTTTCCATTTTCAAAGCTTGTATTTTCCATTTTTAATACGCAGTATCGCACACGAAACTTAACAGATAATACATAAAATAACTGAATAATAAAAGTACATGACATTTAAATGATTTTGTCAAAAAAACAAATTGTTAAATTTCAAATGTCAATAACTTTATTAAGTACAAGATCTAAAAACAACATTACCAAAATGATTACCATTTAATTAAGAAAGTTTTAGCTGGTTACCCAAATTTAAACAATTAATTTGGTAATACTTAAGCAAGTATAGAGTATTTAAATAGTTGGCTATGATATTTTCTATCTTCATTTATTCATAATGGAAATTTTCATATTAACAAATCTCATCTACATTAGTAGTAAAACCACTATTCTTTTTGTCTTAAATAATATAAAGAGAGTTAGTGGAACGAACGGAATCCATTATAGTCAAAACGCAAAAGAAGAATAATGCAAAACAAGAAAATGTATACTACTTTTTTTTTTTTTTTTTAAATTGTATCTAATTTTCATTTTCATTTTATTTTTGATGTTTTCGGTATATTCTGCATATAGTTGATTTTAGTTTTAAGTGTTAATTTATGTAAATGGTAGTCTTTAGCGAAAAAACACAAAAACAAAACAAAAAAAGCGATGATAATTTTTTGAGAAGAGCTAAACTGTTCACTTTTTTTGTAAGTACTTCCATGTCTTAGACAAGTTATGGTTAAGCTACAATACTTCGTTTTATTCATGAGACTTTCCAAAATACATGCTAGACTTACGATAAACGGTTCACAGTTTTATAAGTTAATACATGGAATTATATTTTAGATATTCCATCAAAGTATTAGAAAATCTTATAATTAGTATACCTTAAAAATCCAGTCTATACAGTTATTTATGTATACATGTTTAATATGTATAGTTATTACCTATTCGTGTTTATTAACCAAATTTGAGCTAAAATTTTGGAGAACTTAAACATTTTACGAAAAAAATATTTCAATTTAAGATGTTTGCGTCAAAAACGTTTTTGTTTTTAAACTTTTCTTCTATCTTTTATAGTTAACAAGTTGGTGTATGGATCTATTGGACCCAATGGACCTAATGGACCGATTTTTCGAATTCACGAACAGAAACTCACTTTTTCCAACTCTAAATTTCTTTTTGTTTCTGAGTTATCGTGTTGACAGACGGACGAAAATAAAATCAGGCATGGGCTCATTTGGTTTTTCTATGAACATCTATACCAAAATTTTGTTTGTTCGGTTTATAATATTAGATTTTAAACTAGCCTTCTTTGGGCGCAGCATAAAAAAAAAATCAATTCCACAGAAAGGTTTACGAGAATAACAGAATGAAATGCAAAGTTTAGACTATTCCAGGAATATTTATTTTTTAGAATTACATTAAAAAATCGAAATTTCTTCAATAAATGTATTAACCCTGCAATCAGGCCCCGGATATCATGAAATATTTTCAAAATAACTTGACATAATTTTAGCAAATACTTTATCTGATTTTAATAAGAGTGAGATTTGAAGCCACGAAACAAAATCACGATAATTTAAAATTAATCTTATTCCTTGACCTATGGAAGTCAAGTGATTAACATTAATTTGTTACAGTTCTTACATGTAATACACATTTTTGTTTTTCTATTTTTTTTTTTTTTTTTTGGTATTTTATGTTGTTACAGTAATACCCCAGTAATAATTAGCATTTTAATAGATTTAAGAATCAGAAGTTGAATAAATTATACTTGAAAATGTTATATACCTATATGTATTTTTTTATTTTTGCTTTTGCCATTTATTCACCATTTCGTAAGAAAATTGTTGGCCGTGTATTACAAAAGCATTTTATGTTCCACATATATTTTTTTTTTTTTATATTATGTATGTTTGTAATATTACACAAAACTAATGCATTATATGTATAGTAATGTTACGAATATTCCATGAATTATTATAAATATGTATAGCTGTCATTTCAAACTGAGTTAAATAGAAAATTACATTATGAAAATCGTATATTTTGTAATTTTATATAAATATTCCGAGATTTATCAAATTGACGTGTATCACATTAAGGTAATTTTACACAATTTTTAAGCCTCATTGAGAGATAAGAGGCTCCGCAATACAAAACTTGTTTTTCTTCTCGCTATCAGTATGAGGCAGTTAATTAATATTATAAATATAAATGATACAAAGCAAGTTTTGTAATATAAGAACTTTTGTCACAATATTTTAAATGAAAATAAGTGAAAAAAATGAAATTGTAAAAAATTTTAACAGGTGACCTATTATTATACTTTAATAAAATTAAGGTGTCACCGAGAGTGAGGCCTACTACTTCAATGGAGTTACTAGTTTTATAATTATTTTTAATAGTACATTTAAAAAACAATTTATAATAACACTAAAAAACTTAAGTGTTCATGCTATTTTTGAATTTGTGAAAACTGGTCTGTGGTTCGACCTAATCTGCTCTCGTCTTATCTCTATCAGGAAATTGGCAGTTTTGAATGATTCATTGATTCACAAAACATCTAGGACAATTATTGGAGATATCTTACTTTTCGAAAACAACTAGAGATATCTTACTTATAGAAAAATGATGAGAGTATTTAAAAACGTATTTCTCGGAACATCGCTATAATTTTCGGTACGAATGTAATATAACATGTACATATTTCGTATGTACATTTTTATACATTTGGGATTTTGATATGTGGTACGTTTTGTATTGTGCGAAAAAGAATCCTTTTTATCGGCATTCACAAAGATAAACAAACATGAATCTGATATCCTTTCCTTCAAAGTTCATACCATAAATTTTGTTAAAAAATTGATTTTACTTCCTTGTACAAAGATACAAAGTATTGTGGTTGTCAAAATTGGTTTGGAATTGAGTTTTCAATATAAATATTGTTTTTTGTATCTATTTTGACCATTGTGGGTGTGATGTATTTACGTATATTAAAGGCAGGCTCAGATGTCCTTAACAAATAGTGGGCCGGTTAACAGAAAATTAGTCAAGAAGAATTTTGTTTATGAACTTACGATCTTTACATTGCGTTTCCACATAACATGAACTTAGTAACATTCCGTCCATCACTTTATACATTGTATTGGTCGCGGAAAAATTTCGGGTCCAACAATATAAATTAAGAAACCAGTAGAATACTACTCTACTACCTCATGACAGAAAGACTTGATTAAACATTACAATATAATATATTGATTAAAATTACTCATTGGATATTGAAGAAACTTTTAAGTTTAAATGCTTGTCAGATAATATAAAATGAAAGTATACATTTAACTTTAAATAATTTTATTAATTACTTTCGATTTTTTGTCTCAATTTTCTAGATCAAAATGTTATAAATACGTACAACTATACCGTCAATAAATTTGCAACGAGTATCATATCCTCGGAGGATTATTACGATTAACTAATTTATACGGATAATGACTTCTTGAATTTTAAATCTAATTTTTGAAAAATTTTAATCTAGGAAATTATGACAAAAAATTTAAATTTTTTCGAAAAAAACCTAGAGTTCTCTTTGATCATAAATCAAATTGTACTTTTGTACATTTTTAAATATCCAATTAATATTTTTATAACTTACGTTATTTTTTTTTTTTTTTTTGCAAACTTTTATAATTGCATCGATATACAGACTTATACCATTATGAAAATTTATTTATTTACCATATGAATCCTAGACCAAAAAATATTTCCTTGTTTATTGAACCACGTATCTTATTCCGTTGCAGATTATATCAGGATCTGTGTACGGTACCTACACTGGCCCGGAGTGGCGTCATTATTTGTAAACATGTTTCTATTAGAGCATAAATCATAGTTGCATGCTTTAACGTGATGAACTGCCTCTGGTAAGGCATAATGATTTTCACATTCATTTTTCCATTATGCCTTACAGAGTTACGAAAATTTTATCTAGTTTGATTCGTAATCCTTTATAAATTGACATTAAAAAATCTAAATATAGCTTTGAACAAAACACAGAGTTAATATTAAATTTATTTATTTTTATCTGAAAGATATAAATTGAATCGGACAATGAAATGGACTCAATTAAGGTGGTAAGCCCATCTGTGTCCTTTCATAATAACAATAATAATAATTTTCATTTACTCAATGGTAGCATATATACATTGTAGAACAAGTCAAGATAAATAAATACTTAATGTACGTAATAACATTTTGATCATAAATTGCTTATAAAACAAATATTAATTTTATAAATCGTCAATATTATAAAAAGTTTTTCCGACCAGGAATTGTTTAAAATTCTTCTTAAAACCATTTATTTCTAATATTCATATCAGGAATGAAGTTAAAATTTTTTAGACACATATATGCCGTACTTTTTGAAATTGAGCACAAGCGAGTTTCAGGTATTACTTAATTCGTATTATAGTATGTCTCATGGCTATGCTAGGTAAAGTTATACTCCTTAGTGCTTTGAAGTGGTTTCTACAAGAATCTCTGATTCTTAAGCCCATTATACTAATGCCGCAACAAAGATCTCGACAGAAACCTTTTGTCTTAATTGACGAATTAAAAATATCAAAGAAGCTTAGAGTTAAGGCTTTCGTTATCTTTCAAAAATTTGAATACATATAGACTAGAGTAGAAGCCTTAAAAGATTATAAATAGTGGAAGAAAATTATAGTAGGATGAAACCCATTGGAAACGAAAGATAATATGATAAAAATGAAAAGAAAAATAAATTAGGGGTGATCTGAGTTCGGGAAGTAGAAGGGGCTGATTTTTAAGGGTAAAACACGGTTTATTTCGATTTCTGGCAAAACTACAAGTCCTTTGGAAAGAAGTTAAATAGCAAAGTTGAAGGTAATAAAAAGATCTACAACTTTTGTTTTTTTCACATAACCTCAAAATTTTTCGATTGAAAATTAGAGTGCTTTTTCGATATTTATTCAAAATAAGGTGAAAAATAAATATTTTAAATCAAAAAAATTACAGTGTATTTGGAACATAAAAAAGAATAGTTTTCGTGGGAAAAAAATTGTTTGTAAAAGGTAATAAAAAACTAAAAACTTGGTAATTTTAATTTCCACATTAATTTTGAGGTTATGTGAAAAAAGTTTAAATACAAAAGCTGTAGATCTTTTTATTACCTACAACTTTGCCACATAACTTTTTTCCATACGTCTTGCAGTTTTGCCGGAAATTCGGACAAACCGAATTTTACTATTAAACACCCACACCCTACTTCCCGAACTCAGATCGCCTGTAATTTATTTTTCCTTTCATTTTTATCATATTTTCTTCCGTCTCCAATTCCTACTATAATTTTTTTTGTTTTCAAAAATTATCTACCCTGGTATAATAATATACCCTCCCTTAAATATTGAAACTATAGAGTTTTATATATTTTCTTGAATCAAGTGATTAAGGAAATTTTCGATAATCAGTTTGTCACAAGCTTTAATAGGCTAAATTCTTTTATAAGCATACAAAGAAGTTACGTGGTACCAAAATCAGATTTTAGCACACAGGAAAAATTTTAACTGTAAAACTTTTTCTTCATTCGACTAGTTATGTGCATTTTTGTTTGTCAGAATTATTTGATTTCAAGATTATAAATATAAGATGATAACTTAAATGAATGATTTTATATTAATTTTTATGATTTAGAGTCTATAATTTGTGTTGTTAGTGTCTTTCTTATAAAATGGATTAATTACAGTGTTAAAAATGTAATTGCTGAAAATTTTTATGGTGTATATAATAAATTTATTAATTTAAAATGAATGTTTTACTTAGATAAACCAAAAAATATCCCATAAAGTCATTAAAACCCCATGAAAATCGTGTATTTTGTAATTTTAAATAAACATTCAGATTCAGGCCGATACGTGTTTTTTAGGACTATATATCTGTATGTTATTTCGTATATACAAAACGGCTGGCTTCATTGTAAACGTGGAGTTAACTAAAATGTTTTCTTCCAAAGATTGTTGTATCATAGAAAAAGGGTTTAAAGAGATGAGTACATAAACATAATTATTCCACTTATATGTCCAAAGATATTTGGATTGGGAAATCATTATCGACATAAAGCTGGCTGCTCGTCAAACATATAACATCAAAGTTATTGGTTTAATGTATATTTAATCATAAATCAAATGATATAAACTCAAGTTATTCTTTCATAGCATGAGAGGATCATAATATTTAGCTTATGATTGATTATTTGATTATGGTCTTGTCATTAAATAATTAACGAACTACCAGCAAACAATTATTTAGAATATCATTACACACGGAGATAATGGCTAGCCAAGTTCACTAGACAGTGGTAAGGTACAACCTAAATTTATTAGCTTATAATTCTAGTTATAGTTATATTTTCAATAATTTTTTTGAATGCATTGTATGTAAAAAAAATAATAATAATAATAATAATAATAAAAATTATATTACAAATCAAAAAAAGTTAATTCATTAAACAAACTTACATTTTACCTCTGAAAATAAACAAAAATTTAAAAATTTGGTTCAGAATCAAATCGATGATTATTTTAAGTATTTCTCAGTATTACATTAAATTCGAGTTCTTATAAATGAATTTGTAAATTTCAAAATTTGGCGAGCTAAGAACTCCAAATGTAAAATGTCAGACTTTCAATTACAATTAATGTTAGTCATCCTTCTTCGAATTTAAAATACAATATATGTTTTTTGTAGTAAGAACTATGTTACCATTTTACCGTTTTCAATTTAAAAATCCAATTTGCAAAATGTTGTTTGTTCCGGTAAGGATATTGGACAGGGTATACCGGTATAGTATGTATCGACACAGGCAACGAATATTTTCAAGTAATAATGCCAGTGCCAGCAAAATGAATATAATTGCCGGCGCAGGTAATTTTATTCCTACCTACAGTTGATAGTTATTTATAATGTGTGATAGCGTTACTTTTACCCGGTGTACAACGGTTGTGAATTTTAATGTTTACTTATTTTATTCTTCTTTGATATTATCAACGATAACTATTAATAAAAATAATAATTCTTTTTCACAACTGTTACATATTGAAGAGTTAGTTCAAAAACTAGTGATTCATAAGACAATTAGTTTCAATGAATATTAGACGACTGTATTAATTTTGTGTATAAAATTCATAATAATAATATATAAAACGTTTAAGATATAAGTTTTAAAAATGGTATTCTAATCTAAAGTACTCTAACTTGATTAATAGCGTCCCAATAGTATTAATCTGTTCTATAAATACAGTGTACTTCACATTTACGTCACTAATATAATAACTTGATTTTAATTTTTAAACTTAGATCAGAAACTATTAAGATTATTATTATAAGTTAAAAAACAAAAGTTCTGAAACATAAACATAAAACAAATATTTATATTATGAACATATTATTTGAAATCTCATTACACCATTGAAAACATAACTAAGCATAGTGGTGTCAGCTATTATAGTCGGATTTTAATTTTGCCGGCGCTGGCACTATTAGTTGAAAATATTCGTTGACGGTGCCGGCTAAGTAGACAGTTCCATATTCATATAGGTACACGGAAAACTGGACAACTATTATTTCATAGATATATTTTACTTTTATGACTCCCAGTGTGACGTTTATATAGATGTTAATAAAAGAGAGATCCTCAATGATATAACTGCCGTATATTTACTGTATTACATAAAGTTAAACTCATACGGTGAGTTTTTTAAATGTTGAAAGGTTTTTTGTAATTTTATACTCGACATATATAGAATTTGTCAATGTATATATGTTTTAGTCTAAATTTTGTAACGATAGTAGAATTTAAACTCATCTCTGACTTGCCATTAACTAATGAATTGGGTTTATAACTTCCCATTGGCCAATGATACTAATGAGATATTACCTCACTGTGTAATGACATTTAAGCTACTTGTTGGGGATAATTTTTGAGCTTATAGTATACTAAAAAATGTCAGAAAACAACTAGCTAAAAATTTGATTCAAACTTGATATAAAAAAAAAATATCATAAAAAAATTATACATAACAGTGGCTAACTTTGATAAAATTCAAGTTCCCTAGGTGGCGATGAATACATTTTATATTTTTTATATTGATTTAGTTAACGATAATGGGATTTGAACTTGCCTTTAAATTAAGAGATCACCGCGTTAATCCCCTGCTCCATGGCAGACTAATTATTTACTATATTTTTGTTAAATTTAAATAAACTAAAAATTATCGATATTTGTTTTCGGTTGTATTTTACGGTGCATAAATAATAAATTGCCTCAACGATAGTTTTTTTTTTATAAAGGTGCGATAAATACAAATAAAAAAAAACCCTTTAAATATTTTTTTTTTTGCGTTTAAGTTAATCGATGAACTGGAAAAATTTTTCTATTTATAAAATATTATTTTTTTAGCCAGATTGTGGGCGAGGATGAGTATTTCAATTTTGCATTTCATCTGTAAATAGTAGGCTGTATCGAGCTGACATCCGCTGAAAGAAACAGGTAAAATTTAAAAATTACAATATCTTTTCTAATATTAGATGACCCACTATAAAACTATGAATAGGTGAGTTTGTAAAAAATTATCTTATGCCGGGCTTGTGTCAATGGAGTCAAAGCGTAATGATGATACAGAAACATCTATAAATATTAAATATTATCTCACCAGGAGCTATTTTTTAACAATTGTTCAAAGTCATTTAAGTATTGAACTAAAGGTGAGAGGTGAGTCAAAATGATATAATTGCATACGAGTTTTTCTGGAAAAAAAGATTCTAAATTAAAAATATGGCCTAAATATAAAATTTTTTTATATTTATAAGTGTTTTCTCGAGAATAAGTTCTTCATCATACCCTCCGGTTTCATATCACGATTGTACATACCAAATTTCTTAAGATCTAGATAATTATTTTGTGAGTTATTGATCGTTAAAATTTTGCATAATCTATTTACATTTTATATAAATATTTGAACATATAAATCCAGCGCTTCGCTCAAACGCCGATTCCTTTTTATATTTGTATATTTATGAATAGGGTTTGTATTTATATAAAAAAAACCTATATGTATTGCATATGTGTTTGATATAAGCTCTTGATTGTCGTACCAACAAATATTACCCAATAATATCAACAAACCCCTAATATATTTTATTTTTTATGTACAAAAATATTTTTTCTCTATACGTACGGCGAAAGTTTTGTCATGACAAAGAAATGATTTTAACAATTCTACGCAAATAATTGGCAAATAAATAACATGAGCTGTATTCTGATCTTCAAAATATTTATAGCGAATAAGTGAACAAAATATAAATACAAATGAATGATGTCTAATATGTAATCTTCGCTTTGGAAATTCTCGTAAATATGGTTTTTTTCTTAAATTCAGTAACATCTTTACTTGAAGCTGGCTCAAATGAGGTAAAAACATTTAACTAAAGTGAATGTAAAGTGAAATTAAAGTTCTAGCGTCAAGCTACAAGCTGTGAAATTAAGCAATGAAAAAAATCTTTGGTGAGTTGTCGAAACATAAAAACCAAGCGCCTAACATTTTAAACAAAACAACGTATATTCATGATAAAGAACTTTCAGTCACGATACTTGTCATGATAAATAATTCGTAAAATTATTATCGAAATTAATCAATCGAATATATCAATCTAAATTTTAATGTCTAGTAAATATGATAAAGAATTATAGATTTATCAATAACTAATTTCAGAAACTAAATTAACGAAAGTTTTTTACCGTTGATTTCAATTCTTCGAATTCTTACAATTTTCAGCTGATTTTATTTAAATAAATTTATAATTTATCGTATAATTTCCATAAAATTATAATTTTTCAGTAAAAATTTTGGATAATGCTAACGCAGAAATTAATGCTGGATGTTAGCATTCTAAATTAACTGTGTCCATCATTCCATGTGTCTTCATGGAAATACACTTTAAACACAAGATCATTCTTGCTAATCAAGTGAATGTTGCAGTAACTTTCAGTTCTTTTAAGAACAATGGATAAATCGAATATATAAAATGTTAATTTAAATGGTGGTCTATCCACTGGTAATCACAGAACCGATATTATACAACATTTACTATTATTTGGGACATTTCCAGCTTTTGTAGAATATATTTACTATATTTCGCTTTTCTGATAGTAGCATTTGTTTCCTGCTTTAATCATTCGTGCATGTTTTTCCTGATACTTCTTCAGGTATAAATCATTTCTTACGTAAATATATTTAGATTCCTGTAATGTAATTTAAGGTTTGAGATTGAAAAAATTTTAAATAACTAATTTCTGCTTTCCTGCTTTTTTAATATTTATATGAATATTGTTTCACTCGGTAGTGGTACGCACTGTTTTTAATAATATTATTTAAAAAACATATTTAATAAACAAAAAAAAGGATGAAAAACAGAGGAAAACATAAAAATAAAATATTGTTTACAATCCATTTTTTTTTTTTTTGTATATATAAACATTTATAAATGAAATTATTATTATCGTAGAAACAAACCAAATATTATGAAAACCAAATATTATGAAGTAAACGATGACTGGTATCACGGTGATAAGTTATACAAATAAATATTCTATACAGAGGAATCTATTGTTTTGTTTTTTTTTTTTTTTTTTTATTATTATATCTCCATTTCAAAGCAAACGTACAAAAAACTATAAACACAATGTGTTACGAAATGACAAAGACTTGATTTCATACAAAATGGTCTAGATGTGAGATATTGGTTGATACATTCCCGAAAAATTTTTCGTTCATGATACGATGTTTGAAAGACATTCCGAAAATAATTCAGTAAGGAACCATGAAATTTTTAAAATAATTGGATAATGAAACACGGATCTGTCTGTTTTTATGATAAGCATTCATAAAATGCTCAAAATATATAGTCCAAACAGTAATAAATACATTTAAAATAATGTGTTGTAATCTTAGCAGTTTACGAAAATTTTTGTTTGAAATTTATTTTTGTAATAAACTGTTAAGATTGCAACACATTATTTTAAATGTATTGTACTATATACAGTCAAACCTGGTTAAGAGAGAGTTCAAGGGACCATGATTTTATTCTCGCTTGTCAAGGTTTCTCACTAATGCAAGTTTCTAGCTTATAGAGGTATAGAAGAGGTTTGTCTCACTTACAGAGGTTTATTCAAAATATTTAGTTGTAAACATGATAAAGAATAATTTATTAGAGTGATTAGGAAGTGATTATTGAAATACATAAATACAAAGAAGCAAGTAACAGGTAAATTTTATTTAAAAAAATCAGTCAACTTTTTACAGTTAAATATTATTTCTTTGAATTACAAGAAAACAACAATTCCTGAAAAAAAAGAATGAGTCATACATAGGGAAATTGTCGCTTAAAGAGGTAAATACTAAAGAGGCTCTCAGTTATAGAGGTCAGAATGGGAAAAACGACTGTCACTTAAAGAGGTTTTTGTTTCTCACATATAGAGGTTTTTGAGGGGTCAAAGCTCGGGACCTGAGAATTATTTTCACTTATAGAGTTTGCAGTTCTCTCTTACTCAGGTTTGACTGTATTTCGAGTATTTTAAGAATGATTATCATAAAAAATAGTTTTAACGTTGATACTGAACCAAATGTCGAGTATCTAAACAATTAACACTGTTATTTTCACTTGTCATATAACTGTATATACTGGGAATTTTATGAATACCGATTACAAATAATTCGAACATTAATACCCAACCGTAAGTCAACTATCTAAAAAATTAACTCCATTCCATTGTTATCTACAATTTTCAACATAAAAAAACATTTTCATTTTGACATTGTAAAGAGTATATTTTCATGATTCAGTACATTTTCCAATAATTGATAGTGTAAATCAAAAAAATCGGAAATCGGAAGAAAGTGAGTTAAAAAAAAACAGAAAAAGAAAAAATAAGATATTGTATACAAAAATTCTTTTCATTCTTATAAATATTATAATAAATATTATTATGCTGTTTCCATGAATAATACGTATTTTATTAAGAGAAAAATGTTCAAAATAAATGATATATTTTTAACATACAACTTGACATTTCAATTTTTTCGTGTCGCGTTTTTGAAAATAACAAAAATTGTATATTTTACATTATTTTTTTTTTGAAAATCTCCGTATAATAATATACATGGTAGGCTTGATTTGTTAACCTGTTATACGCCATTTTGCTAAGTAAACACTACAAGAAACAACTGAATAATTTTTTTGTTCATTATGTTATCAAAATTACAAAAATCCCATCAGTTAGCTTCATTTTGCTGAACATTTTAAAACATGCAATTAATGTAGATAGTGGAGACTTACCATGGTTATACACTTCACTCAATAAAATAATAATATGTGTAAAACTGCCAAGTCCTCATTGTTCAGATTTAGAATTGAAAATTTGGTTTAAATAAAAGGCTTACGCATTATACAAACGTATAATTAATTGTTTACATCCTCAAATATTTGATTTAAATACGAAAAAATATACCACGAGTTTACCGGTACGCGATGAGGGTAACAACGTCAATGTAAACTGAGGATTTTGTTAGAATTTCCTTGTCGAAGGGATAAAATTGTTTTCATTTTTTCATAAATTGCGTTACTCAAACTTTATAGGTTCTTATTCTAAACGGTAGATAGATAATACCATAAACAGATCATTTTAGTCCAAAATGGACTTATGCTAACGAATCTGTTCGACGATATATTAAAACACACAGGATATATTGTTGTTGTTACTTTTATGATGTCATCCATTAAAATATTTTACTTAATTTTGTCATCGATTGTTATTCGTAAAAAATATATAATATACGTAAATTGAAAATGCTTTTATAAGTTCGAGTAACTTAACTCCTTAAATAAAAAAAACTATCCCTTAAATTTTGTACAGTAAAAAAAAAAAGAAGCCTGCCCGGTTTTAGGGGTAGGCAGCGTAGGCTGTGTCTACAGACCCCCATCCAAGAAAAATCTCTACCAAATTCGTAAAACCAAAAAAAGTTTTTAGGAAAAAAATAAATATAAAAAATTCAGTGAATCTTGTCCAAATGTCCAAATTCAATCAAAAATAATGTGAATATACTGCTCAAGGGCTTTCAATTTAAAAGAACCATGGAGTACACTTCGCATTGTTTGTGTAGAATACTATTCAAAGTAGCCAATCAAATTGTATCTAATATTTGAGCACGTAAAACCAAAAAATTCTCGTATATATGGTTAGACCTCTTCATTTTAATACAAGTATAGTAGCTCCATTGGGAAATATACCTCACTGTAGGCGACAACCTATTCTTATTAGGAAAAAATTATTGACCACACATCTTTATTGTAAATGGTTTTTTGTAATTAATAATTCGTCTCATATTGACATAACAAGGTCAATTGTGTATATTGGTGGCCATATTATATCATAAAAACATAAATAAACCAATAAACGAATAGGTAAATTGAATTTTGGGGAATGTCAGTATGGTGGAATGTTTAAATGTTACAATTAAATCTATTATGACTCTTTACCCGTGTTTTAACATACCGCTCTTTAAATTGTAAGCTTTCTGATTTGGCGTTTATTTATATCGATACAATTCAAAGCTCCCTGACTTAGTGGTTTGTACCTTGATACAAATTTTCAAAATTAAAAACCCTCGCTTCATCTTATTAGTAGTTATAATTTAAAAAAATCATGTCTTTTACCTAAGCTACTAGTCTATTTAAAATAGGTTTGTAAAATAAACATTTTTATTTTATTTTATTTAATATGTTATTATGGTATCTAAATATGATAAAAAATAAGGCTTTAAGGCCTCTCATTCAACTAAATCAAAATACCTGGAGTTTTTTTTTTTTTTTTTTTTTTTTTTTTTTTAAATTAATTTTTCCTGTTTTTTACTAAAAATATTACAAAAATAAATCTAAAATTTTTTAAAAAGTTTTGGAAAATTTTCAATAATTCATTGGGAACTTTTAAATAAATACAAATGGTAAATAAAACACTAGACTAGTTGAATCAAGGAATTGATCACATTTAAATCTATGTCCAACAACGGTTAATTTTGAATAAAATTTACTGTTATTTCAAGATGTCACTGCTAGTTTGACCCTTTTTTTAGCAGTGATTCATGATATTAAATCATTACAGTAATTTTTTTTTTGCTATTTTGATTAAATTGATTTATTGAATGCATTCCATAAAAGCACCTAAGAAGCACCTTATTCAGGTACTTATATCATAAAATTTATTTTTCACATTTCTCTATCAGTATATCACGTCAGCAGTGTATCATAATCACTAAATATTCTCAATTAAAATTGTGAGCACATAATTTTGCTCTGCTAGCTTGACGGAGATAGTTCTTAGACCATTAGAAGTAGAGTGACATAAATAACAGTGTGAATTATTATTTATATACGTTAAAACCAAACCTAACAATAAAATAAAGTATGTTTATTTTAGACAGTAACAAGCGTATAGAAACATGTTCTGACATTTAACTTTAGTTAATAAGTTTATCGTTCGTTGTTTCAAGTGTTGTTTCATACATTTTACGTACTGTGTATGTTTTTTTTCTTAATAAAATACATTATTTATTATTTTTATTGAGTATCCTAAGATAAATATTTAATCACTCTTTAAAATTGAAATCTTTTGATGAAAAAAAAAAAAAATTAAACCTTGGTAAAAATTCATTCTAGATTCTGATGAGATATACGGTGAGATAAAAAAAGACGTGTGGCACTCGGGCACTATCGACGTGTGGCACTATTGCATAGCATTTTGTATCAACTTATGCAATTATAATTTTTTATTTATTTATTTATTTTATTCATGCAGTATTGCTTTTTTTTACACCTATACACCTATATACTTTCTCATAAACAGCTGCTTATGTATTCGTCCGATTTCGGAGCAGCTCGTCTCGATTCGTCAAGCCACACCTCCTTGCCCGTCGGAGTGGGGAGCGTGAGATTTTTTCGTTACGGAAATTCTAGATTCGGTCCCCGATAGCTTAAAAGGACTATTTACCGTCGAAATTTATTTTCAATTCTTCATGTTACATTTAAATTCGATACATATGTTTTTTTCTATAAACAAAAAAACAATTATTATTTTATCCTTCCGTTTAGTGTCCCCTTAATTTTTACCAGGCTGCGCGGTTTTAAGTAGACGGGAGCTGAAATGTGCAAACCATATTTAAAAGTGTGAAAGGGGCGTAGGTCACCCTTACTTTGATTTAATAAAAAATATTATAATGAAACTCAAGAACTAATTTAAAATTGATTAAAAATCAAAGCTATTAAATACTTTTTTCATATCATTCTGGAAAACTGAAGATTTGCAAGATATTGTGGAGATATAGTGTCACTTCTAAGTATCGTCATTATCTTTGCCTTTAAAAGATCTTTGAACATCCAAATTTGCTGAAGTAATTAGAAAACCTAACTTTACTCCCTTGTTTGTGAAATAAAAAAGCTTCAATTGAAATATTAAAAAAAGAAAAATTAATATAAAACACCAATTCTAATATAATTTGGTGGTATATTGATTGTCAATTTATAAAATTAAATTTCATTAATAAAGTTAATTAAAGCTGCGAACCTTTCGAAAGTTAATTGCGAGGTCGCACTTAGAGGAAAATTTATATATATAATTTGCATTAAATTTGAAATAAAAAAATGTAAAAGATAGAAACATTGGACTCATCGGTACAATTTTGCTCGTTTTCAAACTAACTTTTAATCTTCAGAATACGCTACTAATTTTTTTTAAGTAATATTGATGGCGGACGAACGGATGGACGAACCAGACGACGGAACGGACAAAAAAAAATTAATTTATTCTATGAACATCTTGATTGACCTATAAATATTCAAAAAATAAGACTTTTGTTAACTATAATTAAATAATATATTATGGGGTTGTTAGCCATTAGTTTCCACTGCATGTGTGGTTAGACTTAGCAAAATGGACATTGCGAAAAAAAATACTAAAACTGATATTTTGGTGCAACATGATAACCACTTTTTCACATAATGATCATAATACTCATTTACTCTTTTGCAGAGTATATATAGATCAACATATATAAGTTTTACAATCGCTACTGCATTTTAAAAACTTTATTTCAAATTATGAAATAATAAAACAATAATAAAGAATCAAATTGAATACAGAAAATATGTAAGTGAAATAAAATAAAAAAACAAAAGAGAATTCAACTTATGTATTAATTAAGTATTCATATTTATTGTAAAGTTAATTAGTTTGGGGGTATGATGACATACATGCGCGTACATGTCATACTTTTGGGATTATAAAATAAGTTACAACAAATCTACAAACACTGAATTTCATAGAAAATCGAATTACACCTTGATTCATTTAAGGCAGTAAGAGTGATTTTGATATTAACAGAAAAGAAAAGTGGCAAGTGCTAAGTCGTAAAGAATCAACACAATTTTAGTCTCGTTGGATATGATATTTTTAATAAATATATCTTCTGACATAAGCGTAACAATACCTTTGTCTACAAAAATAATCGTAGAGTGTTTGCAATCATCGGGCTTAAATGGTTTACAAATATCAGATTTTACTTCGAAGGTGTATTATTGATCATTAATTAAAAGTATACTTAAATTCGATAGGTGTTTAGTTTTGCAAAGTAAAATTGGGTATTTTCTTTTCTTTTTTAAAATAATCAATAAAAAAATTACATTACTACAGCTCACGAATATTTGCTAAAAATTTAACCATAAAAATCTGTAAATTGTTTAAATTTTTAACATGGCTGAGTACTTAATATTTAATATGAATGTTTCAATAATTTTGAATTATGGGAATTTATAAAATACTTAAAAAATCCCGCAGATACGGATAAGGATCTGCGAAGGAAGAAAAGATCTTTCATATACTTTTGTCTTTACGGATTTTGAAATTAAGCTTCATTACGTGTGTGAACTTAATGATAGCAATAAAAAAAAAACGAGTTGTGTACTTGACTAAAATATAGTTGCTTCGTCATATTAGTTGAAATGAATTACTAATAATAGATCATCATTCATCAAAATTAAAAGTGAGTCAAAAAAGTTATAAGCTCTCAAAGATTATTGAAAACGATGGTTAGCATGCAATCTCTATCGGAAAACTGAAAGGTGACTTCAAAGTCTAAGAATTTTGATTAAGCAGGATTTTTGAAAGTCCATATCTTGCTTATTTTTTAATGTGTAAATAATTTTAGTCCCCTGTTCGTCAAGACACTTCAAATTAATTAATAATTAAGTAATAAAAAAACCTAGTCACAAGCTCATTTGTAATAAATAAATACTATCGAAAAGCGTCAACTGGTTTATAAGTAACGATATCGATTCAGTGTGTGAAACAGTTATTCGTATTCGCTTTCGCATATCTAGGCACGAATAATCCGTGTTTGCATCCGAGTCTGCGGATTTCCATTTTTAATGATCTTGCAACATTACTACTCTAAAAACACGACTTTTTTACAAAGTCGTTTTTCAATTTGAAAACCGTTTCGTGTACATTCTAAAGATGAATATTAAATTTGCACAAGTTATGTGAGATATTTTCATTATTTATTATGTATGTCACTATACTATTGGGTATCTTTAAGCATTAAGTATATATATATATAAATATATCATGGTACCATAGTAGTGGAGCGGACCATTCATATGGGATCAACAAAACATTGTTTTAGAATACTAGTATGTAACAAAACAATATTGTTGTTGTTGTGATACTTGTATGATATAGTAACCTAGGTACGTACATACACCTAGGTACTTTTAGTACAAATTACTTTAAACAACAAATAAAACAATATGGTTGAATAATGATATTCTATGTATACACTTTTGTGTAGATTTAAATTGTTTGTTAACGTGTTGACAATATTTTATTTTGTTATAATCAGAGATGGTTTTAATCTTCAAGTGGTTTGATAGTTTTAATATATGGATAAGCATTTATTTTTCATCATACAACAGAAAATAATTATAGCAAGGATATGGAAACAGGTCTTTTCTAAACCGTATTTCTTGTATTAAGTATATAAGACTGAATCTAACACGAAACAACAACGATTTATAGCAGAGAGAGAACTAAACAAGACTGCAAGTTTATCGCAAACTCGACAATAGTAGAACAATACAATTTTTAATAATTATATATTTATAAAAATACACTAACTACATTCATGGAGCATTCGAAGCTTTTAAAACAAAAACCTTTTTTCTATACAAAAGTTTTCAATAAAGATTGAGTGATAAAAAAAATTATTTATTAGTTTCAAGACATTGGTTATGGATTTATAGAATAATTGGATACTTATACTTTGATCATCAGTCGGGTTTTGATCATCTACGAACAAGTTCAACTTGTTTTCTTAGACTTGGACAGCCATGGAGTACATCTGGTTTGCCCTTTTTTCCAAAGAATTATATTATGTTTGGCATTGGTAAACTTTAAATGTTTTAAGTTATGATCGACATTGTTATTTTATTGAGTTTTGGCCTTTCTCGTTTTGTTTATGGTTCTGACAAGACCTTTAATGTGCCGGACTTTATATATCCTGACACATCAATTGTTAACAGAAATGACTCGTAAACAAAGAAAAATTCAAGATTATTAAAAGAGTACTTTTATGTAGATTAAATTAAATAAATTTTCCATATGAATACGTTTTTTAAAAGTTTGTTTTACTAATTTCATTACTCAAAATATTCCATAAACAAAAAGAAACCTTTTGAACAAGTCACATTTCTTACTTTTCTTTAAGAAATTTGTTTGTAGCGTTTTTTCTGACGCATGCTAAGTGAAAGTAAATATGCCGAAAAAAGAACAGATCTTGAAACAACGAAGAAGTTGGTATGTTTAAGAACTACGTATGACAAACGGCCAAGGAAGTATCGCCATTAAGCCATTTATAATATTCTGAGTATTCTTAACCAAGTATTTACTCGACTCTTTGGTGAATGTATGAAATGGCAAATATATGAAATCGCAAATGCAGAAGGGCACTCACTATACTTGTAATAATCTGGTATAGCCATAAATTGTAATTTGCAACAAAAAAATAATAATCCTTAGGTTTTTTGCTTTGCAGCTATTTTGAAAAAGCTCAAAGTAGTGTTATGCCAGTCGGTTCTCACAAACGTACCACTCAAACAGTAGATACTTTAAGATTTTATAACACTTATGTTAGATGACAAACTAACATATTAAACCAAAAATGAGCCTGAACACAATTCCTTATTTTTGGATATTTTAAAGAGACTATAAACTGTTTTGTTCAATGATTGAAAAACATCAATGTTTATATATCAAGGAATTAAGTACAGACTAAAATATGTCGTTGTTACAGATAAAATGAAATTCCCAAATACTGTACAACATAAATGAGAACTACATTTTAAACTGTTACAACGGTAAGAGAATATGAACATGTTAAGTTATTATTATTATTATTTTAATTTTTAACACTTAAATCTTATAGTCCCGATGTCCATAAGTATACCATATCATTTATAAATACCCATTTTTAAACTTGTGTAAGGCTTTTATTAAATAATGATTAATGCAATTTATGTTTATGAAGTTCTGTAAAATTGCTTCTTTTTCAGAGCCAGTTATATTTATCCCTAGAAGTTTTAAATTGTTTTTTGAAGTTGTACAAAAGAATATCCGCATTATCAAATGTTGGACAAAATAGTTTATGTGTTATTTCTTAAATGATCCTAGAACAAGAACAAAAACAGATATCCGTTAATTTCAAGCTTATCTGGGTCAAAAATTTTACGGGATATGTTAAAGAAAATAGCCAATTTTTAGAATTTTCATAGAGGAAAAGTTCTTAAAATAATCATAATATGTTAATATACCAGGGTAGATAATTTTTGAAAAATTATAGTAGAATGAAACAATAGGAAACGGAAGATAATATGATAAAAATGATAGAAAAAATAAATTTCGGGCGATCTGAGTTCGGGAAGTAGGCGGCGGGGGTGAGCAAAACTACAAGTCCTATGGAAAAAAGTAAATTAGCAAAGTTGTAGGTAATTAAAAGATCTACAGCTTTTCATTCACACTTTTTTCACATAACCTCAAAATTTATGTAAAAAATAACCTAGTTTTTAGTTTTTTATTTTTATCTTTTACTAAAGCAATTTTTTTTCACGAAATTTGGTGAAAGCTTATCTTTTTATGTTCAAAATACACTGTACTTTTTTTGATTTAAAATATTTATTTTTTCATTTTATTTTGAATAAATATCGAAAAAGTACTCTGATTTTCAATCGAAAAATTTTGAGGTTATGTGAAAAAAGTGTTAATACAAGTTCTTTTTATGACCTACAACTTTGCCATTTAACTTTTTTCATAGGACTTGTAGTTTACGAAGTTATCGAAATAAACCGTGTTTTACCCTTAAAAACTCAACCCTTCCTACTTCCCGAACTCAGATCGCCCGTAATTTATTTTTCCTTACATTTTTATTATATTCTCATTTTTTAAGATTCTACTCTGATCTAAAGCCATATACCTTTAGATATTTATAAATGATATGGTATACTTATCGAAACTAAGTCCATTATTTGCATGAGCCAAAGTATTTTTAAAACTGGCTTCAATTACATTGTAAAGTATAGATTATGAGTCAATACACAAATCGAAATTTCAAAAATGATTAATATTTATTTGGTTATTAAGAAAATTAAAGTTCGGAATTGCAGAAGTGATCACGTTGTTCAAATTAAGACAGAACAGAATATTTTTCTACTTTTGGATTTTTGTTCTGTTATAACTTACCGTTTTGGCGATTAATTCAAGGAAATGGAAAAACGGAGATTCTGTATTTTAAAGTAAATTTTTTTTAAATTATGTGTAACTCCCCTGAAGAATACATAGGCCAGACACAAAGTGGATACTTTCATAAAAATACAAAACGTTACTTTATTTGAATACAATACTTCGCCTGTCTTGTAGAAGGAAGTAAAAATATAGGAAATATAATGCAAATGAAGTACATAACTTAAAAGAAAATAGCAAAGATTTTCTAATTCTTAATCCTAATCTACA
This sequence comes from Chrysopa pallens, assembly GCA_020423425.1. Lineage (NCBI taxonomy): Eukaryota > Metazoa > Arthropoda > Insecta > Neuroptera > Chrysopidae > Chrysopa > Chrysopa pallens. Next base: position 13,328,401 of record CM035593.1, on the reverse strand, counting down.
TGCATAAGTTTTTATATTACAAAGACGTTACAAATACTATAAACATTAAACGGTTTAACGACGCATAAGTTGTAGAGCAGAACTATTAGCAATTCGATTTGACTTCTTCTCCTTAACAACCAAGAAAAAAACAATTCTTTACCAAGATTCCACAAGAGCTTCCATTCTCTATTTGTTTCTTTATTATAAACGTTCTTAGATTTATCAAAAAAATTTTGGTACATATATTATTTTTGGAAATTTTCACTTCAATGAACTGATCAAAAATTTTATATATAAATATTCTTTTGGATTTTCAAATACATGAAAACTATTACAAATGAAGTAAGTATCTTCAAGGTAAAGATTAAGGAATTTATGTAAATGCTTTTGAGTTTTGAATGATGCAGATAAACGAAGTTTCGAACGTACGATAAAATAGGTACTATGTATCGCCGACACCAAAATCACTCTGATACATCCGTAAAACAAATGATTAAAACTTTCATTAAAACGATTTTTTATTGGTAATTAGCTAATTATTTTATGTAAGATTAATTAAAAAATCATTTAACTTTATTAATTGCTATGATTTTAATTAATGAGATCATTCCTCAGATTTTTTTACTACTTATACAAGAAGTCAAATTTAAAAGAATTTTATAAAATATATATTTTGTCATCGACAATAAATTTCTGATACCCAGATCAATTACTTATTTTTCGATGATTAAATTTTTCTAATGATGATTTCTATACATTTTAGAGTTGGGGACTAGTTTATGCCATTGTTGTGTGTCTTTGGACGTTTATTACAATTATAATAAATTTCGATTTTTTTGCCCCAATTTACTAGATCAAATTATTTTGTATTTTTATAAAAACGTATTTCGACTACAAAGTAATCATCATCAGTATGATTACTGTTAGTTGAAATGATTCTCTGAGGAAATGTTACTCGTTGCTAATTTGGTGACAGTTTGCACGGCTAGCTATTTGTTACAACTAGCTAATTCATACTGGTGATGACTACTTTGTAGTCGAAATACGTATATAATAAAAATGCACTATATAATAAAAATGCAAAATAATATGATCTAGAAAATGTAGGCAAAAAAATCGAAATTTATTTGAAAAATCCTTGAGTTCTCATTAATAATTATATATATAAAAAAAAAATTATAATAATTTTCTAACACCAATGACTTAAATTTTTGGTTTGATGAATCAAGTTAATGCGAATAACGAACAGCAGGTGAGAATGACGACGACATATTTCAGATATTGCACATATATCCACCTGTTCTCGCTATTTTGTAGATTTGATTTCTTTTATGAATAGAACATCTTTTACAAATAATACAATTTTAATTAATTTCTTAGTATTGTTTTATACTATGCAAGTTGAATTTTCCTAGTTTTAAGTATTCAAGATAGTCTCGTTGAAAACTCGAATTGTTTATTTTGTATACAGAATAGAAAGTAAGTTAACTTTTCAATTTTTTGTGTGACTAAAATATTTTTCTCGAACTTGATTACAGTAGCATCTGTTTTCCATTTTCTTTCAAAGTTCTGAATAAAAGCCAAAACCAAATCATAATTTCAATTTATTTTATAGTTTCAATATAATAATCTGTGGTTATTTATTTACTTTAACATTAAATAATATGACTCTGAAGTCTGAAGTTAAAATGAAGAACAGAAAAAAAAATTGAATTCTCGCATGCAAAATAAAACGAGAATTTATAATAATAATATTTTCATGGTTAAGATTTTTTCCATCCCTTATATTTTTCTTTGCTTACTACTACAATGTTATTCGTTTTGCGAATCAAATTTGATTTCGTGTGAGGTTTTAATCCCCATATTACCCATTATATATAACGATTGTAGCTTATGAAGTAAATGGGTCACTGAGGGTTGTACCATATATTTCTATATATATTGTATTATTCGTATATACAATATTACTTTTTACTATAGTTGATTCAAAAATAACAACAGCTATTTTATTTGAATAGTGCTTCATCAAGTTGAAAAATATTTTGGAAAAAATATCAAAGAAAAAGTATCAATTAATTAATAATTTATTTTTAGAAATAATTTAATTTATTTAATTTAATTTAACTGTTTTTCATGCTTATTTCACAAAAAAGGATCAAATTTTTGTCAAACACAAAGCAAAGAAGCTTAAATATAATTCTGGAGATCAATTTATATCCTCAATGTTTTTAAATTAATATGATAAACATAAGGTATTGATAAAATTTAATTATGATCCTTTACTCATGCTATCCCTGGTATTATACATCTATAATACAAAAAGAAACGAATACTAATGCGAATTGGTGCGATAGTGAACTAAGGATTGTAATAATGCTAAATTATTTTCATGTATTTGATCTCTTGCAGTCCTATTCCTCATCATTTCAATATATACCTTCCACAATATAATAGGCTGTACCAATGAAACTGTCATTTAAACTTAGAAGCGTTAACCGCTTACAAAATTTTCTTGTTGTAAAATGTATACAAGATAAGCACGCTTTAAGCGTATTAACAGGTTTCTGATAGAGACACAAATCTCAAATTTATTAAACGAGATATTTGTCGCCTTCATTTTTTTTTGGATACAATACCTGTCTTGCCCAATTTTGTTTCACTGTACTTTAAGGCCGGCTTCATTTGACCTTTGTTGAGTTGTTTATTATAAACCAACACGTTATATAAAACGCAAACTTAATAAATACATAGGTAAAATTTTAATATCGGTATATTTTTTGATTACTATATCTTTTTCTCTGTCCGTGTGGGGTCCCGTGAATGGATCTACCACGGGTTCTAGAAAATCTTTGTTCAATTTTTTGCACACAAATTTTTTGTATGTGTGTGTCTCAGGGTAAATTCAGTATTTTACACCAGCTCCCCGCACACCATCAAATTTTTGAGTAAAAGAAACTAGCCGTAATATAGTAATTTAATACAAATTTCAGCTTTATAGATTTTGAAGTTTTGGAAAAAGTGAAAAAGATAGTTAATTTTTTACTTTGAACTTTTTTTCTTACTCTTACGGTTTAATAGTCTGGTTTCATATCAAAATTTATTTTTATTATTTTTTAGCGTTACAAACTGTTGACTTAATTTTATACATCCTCATATATTTGATATATGTAGTAACACTTATATCTCAATATTTAAATAGACGTTGAGAAACTTGCTTTTCTATTTATAAAGATTATTTTCTTGCGTGTTTATTTTGAACTTTCGGTAAAAAGTATATTATATTATGATAAAAATTCAAAACTTAGATTCCGTAAAAATTTCCTACTAAATTCTTCGATAATATTTTTGGCTTATTTCACAACGAAGCTGAGAGAAAGTGGGAAGTTTGTCTGTACATTTTCTTTGTTGCGTGTTGTGTCCTTTTTTCCGCACATATTTTACTAATAATGTTTTCTCTAGTTTACTGTTTCAGAGATAGTCAGTTTGGCTGTTAACACTGTCAAGAATATTAATACAGATTAAAGTATAATAAGGATGATGAAAAAAATTAAATATTAAAATTTCTTCTTGGAATATACTCAAATAAAATTCTTAATTCCTACAAAAAAAAAAAAAAAAAAAAAAAAAAAAAACGAAAACAAAAACAAAAATTTAGAAAAGATTTGTAGAGATATTTTTCAGTCAACTGTACTAGAGTTCACGACAATGAAGAGTAGTATACGGCTCGTGTTACCCGTTGAGTTAACTGTTTGTATGTTTGTATATAATAAGTTTGTACATATTGAAAAATGTTCCTTCGATGCCTTCCATTTTCATTCCAAGTGTATAATGTTTTTTTTTCTTCTTAGAATTTGTCTTATATAAACAAGTAGGCTTTACACAATATATTCTGTTCATATTCTGGTATACAATATATAGTTTAGTCAAAGAATCAGTGAAAAATAACTTGGCATACATATTTAATGGAAATTATTGTGAATTAAATATATGTGTTTAAATATATGAGAGGTCGTAACATTGGCATAAATTCAAACATAATCACTCGAAGGTACGTCTTTACCTATGTCTTTTTGTATAAGACATAGAATTGATTATAACCCATACCTATTCAAATTATTTGGTTTATGAAATAATATTGAAAGTACATTCTCAAACATACCGCATGCAATAAAAATAATTGTTTTAGGAATTAATTTTTTTTTTAACTTGAGGATTTCATGAAGTTTATTAAAAATTGTTAGCTGATAACACAAAAAACAGGTTCAAGAAAATCGGTTGATAGAATGAAGTATTAATATCTTACAGGATTTTAAATAGCAGAAACTCCTTAATAATTACAGCGTTTCATTTTAATCGGCATGAGCTTTAAAATCAAATAAAATTCTTCTTATGATAATTTTTTCTATAAATATAGTTAATTTTTATTTCTTGTTTATAAATTTAAATTAATCCGTAACACATCTTTTTAGTTTTTTTCACAAATAACTAAAAAGAAAAAAGATTAAATGTCATGAAATTGGGCATGTAGGAAACAATCGTGAAAGTGGAGGGCAAAAAATGTATAATGTTTTTTTTTTCTTTTGGGAAATATTTGTGTGAAGATTGTGTATGTTAAATTTCATGACATTTGTGTCATTTTGTTTGGGTTATGCAATTTAACAATCGTGAGCACAATCATAATCTGTTTGCGATTCGTATCATATTGGATTGATTTGTATTTGGTTGAATTCTTGGGTTTATAATTTGTTCAAAAATACGTTAAATATTTAAGCTATAATAAAGAATGGTATCCAATTAAAAGGGATGTACCTCCATACTATATATATCACAACTGAATCAAAGTTTTTAGAACGGACATTTAGGTGAAAAAATAATTAAAGTGATTATGATGGGGTCTATGCTTCAATTTGTGATTTTCAGATAACTTCTATTCTTATAAAACTGGTATCGGATGTCGTTGGGTTATTTTGTCTGGAACCATCATTGAATGCCATTTTTCGTTTGCTTTTACTGTATGATTAGTATTTGCCGTCATCTCTTGGACTTTGAATTTAAATAAAAAAATATCGTTAAGAAAAAAGAGATATGGCAATAAAAGATATAAAAAAAAAATAAAATAAAATGGCACACACATAAAATCGTTAAAAAACACTTAAAATAATATAATTTTTGTTTTGTTTCATTTCATTGTATTATGATAATTTTGTGATTGTTCTTTAATTACTTTGATTATAATATTTTCCTTTATAAATATTATATTTATATGATGTATATATTTTTATTACAAAAGTATTTGAATAAAATGTAACTTAATTTAAATTCACTTTAAAAAAAATTGTTAAAAACTTTTTTGTTGCTTTACGCTAACATCAGTGCCCGACTGAAGAAATAACCCAACTCAATAAAATATAAATATTTTATACATATAAAATTTGATTGTTTTTTTCAATTTACTCTTTTGAATTTGGAATACTTTTTCGGGCTGATACTTTGTTTTAGTTCAGAAACTACAAAAACTTAATAATAATAAAATAAAAAATTATAACAAAAGGAGTTTAATACGAATTAACATAAAGTATCAAAATAAACAAGTCAAGCCTAGAATAGAACTGGCATTTT